>JANAVB010033619.1:813825-1140063 GCA_029216955.1 Iris pallida | reverse complement strand
CCTAAAACCCTACCCCTGCCCTAAAACCCTAACCCTACCCTGCCCCCGCCCTAAACACCCCTCCCCCCCACTCCCTCCCTCCCTCCCACCTCGCCGACCCCAGCGACAGCCGACCCCCCCAAAGTCGAAACCCTATATGTTAACATAGAGAGAGAGAGAGAGGAGGGAGAGAGAGAGAGAGAGAGAGAGCATACCTGAGAGAGAGAGACCGTCAGAGAGCTCGCCGCCGGAGAGAGAGAGAGAGAGAGAGATAGAGGGGAAGAGAGAGAGAGTCTTTTTGGGGGGAATAAAAAATTTCCCTCCGTCGGTTCAATTTAAATTAGGTTACAGTATTTAGCGACGGACCACCGACCGTCGCTAGGTAGTCGCTAAATACCCACTATATTACCAACGGAACGTCCGTCGCTAGTTAGACGCTAATTTATCGTGCCATTTTTTCATATTTTGTCGCCACAATGTGCGACATATTAGCGACGGAGATTAATCAGTCGCTAAATTTTTGTCAAATTAGCGACGGATGTGCGACTGATTTTGACACAAAAAAATAAAAAAATTATCCATTGCTGTCTGACGGTAGTCCGTCACAAGGTAGACGCTAATCCGTCGCTATTACCGACGGACAAGATCAGTCGCTAATGGTCGGTCGCCAAATTGCTGTATTTTAGTAGTGACCTCTGATCCATTCAGCCCATAATGACTTGCCAATGAGGAATCTCCAGAACAATTTATAGTAGGTCGTATCTCTAAGAAGAGTAAGCGATCTCAGAACAACACCTCCGTCTTTCTTAGGCTGACGCAAGTCTTTCCAACTACTAACATGTATCCCACCTTTCCATAGAAAGTTAGAACACATTTGTCCAATCTTAATAATAGTGCCTTTAGGGATCGTGATTGCCTGGAACCAGTATAGCAAAATAGTCGAAATAACAACTCTAATAAGCTAAATATGTCCCTCAAAAGACAGGATCTGGGCCTTCCCGCACGCCAGTCTAGCTTGAGTGTAGTTGAGGATGCCCCTATAGTCTGCATAAATAGCATAGTTGATAGACATAAGCAATTCTAAATATTTGTCCGGAAATGTGCCCTCAATATTGTCCATCTTTCCCAACTATGTCTCCATTTGCCCATAGGTTCAGTAACATTTGACTCTTGTTCTTATTAAGCTGCAAGCCTGACCACCTTCTAGCTTGTCGAAAATACTCTTAAGAACATCGAGCGATCTATTTGAAGGATCCAAAAAAACCAACTAACCATCCACATGTTATATATATATATTATATATATATATATATATATATATATATATATATATATATATATATATATATATATATATATATATATATATATATATTACCAAGGAGCTTTAAGCTCCCCACACACACTCATAGAAGAAATATGGTTATTGTAAGAATAGAGAGGAAAGGATGGTACGAGAGGTGGCAGAGAAAGCTTTTGCTCGACACATGAGAGGTCTTCCTAGTGATGCTTGGCGGTGGCTAAAGCTGGATGGAGGTCGATCAGCTCTCGGTTGTGTGACATCGAAGATGGTGGAAAGTGGTACCGCAGTCGGAGGGGTCTAGAGTAGGGGACGATTGTGGTTAGGTTGCCCCGATTGGTTGACACTGTTTATGAGATGAAGGGTGAGGGTACTAGCGCTCGGGTGAAAGGTGGGTCAATCGGGTGTTGTAGTTTTATTGTTTGGCGGTGGGGTATTTCGACATGAGATAGGGTCGACTGGACAAAAATGGTCGGACAGGAAGTATTGATCGTCGGGGATGCACGGTAGCCAGTAGAGAATAAACAGAGATGGGTCTGAGATGGGTGGATGACTAGGGCAGTGAGGAGGAGGCCAGTTGGGAGAAAGATGGCGTTGGGTGGCAGTATAGGAAATTTGAGTGAGGAATGGCTTGAGAAGAGTGCGGAGAATTGGGGTGTTCAAATAGACCAATGGGGCTTGCTCCCAAGTATGTATAGAGTGGCAAGCTTGTAATAGTTTGAATGGGTAGAAGTAGATGCAAGGTGTGGGCTTTTAGGAAGCTTCCTAGTTAGTTATTTAACTAATCTAATCATTTACTTAATTAGTCAAAAGCTTAATTAATCCTAAGCTTTTATGCTAATTTCTTTTAGTTATAACTATTCCTTTTTCTTTTTCTTTTTCTTTTCTTTCTTTTCTTATTGCCTTTAGTTCTTTTCTTTTTGTTTTTTTCTTTATCCTTTTTCTTTTATTCTTTCTAAAACTTAATTATTTTCTTTAACTCCTTTTAAAATTCTTTCTACTAGAAATTATTTTATAAAAAATCACCAAAGTACTAATTTAGAAAAGAGATAAATATATATCCATACATGGATTTATTAATAGAATTTAATTCAAAAAAAAATCAAAATTGCTGAAATAGATTTTTAAGAGTTACACGGATATCAATTGGTATTACACATTATATTTAAAACAAAAGTTTTGGGTTCAGGTTGTTGGCTTGGTCATGGTTGAACCGGATTTTAATAATTGATCTAACCTTGTCTCGATATAAGGGCTACTTGGACGAATTGCTACAACTTGTGTCTGCTACCATTCAAGACTTGGAGACATATTTGTCATTGCGTCTGTATTTTCAATTATCAATGTATTTTTCATATTTTATTTAGTCTAGAAATATAATGTAAACCGAGTCGTACTGGAAAATAGGCTACCCAGAAATATTTTCGAAAATACCCATTTCTTTTGAAAACTAGCCCAAAACCAAAAACCCAATTCCTAACTGCTTGAAAGCCCAAAACCTGAGTTACAAACCCAAAATTCACCCATTCTGAACCAACAAAATTATGGGCAAATTTGCCCCGAATTCGGCTCAAGTTCGGCTATGTGTATGTTTGATTTTAAACTCAGTCTTCCCACAGTTACGGATGCAACGACTATATATCGAGATCGACTAATAGAATTATGTCCGAATTCTGCCCGAATTCTCCCTTTGGAAATCCTATAAATAGAGAAGAATTTCTGCCATTCCAACACGCTAATTTACTTTTTTATGTATTCTTTCTAAGCTTACTATATTCTTCCAACGCCTTCTAAGCTTTCATTTTCAAATCCCAAGCCAGTTACAATCCTCTAGTCGTTTTGCTAGTGCGGTATGGTCTAGAAGTTCATAGTGATTGTAATCAAGAGGCTTGATAGAAGTAAGACACTTCACAATTGATATTAGTCGAGTGCTTCGGATCAAAGCTCGCATTTGTATAAGTTGCAAGGACTTCGTATAAAAACTTACAGTTTTTCATTGTAGATTTTAACCAGGAGCTAGAGTTCTATCGACTGGATTAGTCGTCACAAGAGGAAGACCAGCATACATTGCCGTGTTTGCGTTTTCTCTTTGCACTTTACTTTTACTTTTTTACATCTGTAATATATTTCTATGATCTGGCTACTAACAATTTTTAATAACTAATATTCCGCTGCCAACTCTATTCACCCCCCTCTAGAGTATATCGCTTTACATTTCGATCTTACAATTAGTATCAGAGCGGGGTTCTACAGGTAAACTGAGGTAACATTGTTATTATTTTTCTTTAATATAACTGATGTTACATAGATAACTATATCACATATGGCAACTGTGAAATTCACAAGTGAAGGCCAAGCAACAAACAGACCCCCACTGTTTGATGGTACTAACTGCACTTACAGAAAAACACGTATAAATTTTTTTATATCTCTAAATTTTGACCTATGGTCCATTGTAGTTGATGGCTATAAAAACCTCCCCGTATTCTTATTGATGGAAATTTGGTTGAAAAAGCACATGATAAGTATACTGACTCTGAAAAAAAGAGGCCAGTCTTGACGTACGTGCTATTAATGTTTTATTTTGTACTTTAGATAGGACTGAATTCAACAGGGTGTCCACATGTACAACATCCAATAAAGTATAGAAACTTTTCGAAGTTACACATGAAGGCATGACGCAAGTCAAAGAGTCCAGGATCAGTAGACTTACTTAAGAGTATAAGGCATTCAAGATGAAGCCAAACGAATCCGTTACACGAATGTTCACAAGATTTGTGTATATTGTAAATTCTTTGTCCTCCCTAGACAAGGAATAAAATAATCATGAGAAGATTCGCAAGTTGCTACGAGCCCTCACAAAGAACTGTATTCCAAAGGCTACTGCAATCATTGAAGGAAATGACCTCACTACCATGTCCCTTGAAATGCTCATAGGAAAGCTACTCACTCATGAGCTAGAACTTCAAGACTTTGAAGATCCTGCACCAAAGGAGAAATCAATCGCCCTCAAAGCTCAATACTGAAGGACTGTCGAAGAAGATTCTGACAACAGTGATTCCGACACTGAGGATCAAGCTCTCTTAGTGAAGAAATTCAAGAAGTTCATGAGATTCAACCGAAGAACGAAGGAACACAATAGCGACAACAGCAACATTGAAGAAGATCCAATCTGCTACGGTTGCAAGAAGAAAAGATATATCAAGAAGAACTGTTCGACATCATCATCATCAACCATGAAAGGCAACAAGTATGAAAAGAGTTACTTGAAGAAATCAAGTTCCAGAAGATATGCCAACACAAGCATATGGCATGAAAGTGCAGCTAGTGACCCAGAAGATGAACAATCGAACGACACTAAAATGTATACTTGATAGCATATGACCAGGTAAACTTAAACCCTCTGTTTGATACATATGATAATTTTACCTTTGAACAGTTAGGTGAAGCTTTTAGTGACCACTTAGATAACTGCAGAAAGCTGCTTAACAAGTCCCAAAACTCTAAGAAGGTGCTCAAAGAGTATACCAAAACTCTAAGAAGGTGCTCAAAGAGTATAAATATGAAATATGAAGACTGTCACGACCCGCACCCTAGAGTAAGGGCACGAGACGTGGGTACGTCCAGCCTACGCCGCAGTGTCGGCGGTAGAACGCTGTCCTAGGTCACAACATCTAACAATATATATATCTAGACAGTTTATACTCTCCGAATGGGGGACAAAGCAGTAAAACTCAATGACAACTAAGGAAGAGATAGCACGATGTGAAATAGAACTCAAGGAATAAAATAGATAAAATAGCAGTCTAAGATAATCCAGCAATATCCAACAGTACAAGGTCTCAGATGAAAGAATATATACAACTCATAACTCCAAATAAAGTCTAACTAAGACATGTCTCAAGACTACAAAAGTAAGATAAGCCTAACTAGTCTAGACTAGGCAGTCGGGGGAATATCCTCAGCTACTGCTGGATCCTCCTGGGAGTCCAGCTCAAAGGTGTCATCTAAAGCTGCCCCGTAGTAGGTATCCAGGCAAGCCTCTTCCTCGTCCTCTGTAATATTTTCAACAGGTCCAGTCAGGACAGGAGCGAGTACATTACATCTCAACAGATCATAGCAGGTTAGAAAATATAAACATGCAGTAAAGTAAGATACAAGTACTGAAGGAAGTGCAGTATAAAAACAGAGAGAGAACTGTAATAGAAATATTTACTATACATAGAGAACTAGCAGTGACTAGTGAGTCAGAGTACAACATGAACATGTAAATGGCCTGGGATGATTCAATGAAGACACTACGGAATGATTCAATGAAGATACTACTGGTGTATTATTCACATGTCCACTTCTACTCCCCCGTACCCCCAATCAATACACAAGGATCCAGCCAGGTTATGTTATATGATTCCATGCACGGCCCCCGAAGGGTGATACATGGATGTCCCATAAATGGGGAGTCTGGGGGTTACCCAACTGTGTAAGATTCAAGAGACTCTGTGATCATGAGGATACATGTCACAAGTAATCAAGTGAACCAAGAAGCATAGTGATACGCCATGTAAGTGAAATGCACAGAACACGTAGTACCCGATGCTCTCTACGGATAACATCTCAAGAAAGGATCCATATAGTACCAATCCGTGTGACCGTCGTGACAGTACAAGTAAAGTAATCTACTGCAGAAAATAATTCTAAGCAAGATATGAAATGATCAGAGAATGTACTCGCCTGTATCTGAGTGTCCAAAATGAAATGTACTGTCCAAGAAGGGGTGTCTGGCTCCTAATCAGAACAGCACAAGTCACAACAAGTCCAGAATAGTAAAATGGAGTCCTACTATGCATTCTACATGATTCTAGGTCAATCTAGGCCAAAGTCAACTCTTGGTCAACTCTGGTCAACCCTAGAAGTCAAACTAGGTCAACCAAGTCTAATTAAGTCTAAACTAGTCTACCCTAGACTACACTAGTCTATATTAGTCTAAACAAGTAAATTCCTGTATTTAAACCTATCACTCTCTATGTATATATATATATATATATATATATATATATATATATATATATATATATATATATATATATATATATTGAAGTCTAAGCATACCATAATATATTTATCACACTACACAAAATATGCACATTCACTACTCTACACATTATACACATCCTAAATGACCCTAGGTTAAGTATTAAACTAACATAGAAATATATATATATATACACTCATACATATAGGAACACATATGTCTCAAAGCATATATTAGATTACATATATAATACATTGATTTACATATGCATATAGTCACATATAGGGGCTGTGCATAAGGTAGGCAGATAGGGACATGAGTAAATGTGTGTATGTGTAGCTGTGTGTGTGTGCTACAAGATGTGGTGTGTCAAAGTGACAGGAAAGTAGGATAGTGTAATAGGATATGTGTTAAGTGAATGTGTGGGTGTATAGGAAGGTAATATATATCATGTGTGTGTGTTATGTAAACAGTGTGCAGGAAATGACAGGGAATGAGGAGAGCAGTGTATGGACAGGGTGATGTGGTGTGTGTGTATACAATGCAAGGATTTACCATATATGCAGGGAAGAAAAATAGTGAAGAAGAGGACAGTGGGTGTATACATTTAATGAAAGAAAACAGTGAATGAAAAGAAGGATAAAGGGCAATTCAACATCCAGTCAAAACTGGAATTGCACACACTTAAACTCAGGTTTTTATAAACTAGAACTTAAATCTCAGTTCAGTCCCACATTGAAGAAACATTCAAAACATTTCAAATAGGAACCCAAAAATCAGTTTACATACTCAGTTTTCAGGTTTCCATAGGATTAACAAAAATCAGATTTTGAAAACATAATAGTGAGAAAAGAGAAGGAAAACAACTCATTGAACCCCCAATCAATACCAGGTTCAACCTAGCTCAGACTTGGGTTCATAATATAATGAAATTTTAGAGTTCAAAACTTAGTTAGAAAGAAAAGGGAAATCAATTCATTGAACCCCTACTAAACTCAGGTTTCCTATAACAGGTTCTCAAACAGTCCATCACTTGCATTCCAATCCCAGTTCAGCCCAACAGTGTAATGTTAGCAATACCCCACTTCAGTTCCTCATAACCCAAACCCAGATTTAACATATCTCAGTGAGAAAAGAAGAATCAAAATGACAGTGATACACAGGTTTTGCAAATAACAGACTTCACAACAGACCCAACCATTTCCCTCTATTTCAAAGCCAACACACATCAATTTCAACCCAAAAACTTACACACTGATAGATGACTAATAGGAGAACCATACTATGAAATTAAACATGTAATTAACAGCATTTAGATTGATCAAAAGACTGTCAAAAGTCATATCCAAAAACTGGGAAAAATTTGTGAAGAAAGTTGGTATCAGATTTTGGAAAAACATTTGGTATTGATGATTAAAATCAACTAAAATAAGATATCAATGGTTGGTAATGTATATACAACATGTGCTCGTGTCATATGATGTGTTTGTGTCCCAGCAAGAGGACACAAACGTGTCCAATCAATTTTAAAAATCCAAACAGTGTACTGAGACACTGTGCAGTATGCATAGGCTCGTGCGTGTGTGCACGCGTGTCGTGCACTCGACACGATACGAGTGGGGTCGTGTCCTCGTACAGGGTAGTTCGCCTAGGGCCCAGCTAGGTCTGTGTCACCCTGAATCAAGTTCTATCGTGTCGTGTCCTGACATCTAAAGCCGTGTCAGTGGCTCATAACACACTATGCACAGAACAGTGTAGGACCAATGCACGATTGATTTCTCATCAACCAGTCCACAAAATCTCGTGAAACTTGGGGAGAGGGATGACAGATGATGCCCCTAAGTCCCTACCAAATTTTGTGTCAAGACACGCTGTGTCGTGTCCTGAAAAGACCTCGAGGTGCAGGGGATTACTGTGGCTGTGCGCGCGCGTGTCCAAGTGCGTGTGCACGAGTGTCCTAACGATACGACACAAGCACGAAATTGACTCAGAGCTATGGAAATGGATAAGCGACACAACAATGCAAATTTTCATTTAAAAACAATTCGAAAATTAACACAAAAGGTTCACTGAGGCATTTCCACAAACACCTAGCTCAGGACACTGATACGTGTCCTGTTAGGACACGAAACGACACAAAAACTTAGGGTTTCCTATTCCTACTGTTAGGTTAGGTCTAGGGCTCCCTAATGATGCAAAAATTTTAGGATTCTATGGTGGAAATAGGAGGTTACCTCAAAGTGTCAAAACCCTCAAAAAACTCTAAAGAGAGATGCTCCTCTTGATGGTGAAACTCCTCCAAATTGCTAGAAAACTGAGAACAACCAATTCCAACAGTAAGAAAACAATAATTATAACCTATTGCAACTTGTTTGGATTAAAAAGGAGGAAAAATGGATTTATTATGAATTTCTAAAGATGGGAGCTCACCTCTTTCTTCTCTTGCAATTAATTCCTAAGGAAGAGGCTAGCCCTAGATTTGGGAGGCATTAAATAGTGGGGAAATCCCTAGATTGGCTGAACAAAAAGTTAGGGTTGCTAAATTGGGCTTTGGGCCAAGTCCTATAGGCTATGGCTAAGTGGTTTTATTAAATGGTTAGAACCATAAGTCATGACTTATGAAGTTTTAAGCCATATTAGCCTAAACAACTCCAAATCACTGCTAACTAGTTCCAATGACTTAAACCTCATTAAATTAGGTCAAACCAAGGTTACTTAACCTAACTAAGTGGCCATAACCTAGATTAGTCACTAGGTTAGTCTTCTAGTCAACACAAGTCAAAGTCAACTATAGGCCCAAAACAATTATCCTAAAAATCACCAAAAATCATATTAATTCTAATAAATCTTAATAATTCCAAAAATTCCCAAAATTTGAAAAATGGCCAAAATACCCCCAAGCTAGAAAAGTGGTAGTGACAAATCTACCCTCCTTAAAAGAATTTCGTCCTCGAAATTGAAAGGCGAAATACATCTGATGAGAAGGATAGAAAGCATACCTCACGGTCCAAAAAGATAAGGGTAGCGCTCGCGCATCTCATCCTCCCGCTCCTAGGTAGACTCTTCTGGAGAATGATGCCTCCATGCGACGCATACCAAGGGTATCACCTGGTTCCTCAGGACCTTCTCACGTCGATCCAGAATCTCCACTGGCTGCTGTGGATAGCTGAGAGAAGGCCCAACCTCAATCTCTGAATGATCGAGCACATGGCTAGGGTCAGCCACGTACCGTCTCAACTGTGATACATGGAATACGTTGTGGACCCCCACTAGTACAGGCGGTAAGTCTAGCTTGTAAGCCACGTCACCGACTCTCCCGCTGATAATGAAAGGGCCGATGAAGCGCGGGCTAAGCTTTTCGCCTCCACCAAAACGTATCGTACCATGAGTCGGAGATATCCTCAAGAAAACTTGGTCTCCGACCTAATCACAAGCAAGGTCTCAATTAATTATAATAAACAAACATGATCCAAGAACACAACAACAACCTAAATCTAATCCTACTCTAAACGGTACCTCAAATTCCAAGGGCCTCCGGTGGCTATCGGCCCAGTGCCGATGTCTGTCCTGCGCCACGCGAAGTCTGTCCCTGATGAGCTTCACCTTCTCGGCCACATCAACAACCATCTCTGGCCCCAGTAAAGCTCGCTCACCAACATCGTCCCCGGATAAGGGTGTACGACACCTACGCCCGTACAGGGCCTCAAAAGGTGACATCTCAATACTGGCCTGGAAACTATTATTGTAGGCAAACTCCACCAAATGAAGATGATCCTCCCAGGAACCTCCAAAGTCCAGAATGCACATCCGCAGCATATCCTCAAGGGTCTGAATAGTCCGCTCCGACTGTCCGTCCGTCTGGGGGTGGTATGCAGTACTAAACTTGAGCTGAGTGTCCAAGCTGGTCTGCAGACTCCTCCAGAAATGGGAAGTAAAACGGCTATCCCGATCTAAGACGATGCTGAATGAAACTCCGTAGATCCTGACTATCTGTCGTATATACAACTCCGCCAGCCTCTCTGTAGACGTACCCACCTTGAATGGCAAGAAGTGGGCCGATTTGGTCAACCTGTCCACGATGACCCAAATCGCGTCTTTCCTTTCTGGAGTACGCGATAATCCTGAAATGAAGTCCATAGTGATATGCTCCCATTTCCACTCGGGAATGGACATCGGCTGCAATAATCCACCGGGCCTCTGTCTCTCTGTCTTGACCTGCTGACAGACCAAGCACCTAGCCACGAAGCGAGCCACCTCCCGCTTCATTCCTGACCACCAAACATGCTCCCGCAGATCTTGGTACATCTTGTTGGCACCCGGGTGTATGGAGTACTGAGATCTGTGGGCCTCCTGCATAACCTGCTCTCTGAGCTCCCCGCTAGGCACACATAACCTGGCACCGTGCCTCAGGGCACCATCCTCTGTAAGTGAAAACTCAGGATCCCCCACTCCTATACTAATCTGCTCTCTGATACTCTGCAAAGCCACATCCTCGAACTGGGCCACCTTGATCCTGTCCACCAAGTCTGACTGAATCTGCATCCCCCATAGCTGCATTTGCACTCCCGGCACGATCACCTCAATCCCAAGGCTCTCAAAGTCGGCAAGCAAATGCCGATCCATGGTCAAACACATGGCTGTCGGATACCTACTCAAGGCATCGACAACCACGTTGGCCTTCCCTGGATGATACTGCAGTGCAATGTCGAAGTCCTTCATCAACTCCAACCATCTGTGCTGTCTCATGTTCAACTCCTTCTGAGTGAACACATACTTTAGGCTCTTGTGATCTGTAAAAATCTCTACCCTCTCATCATACAGATAATGCTTCCACAGCTTCAATGCAAAAATCACTGCTGCCAGCTCCAGGTCGTGGGTAGGGTAGTTCTTCTCATGGGGACGTAACTGCCTGGAAGCATAGGCAATCACCTTCCCGTGCTGCTGCAACACACAACCCAGCCCCTTCCCTGAAGCATCACTATAAATAGTGAATCCACCTGATCCTGAAGGCAACGTCAGAATCGGAGCTGTCGTCAGCCGCTTCTTCAACTCATCAAAAGCTGCCTGACACTCCTCTGACCAAACATACTCAGCATCCTTCCGGGTCAACCGTGTCAACGGCTCTGCAACCCGGGAGAAATCCTGTACGAATCTCTGATAGTATCCTGCCAGCCCCAGGAAACTCCTGATCTCTGCAACTGAAGTCGACGCTGCCCATGCCTCAACTGCTACAATCTTCTTGGGGTCAACTGAGATACCATCTCCAGTCACCACATGTCCTAAGAAGTCCACCCGGTCCAAGAAGAACTCACACTTGGAGAGCTTCCCATAAAGCTGCTCCTTCCTGAGAATCTCCAGCACTATCCTCAAATGCTCCTCGTGTTCCTCCTCAGTCTTGGAATATATCAAGATATCATCAATAAACACCACTACAAACCGATCCAGATACTGATGGAACACCTTGTTCATAAGGTTCATAAACACTGCTGGTGAATTGGTTAGCCCAAACGGCATAACCAAAAACTCGAACTGCCCGTACCGCGTCCTGAAAGCGGTCTTGGGAATATTCTCCCCCTTCACCTTCACCTGGTGATATCCCGACCTCAGATCAATCTTGGAAAATACTCGAGCTTCGCTCAACTGGTCAAATAGATCGTCGATCTGCGGCAGTGGATATTTGTTCTTGATCGTGAGGTTGTTGAGTGCCCTATAGTCAATACACATGCGTACTGACCCATCCTTCTTCGGCACGAACAACACTGGTGCACCCCATGGCGACGAACTCGAGCGGATGAAGCCCTTGTCCTGTAGCTCATCCACCTGCTTCTTCAGCTCCACCAGCTCGTTGTTGTTCACCCGATAGATATGCTGAGAGATGGGTTCCGCTCCTGGAACCAAGTCTATCGAGAACTCTATGTCTCTGTCTGGTGGCAATCCCGGCAACTCCTCTGGGAAAACATCCATATACTCTGCTATCAAGGGGTGTGGAATCGCCTGCTCCTCGACCGAGACTCCACAGAAGACTCTGCTGCTCTACTCTGCCTGACGTCTGGAGTACTCGAACTCTGGCTCCCCTGGCGCTCTGAAGAGAACTCTACCCCCTCTGCAATCAATGCTGGCATGGTGCCTGCTCAACTAATCCATGCCTAGTACTATATCGTAGTTCGGCAATGGCATTACGAGCAGGCTCACCTCCAACTCACGGCCTCCTAAAACTACTCTCCGACCCTTACAAATATCACTCACGAGGATAATACCACCCTCGGTCGTGATCTCGTAAGTCCTAGGCAACGATTCAGCTACGATACCGTGTCTAATCGCAAAAGATACTGATATAAAGCTATATGAAGCACTGGAATCGAATAAGACAAATGCTGGACTGGAGTCAAGAAGAATCGAACCTGCAATCAGCTCCCCGATGGCATCCGCATCCTCTGCTGCCATGGTGAATCCTCGCCCCTGCTGGCCTCCCCTGGCCTGCTGCTGGTGCTGAATAAATCTCTGCTGCTGCGTCGGCAGGGCTGGTCCCTGCTGCTGACCTGCTGGAGCCCTGGCTCCTCCTCCCGGGCCTGCTCGTACTACGTGGCACTCCCTCATCTGGTGGTCTGCTGAACCACACTTCAGGCACTGGCCCAGCCTCCTCCGACACTCATTGGCGACATGCCCGGGCTTCTTGCAATAGGCACAAGTAACACTCTGTCTCTGTCCTTGCTGGTGCTGTCTCGGCTGCTGCTGCTGAGGGGCTGGCCTCTGCTGAATCGGCTGCGGCTGAAACTGCCTCAGCTGCTGATGCTGAATGTGCGGCCTCTTGGCCGGTCCTCCGCTGCTGCTGCATCCCTGGGAGTCTCGTCCCCTCTTGAGCCTAAGCTCAAGATCTTCCTCTACAGCTAGTACGTCCACCAGTATCTCCTCAAATGTAGTACTGCGGGCGTTCTTGGTGTAGGACTTGACCTTCTTTACCAAGCCCTTCCGGAACCTCCGGGCCTTCGTCGTTTCTGACAAGTCCTCTACAAATCTGCCCAGGCGGCAGAACTCTCCTGCATACTCCTCCACAGACTGACTCCCCTGGACTAGGGCCTCGAACTGAGTCTCGAGGGCTCCCAGTGCTGCCTCCGGGAAAAACTTCTCCTTGAACAGCTTCTTGAATGCTGCCCAAGTCTGTCCTGCTGTGCCGACCCTCGGGTCGGTCTGGTACCATGTACGGGCCAGATCCTGTATCATACTGGCCGTTGCCTCTATCTGGAGCCTCATCGGAATCTCTGCCAGCCTGAAGATCTCCTCCATATGCTCGATCCACTCATCGGCATACAGGATCCCCTCTGTCCCTCGGAAGTCTCTCGGGTGCATCTTCTGGAAGTCCTGGATGCCTTTCTCCCATGGCTGGTGTGGCTGCTGGACTGCTGCTGGCTGAGCCACGACTCTCTCCACTGCTGTCACTGCCAGCTCAATGCCTCGAGTGAGCTCTGCCGTTTGCCTCTGCTGCTGAGTCTGCTGACCCTCCATGTACTGCCTGAAGAAGGCCAACAGCTGAACGGCGTCAACTGTCCCTGCAGGTGGCTGCTGGTAAGGATCCTCTGGGAAAACCGGGTCCTGCCTCCGAGCCGGTGGATGCATGTCCCCTGCTGCGGCTGCCGAGGTCTCAACACGAGCTGAGGTGGCAGGAGCTGCAGTCCCCTGGCCTCGCCGTGCTGGCTGGGAGGTAGCAGTCCCCTCCATAGCATCCCCATGGATGGTACACTGCGATCTAGTCTCTACCATCCTGAAGATAGACAAACAAGAGTATCAATTTCTGAGAAAGAAGCGATATAACAAAGGCGGACAATTATAATTCAAAGGATCAGCTGACAATAAGAATTTAGATGGCAATAAAGAAATTTTCCTAATGTGATTGAGTACCTTAAAAAATTTTACATCCTATATCCTATAGCAGGCTGTAGTGATACTCTAGTTCGAGTACCACCACACTTCTAGTCTAGACCTGCATGGGCCACCAATAAAAACGTGTCACGACCCACACCCTAGAGTAAGGGCACGAGACGTGGGTACGTCCAGCCTACGCTGCAGTGTTGGCGGTAGAACACTGTCCTAGGTCACAACATCTAACAATATATATATCTAAACATTTTATAATCCCCGAATGGGGGACAAAGCAGTAAAACTCAATCACAACTAAGGAAGAGATAGCACGATGTGAAATAGAACTCAAAGAATAAAATAGATAAAATAGCAGTCTAAGATAATCCAGCAATATCCAACAGTACAAGGTCTCAGATGAAAGAATATATATAACTCATAACTCTAAATAAAGTCTAACTAAGACATGTCTCAAGACTGCAAAAGTAAGATAAGCCTAACTAGTCTAGACTAGGCAGTCGGAGGAATATCCTCAGCTACTGCTGGATCCTCCTGGGAGTCCAGCTCAAAGGTGTCATCTAAAGCTGCCCCGTAGTAGGTATCCAGGCAAGCCTTCTCCTCGTCCTCTGTAATATTTTCAATTGGTCCAGTCAGGACAGGAGCGAGTACAGTACATCTCAACAGATCATAGCAGGTTAGAAAATATAAACATGCAATAAAGTAAGATACAAGTACTGAAGGAAGTGCAGTATAAAAATAGAGAGAGAACTGTAATAGAAATATCTACTATACATAGAGAACTAGCAGTGACTAGTGAGTCAGAGTACAACATGAACATGTAAATGGCCTGGGATGATTCAATGAAGACACTACGGAATGATTCAATGAAGATACTACTGGTGTATTATTCACATGTCCACTTCTACTCTTTCGTACCCCCAATCAATACACAAGGATCCAGCCAGGTTATGTTATATGATTCCATGCACGGCCCCCGAAGGGTGATACATGGATGTCCCATAAATGGGGAGTCTGGGGGTTACCCAACTGTGTAAGATTCAAGAGACTCTGTGATCATGAGGGTACATGTCACAAGTAATCAAGTGAACCAAGAAGCATAGTGATACGCCATGTAAGTGAAATGCACAGAACACGTAGTACCCGATGCTCTCTACGGATAACATCTCAAGAAAGGATCCATATAGTACCAATCCGTGTGACCGTCGTGACAGTACAAGTAAAGTAATCTACTGCAGAAAATAATTCTAAGCAAGATATGAAATGATCAGAGAATGTACTCGCCTGTATCTGAGTGTCCAAAATGAAATGTACTGTCCAAGAAGGGGTGTCTGGCTCCTAATCAGAACAGCACAAGTCACAACAAGTCCAGAATAGTAAAATGGAGTCCTACTATGCATTCTACATGATTCTAGGTCAATCTAGGCCAAAGTCAACTCTTGGTCAACTCTGGTCAACCCTAGAAGTCAAACTAGGTCAACCAAGTCTAATTAAGTCTAAACTAGTCTACCCTAGACTACACTAGTCTATATTAGTCTAAACAAGTAAATTCCTGTATTTAAACCTATCACTCTCTATGTATATATATATATATATATATATATATATATATATATATATATATATATATATATATATATATATATATATTGAAGTCTAAGCATACCATAATATATTTATCACACTACACAAAATATGCACATTCACTACTCTACACATTATACACATCCTAAATGACCCTAGGTTAAGTATTAAACTAACATAGAAATATATATATATATACACTCATACATATAGGAACACATATGTCTCAAATGATATATTAGATTACATATATAATACATTGATTTACATATGCATATAGTCACATATAGGGGCTGTGCATAAGGTAGGCAGATAGGGACATGAGTAAATGTGTGTATGTGTAGCTGTGTGTGTGTGCTACAAGATGTGGTGTGTCAAAGTGACAAGAAAGTAGGGTAGTGTAATAGGATATGTGTTAAGTGAATGTGTGGGTGTATAGGAAGGTAATATATATCATGTGTGTGTGTGTTATGTAAACAGTGTGCAGGAAATGACAGGGAATGAGGAGAGCAGTGTGTGGACGGGGTGATGTGGTGTGTGTGTATACAATGCAAGGATTTACCATATATGTAGGGAAGAAAAATAGTGAAGAAGAGGACAGTGGGTGTATACATTTAATGAAAGAAAACAGTGAATGAAAAGAAGGATAAAGGGCAATTCAACATCCAGTCAAAACTGGAATTGCACACACTTAAACTCAGGTTTTTATAAACTGGAACTTAAATCTCAGTTCAGTCCCACATTGAAGAAACATTCAAAACATTTCAAATAGGAACCAAAAAATCAGTTTACATACTCAGTTTTCAGGTTTCCATAGGATTAACAAAAATTAGATTTTGAAAACATAATAGTGAGAAAAGAGAAGGAAAACAACTCATTGAACCCCCAATCAATACCAGGTTCAACCTAGCTCAGACTTGGGTTCATAATATCATGAAATTTTAGAGTTCAAAACTTAGTTAGAAAGAAAAGGGAAATCAATTCATTGAACCCCTACTAAACTCAGGTTTCCTATAACAGGTTCTCAAACAGTCCATCACTTGCATTCCAATCCCAGTTCAGCCCAACAGTGTAATGTTAGCAATACCCCCACTTCAGTTCCTCATAACCCAAACCTAGATTTAACATATCTCAGTGAGAAAAGAAGAATCAAAATGACAGTGATACACAGGTTTTGCAAATAACAGACTTCACAACAGTCCCAACCATTTCCCTCTATTTCAAAGCCAACACACATCAATTTCAACCCAAAAACTTACACACTGATAGATGACTAATAGGAGAACCATACTATGAAATTAAACATGTAATTAACAGCATTTAGATTGATCAAAAGACTGTCAAAAGTCATATCCAAAAACTGGGAAAAATCAGTGAAGAAAGTAGGTATCAGATTTTGGAAAAACATTTAGAATTGATGATTAAAATCAACTAAAATAAGATATCAATGGTTGGTAATGTATATACAACATGTGCTCGTGTCATATGATGTGTTTGTGTCCTAGCAAGAGGACACAAACGTGTCCAATCGATTTTAAAAATCCAAACAGTGCACTGAGACACTGTGCAGTGTGTACAGGCTCGTGCGTGTGTGCACGCGTATCGTGCACTCGACACGACACGAGTGGGGTCGTGTCCTCGTGCAGGGTAGTTTGCCTAGGCCCCAGCTAGGTCTGTGTCACCCTGAATCAGGTTCTATCGTGTCGTGTCCTGACATCTAAAGCCGTGTCAGTGGCTCATAACACATTGTGCACAGAACAGTGTAGGACTAATGCACGATTGATTTCTCATCAACCAGTCCACAAAATCTCGTGAAACTTGGGGAGAGGGATGACAGATGATGCCCCTAAGTTCCCACCAAATTTTGTGTCAATACACACTGTGTCGTGTCCTGAAAAGACCCCGAGGTGCAGGGGATTACTGTGGCTGTGCGCGCACGTGTCCAAGTGCGTGTGCACGAGTGTCCTAACGACACGACACAAGCACGAAATCGACTCAGAGCTATGGAAATGGATAAGCGACACAACAATGCAAATTTTCATTCAAAAACAATTCAAAAATTAACACAAAAGGTTCACTGAGGCATTTCCACAAACACCTAGCTCAGGACACTGATACGTGTGCTGTTAGGACACGAAACGACACAAAAACTTAGGGTTTCCTATTCCTACTGTTAGGTTAGGTCTAGGGCTCCCTAATGATGCAAAAATTTTAGGATTCTATGGTAGAAATAGGAGGTTACCTCAAAGTGTCAAAACCCTCAAAAAACTCTAAAGAGAGATGCTCCTCTTGATGGTGAAACTCCTCCAAATTGCTAGAAAACTGAGAACAACCAATTCCAGCAGTAAGAAAACAATAATTAGAACCTATTGCAACTTGTTTGGATTAAAAAGGAGGAAAAATGGATTTATTATGAATTTCTAAAGATGGGAGCTCACCTCTTTCTTCTCTTGCAATTAATTCCTAAGGAAGAGGCTAGCCCTAGATTTGGGAGGCATTAAATAGTGTGGAAATCCCTAGGTTGGCTGGACAAAATGTTAGGGTTGCTAAATTGGGCTTTGGGCCAAGTCCTATAGGCTATGGCTAAGTGGTTTTATTAAATGGTTAGAACCATAAGTCATGACTTATGAAGTTTTAAGCCATATTAGCCTAAACAACTCCAAATCACTCCTAACTAGTTCCAATGACTTAAACCTCATTAAATTAGGTCAAACCAAGGTTACTTAACCTAACTAAGTGGTCATAACCTAGATTAGTCACTAGGTTAGTCTTCTAGTCAACACAAGTCAAAGTCAACTATAGGCCCAAAACAATTATCCTAAAAATCACCAAAAATCATATTAATTCTAATAAATCATAATAATACATAATAATTCCAAAAATTCCCAGAACTTGAAAAATGGCCAAAATACCCCCAAGCTAGAAAAGTGGTAGTGACAAAGACTTACTGACTTACTAGCTGAGGTTAGAAATAGTGTAAACCCTAGTGAGAATGTTGAGCTTTCTTCTATCAAACTGCAACTACACGAGACTACCATTTATCTGAAGAAAAAGACAAGATCATTGCTAAACTTGAAGAAGATTTACTCAAAGAGAAGAAGAGCCATCACTGTGCACTAGTCAGAAATGATGCACTCATAGCTGACTATAACACACTTTATGATACATCCAAAAAGTTGGAAATTAAGTTAGAAAAACAGTCTGAAGTTGCTGCTTTCTACCCTAAATTTGTCAATTATTGAAATATCAGAACACAGTCAAACCCAATACTGTTAGACCAAACATAGCCAAACCTTTGACCAAGAAGACTAACTGACATGCATTATACTACAAGTATCCAACTAGAACACCAAGACCTACCAATCATGCACAACACACTGCACCTAACACTCATCATGCTAGATATCACTATTGTGGCACCATTGGTCATATCTCTCCTGCATGTAGAGTAACAAAGTTAGTTGATTTGAATATATGTGCATGGATACCAAAGACTAACATATCCGGACCCTACAAGAAATGGGTTCCAAAGGTTTCATCTGCAAACTTTTTTATAGGTGGAATACCCTACTCATGCTAGAAGCAAGTGGATCCTCGACAGTGGTTGTTCACGGTACATGATCGGTGATGTTTCTCTATTTGTAACACTGTCGAAGAAGAAAGAAGGATACGTCTCTGTAGAAGCATGGAATTTCAGGACCCGAAATCCTATGCGCCTAACATCACATGCGCCAGGGAGCTCAGACGAAGTACTTGGCACAGCAAAGTATAAACATTAAAAGAAGATTTTTATTTCATATAAAAGTCTATTACATGTCTTAAAAAGAGCTGTACAAAGGAAGATTTCTACAAAGAAAAGACCCTATGTCTACAGCTAGGCGCAGCAACCACCATGCGCTCTCAAAATATGCGCAACTCGCCATGCGCTCTTAAACAGGCACATCTCGCCATGCGTTCTCAGTTATGTGCATCCCTTCAGCGGCTCAGTTATGTGCATCCCTTCAGCAGCTTAGTTATGTGCCGTCCTTCAGCGTCCCAGTTAGGCGCATCATAAAGTGTCAGCATATGCGTCATCAAATGCTTCGACTAATAAAGCATTTATTGAACAGAACGAGGGTAGGCAATCAACCCTCTAGCTGAAGGAAAAGCTCTTCAAACCAAGGAAGAGGAATGCACCGCAATCGACCCGCGGCTAAAAGAGCAGCTTTCAACCCAACCAGAATGGGCAACACCCACTCTAGCGGAAGGATGAGCTCTCCTAAAGCCCAAGAAAGACGATCGGAGCACCGCAATTCCGATCTGCGGCTCTTCCAGTATAACGGAGACGGGGCTCGAGCATCCCGATCTTTGGATGCAACAGGCACCTTCCGCTTACCTCAGAAGCCCTCGGCTCCAACTTTTGGATGTAACAGTCACCTTCAAGTGCATCAATGAAGACAATGCGTCGCATCTTCACCCTCGGGAGCACGTCATCAACAGAATGTGCTCGAGCAAACAAATTCATTTCGGGAGGACGTGAGAGAACGAGAAGCAAACTCTCTCCATGCCACTATTTATAGGCCGGGCAAATCAAACCCATGCGCCAAGTGGCTGGCTCTCCGAATCCTGTACAATGAATTTGCATTAAATGGTGATGAACCTGACGCTTCGAATTCAGCCAAGTCAAGAACGGCTATTTAAAGCACTCGAAGAACGTAACAGTCGGGCCCATAAAGACGTATCATGCAAAAGGATGCACCGGCCAGACCGTGCATCATACTGATGCCCCCATCAGCACCAAGCGCCATACGAGGATGCACCCTATGCGTCCCCATGGTGGAACGCCGATCGATGTGCTCACTCAACAGCCCATCACCTGTCAAGAACATTAAATGCTGAAGTCTGACAGAGTTGGCAGCACGTCCCCCGAGGACTGAACAGTTAACAGCTTTTTTAGAAGACGAAGCGTCGTCGACGTCAGCATCATCATTGCTCCCCTCCGGCGGTACAAGCCACGTGGCCGCCCAACCATCTCGCATGCGCCTCCGCAGCCATGCGCCCAAATCTCTGTATGCACCTCAAAAGCCGTGCGCCTCAGACTTTTCTCTGATCCCTAAAGACAGAAGTAAAGTCATTGCTGAATCCCTGCATGCACCTCAAAAGCCATGCACCCCGACTGGTTCGTGATTCCTAAAGGTTATGAGCCAAAGTCTCCTCATGCGCCCAATCCCAGGCGCATCCTATCAGATCACTCCCTACCAAATATGAGATCTTCGAGCCATGGACCTACGACACGCGTCCTTTGACTTGATTCAGCCTATGAAGGGGTGCTAATCATCGAAGATCTCAGCAACTGAAAGATCTTCTCTATTGCTACGTGTCAGCACGGCCGCAGCCCACAAAGGCAACAGGAAGGGTTCAACTTCTCAATGAGAGCGCATCACCCATGCGTCTCCATCAGCAACCACCACGTGGCGTCCCCGCGTACAGGCGCATCCTACATATACGTGCATGAGCAGCCAGCCTGCAAAGCTATAAATAGAGGGGTCAATTCCTTCTGACACACATCGCACAACCACCGACATACGTATACAGAGAGGCAAATACAGACACTCAACATCTTTTTCCTCTCCGCAAGCTCCAGCACCCAGAGCAACTTAGACCTTCAGAGAACCGAGAACCGTCGTCAGATCGTCAACGGAGTCAACGCATTACCACTCGCTCCATCGACACAAGGGACCCAGATAAACAAAAGTGTACTCCTAGGACTACGTCTAAGTCCTATATTGTAACACTGTTCTGTTTGTAATTAAAATTTACAATCAAAAGATTTTAATGGCAAACAAGCTGGCGACTCTGCTAGGGACCTCTTTCTCTTCCACTGAGAAAGCTGTGTCGCAATCCGACTACGTGAAGGTGGGATCCTCCCACAAGACGCTGGTCGTACGTCTCAATCAACAGGCGTATGAGGAGTTCATCTCTGAAGGCAGTGCGAGTCCTTCAAAGCGGCTGCCGAAGCCGAAGAAGACTCGCCAAGTCTGGGTGCGCAAGGTCAACGCCTCTGGCACCACCACTGAAGGGGATGCGCCAATGCAGCCTTCCCTTCCTGCTGACGTCCTCAGCAACCAAGATGCGCCCACCGGTGCAGCACATCTCTCGGGAAAACGTGCGGCTGACCACATCCCCCAGCTATCTCCCTCTCAGGTGAGGAAGATGCGTCGACGGAGCAGGGGCACAGCTAATGCCCTGCACATCACCTCTGATGCGCCACAGAAGGTCTCTATCTTTGAAAGACTCACTCGCTGTAGTGGCGAGGAGAAATTAGATTCTGAGTACTATGCACCCCAGCGGGCAAGTACGAAGAAGTCCAAGAAAGCACGGGCCATGCGCCTCAAACGTGCTATGCCAACAGCAAACCAGAAGCATGCGCTCACAATCATGTGCGCTGCTGATGGTAAGCTGTATAAGGTCGACTCGGGTGCTTCTGTGCCGAAAATGAGTCGACCTTCCAAGTCCTTGTCTTACTTGGGCACATCTGTTGCGTTCGTAACCAAGTCGAGCAAGGCAAACCCTGTGGTCTTGAACTCCCGCACCTCCACTGGTTGTGCGTCTGAGGTTCGTTCAAGTCACTGTAAATGTTGTTCCACCTCTACTGATCTGAGCGCCTGTTTGGTGTTGGATCAGAGGGCACAACATTCACTTGACCACCCCGGCGCTTGGCCTTGCCATGCGCCTGATGGGGGTGCGAAGGTGGCACTCTCCTCCAACGATCTGCGTAACTTGATCACTCACAAACGCCGATCAGGAGAGTCGATTGACAACCACAATTCGCCCCTCACAGGGCATACTTGTGCTATAGTCACCATCAACTGTTGTTGCAAGGCAGCAGTTCCACCAAGACAGTCGGTGTTCCAGCGGCTGCAATCATCAACACCCCTCGGACGTCGCTGTAGGCCTTTAAAAAATGACAGTCACGCTGAGTTGATTAGGACAGAGTCAAAAGTCACGCTCAGTTGATCAGGACAATATTTACAAATCACGCTGGAGAGACAGTTCATCATTTGTCAGAGAGTAATTATGACTGACAGCACAACAGTCGAAGAATGTCTCTTCGTATGCCATGTATGCACAGAATTCGAGAGATCATAGCCGTCTATTGCGTGATTTTCGAAATCTTCTTCAGGAAGACTCAACCTTCGTCATGTTGGCGTACCAAAAGAGCTTCTTGTCATTTAATGCGACTGACAAAAGCAATCACTGTCAGAGATTTTGTGTCAGTCGAGGCAAGCCAAATCAAGACAGTTGGCAGTTCTATCCCAAGTCTGCGTGTATTTTGAGATTTCTCTCAAATCTGCGTGGATTCTGAAGTTTTCTTCCTCAAGTCTGCGTAGATTCTGAAGTTTTCTTCACCAAGTCTGCGTGGATTCTGAAGCTTCTTGCCCCAAGTTTGTGTGGATTTTGAAACTTTCTACCCCGAGTCTGCGTGGATTTCGTCTTCAACAAGTCTGCATGGATTTCATCAAATTGGAGTACGTGGCAGCCATGCCACTGATCTCTCGCCTGCGTGTCCTGTAACTTGCACACGACTCATGCATGATTGCCATGTGTCCAACAGTTACAGGCCACGTCCAGTAACTGCTCACAGTCTTGCGTATGTTAAATTCTACGTGATTTTCAACTAAGCACAGGCTGAGAAGACAGTTATTTTTTCAGTTATTATTTTCGACTCTATAAATAGAGTTCTTTTTCTCATTCATTGTACAGATACATAGTTATCTACTGTCAAAATTTTGAGAGCTTTTCTTCTTCGCATAGTCCAAGGGATAAAGTGATCGTCTTCTAGATCAGATTCCCACAGTTGTAATTTTCCCAGATACACAATAAATAAAGGAATTTATTTATGAAAAACAAATTGACGACTCTGCTGGGGAAAACCATCTCCTCTTCTGAGATGGCAATAACTCAATGCGACACTTCGTCAATCGGCTCGACGAAGAAGGTGATGACGATCCAATTCGATCAACTCGCCTATGAAGAAATGCAGCGGGCTAAGAGTGGTAAGCCCACTACAGCCTCTATCATCACTGCCAAGTCGAAGGGACACTCTGTCTATGTCCCTAAGAATCAGTTGGCAGCCAATGGTGAAGTTTCTGCCACAGTGTCTGCTCCTAACACTGGCAAGAACTCTACTACAAGTACGCACACTCTTGTGCGCTCGAAGATGACAGCAATCAAAGATCACGCTAACAGTACTGGCTCCTTAGCCAAATCTGTTCCAGTGTGTGTCTCCAAAGTTGAAAGTCACGCTGACAGTACTGGCTCCTTAGCCAAATCTGTTCTAGCGTGCAATTTTAACCTCAAAAGTCACGCTGACAGCACTGGTTCCTTAGCCAAGTCTGTTCTAGTGTGTAATTCTAAAATCAACAATCACGCTAACAATACTGGCTCCTTAGCCAAATCTGTTCCAGCGTGTATTTCCAAAGTCAAAAGTCACGCCAACAGCACTGGTTCTTTAACCAAGCCTGTTTCAGCGTGTATTTCATCTAAGAAGAATAGCTCTTTAGCTATCTTTTCTTCTTTGCCAAGTTCTACTAGAACTGGGGGTGGTCCTCCAAACAAAGTCCCTTCGAAAAGGAATAACTCTTTAGTTGTTTCTTCTGCTCCTGTAGTTTTTACTTCAGGAACAGCTTTGACTGACAATTTTGTTAGTCAAAGAAAAGGAGATGGTCTTTTGACTACTCTTCCTTCTGGACATTCTATGTCTCAAAACTTGAATGAGTCTAAGAAGAAACATTCCTTAATGTCTTCTTCTATGACTTCTTCGAATTGGGCACAGAATTTGTCTAGAAAAGGTCTGTTACCAACTCCTAATCAAGGGGGTGGTTCAACTCTTCCTTCTCTGCAAATATCCAGATCAATGGAAGGAAAACTCCATGTTTCCAAAACCAATGTGTTACCTCCAACTGATCTAAGAACAAAAATTAACACTTCTGGTGTTAAGAAACCATACCAGTTGGAAACAAGGATAAGAGATCCAGATGCAGAGTATGCAAGAAACTATGTGGCTCATATTAATCATTCTCTATATAATCAAGAGCCATCAAAACCCAAGAACAGGAAATATACTCCTCAATCTTCACAAACAGATTTACGAGAATATCTTCAACAGAAGAGAAGAAGTGATTCTGTGTCAAAGGACCATGCTGAATGTGACTTCTATCCAAGAGTCATAATTCAATGCAGATGTCAATCAATGGCTCATGATCATGTTGATCATGAATGTGACTTCCAGCCAAGAGTCACGATGCAATGCAGATATCAAACAAAACGACAATCTGTCTTCAATCGGATTCAGTGTGAACCAATGCCTGATGAAGATGTGCCTTTGTTTGCTTCTGTCAATATGACCTCTCGGGATGCTGGGGGTAGAGTTGATAGTCCAGATGGAGTATACAGAAATACCAGAGCAAGAGCCTTAGCTTCTAGTCAAAGAAATTTGATCTCTGAAGATGATTCTGAATTTCTTGGAGAATCTAACTTTCCACCTCTTCCTACTAGGGGTAGTTCTCCTATAATTGACTTTGATGCACAAAGCAATGATTTAGAACAAACAACATCTACCAGTTCATCAATAATTCCTCGTACAGTCACGACTTATATGGTTGATGGGAATACTAATGAACCTTCTTCTTCCTTGACTCCTCAAGATCAAAGAATTGCTTCTTTGGAGCAACAAATGAAGTCTATGGCTGATACTATGAAGTCGATGTATGAACTCATGGCAACATAGATGCAAAATCGACAGATTGTACCAGATGCCATACCAACTGACACTGATATGAGTCCAGTACAAGTTCCTCCAGCAGTACAATCCAATACTCCTGGACCAGCTCAACCAAACCCTAGTCTCTCTGGAGCTGGGGGTAGTACTTACAATGCTATTCCTCCTCCCAACTATTCTCTACAAGTTACAACTCCACAATCTTCCGGAGTTGTTAATGAAGAATTGAGGAATCTCAAAACTCAATTCGAGGCATTCAAACAGAAAGATGGTTTACAAAGGTTAGGCATCAAACAACCTTATCCGATAGAATGGAAGCAAGTATTGTATCCTCCTAAATACAAGCCTCCCACTATCTCATTCTATGATGGAACCACTTCTCCAAGTCAGTTCATTAATCACTTTGAAGTGATGACTGATCAGCTGCAACCAAGCGACGCCCTCCTTACTCGGGTGTTTGTTGGATGTCTCAAGGGAACGGCTTATGAATGGTATAGAAGTCTCCCAGATGGGAGCATTACCTTATTTTTCGGTTTCAAACAGATGTTTCTTGAACGGTTCTATGAAGGGCTCAATGACATGACTATGTCTGCTCTTATTAGAATCAAGCAGAAAAATAATGAAACTACAGAAGAGTACATTGAACGGTTTCGAAGAGAAGCTCTGAAGATGCCTCTTGGAACTCCTGATACTGTCACCATCGACACATGCAAATCAAACTTGTTGCCAATTATCAGCATGTGGACAGGATCCACTCAATTCCAAGACTGGCCTTCTTTCATATTTAGTGCCAAGGCTGCAGAAATTAGTGCTGAAACCTTCAAAGGTTTAGGAGTGCAGATGACTCCTAAAGAAACAGGTCAAGGTACTAACAATAAAAACAATGCTCGCAAGGGAAAAGAAACTCTTGAGGTTAATCTTCAGAGCAAAGATGCATCAACTGTTCAAACTTCTCCTACAATTCAACAACCAAGAATACCTCGCCCTAAAGAAGAATACTCTTTCGATGACGACGATGTCCTTGGTATCTTTGAATGTCTGCTGAAAGGTAATAAGATACAACTACCTGAGATCAAGAAACCTGATAAAGCTGGTAAAACAGATCATCCCAAATACTGCCCATATTACAGAATGCTGGGTTATACAATTCGTACATGTTATGTACTGAAAGGAAAGATCCAAGAAATGATTAAATCTGGAGCTATCTCTCAAGACCGTCACCTCCAACGTCGTTTCTATGCAATTCAGAGATTTCCCTCCTCAACTCCTTGAAAGTGGAATTGTTCCTATTCCCAAAGCAACTCTTGACATAGTAAATCTTCCTCCTCCACAGTCTGAAGGATTAGTGCCAATCACTTTGAAAACAGGGGAAATCATGTGGATCCATCCTGATCTAGTGGCAGATTTTGAATCGCCTTCTCCTCAAAAGACTACTTCTCGAAAGTCCAAGAAGGTTGGAAAGATTAAGTTATGTCATATGACCTCTCTTGGATCTATTCCTGACACAGAGCCAAAAGAGAAAGAAGAAGCACTTGTTAGTGCTACTCGAACGGGAAACCTTATCTAAAGGATTATTCCAAGAATCCTGAAGATCCTCTTGATATCCCTCCAGCTGATAAAGATGCTTCTAATGTTCCTCCTGAAGAAGAATCATCCACTGAACCTGTTCCTCCCAAGCCTACAGCTCTGGAGAAAGGCAAATAACAGGCTCGGTTTGATAAACCAATCAAGAAGTCCTCTCCTTTTGGACTTTAGAAGCCTTATAATTTCGACATTTTAGCTCAGTTTGCTAATACTCCAGCTAGAATGTCCCTCTTTAAACTTCTACGTCTTTCCAAAGAGACTCGGGAGACATTAAGTGAAGCACTTCTACAAGCTGACTCTTGTCTTGCACAATTGAAGAAGCCAGATGCAGAACCTGCCACTTGCTTACATTACAACAGTGTACTGGAGATTATCCCAAATATCACCTTTACACAAGACGACATGCTACTGGAGGATAATCGACATGATCGGCCTCTCTACTACACCGGTTATATCGATACAATAAAGATAGATCGTATCCTCATTGATCCAGGGTCTGTTATAAGCATCATGCCAAAGAGTTTATTGGATGAACTAAAAATCCCTCTTCACAAACTCTCCAAGACGGTTACTACTATCCTGGGATTCAATCAAAGCCGAAGCGAGCCTTTGGGAAAGATTCATCTGAAGCTTCAAATAGGTGATTTCAGATCCAAAGTCACTTTCTATGTGATCGAGATCGTGGGATCCTATAATCTTCTTCTGGGGAGGCCCTTTCTTCATGAAAAGAATGTGGTGCCTTCTACTCTTCATCAGTGTTTTAAATACATTGATAGCAATGGAAGAGTACAAAAAGAAGTTGCTGATATAAATCCCTTCCATGCGGTTGAAGCTTATTTCAATGATTTCCGAATGTACAAAGAAAAGTATACAAGGGTTATACAAGCTATGGAGAAAGAGGATTCACAAAGTGAGACCTTAATAATTCCTGTTAAAGGTCGAACTATTCAGCAACAATCTCCCAAACTCTCTGAAGAAGGTTCTTTCATCATTCCGGTGAGTGGACGGATTTCTCCGTTACCTCAGTCGTTTGCTCAAGACACAATGATTATTCCTGTCAGTGGGCGTACTACAATTCCTGTATCTCCACATGTGAAACAGGATACTCTGCTAATTCCAGTTGGAGGGCGGATTATTCTTCCATCTCAAGCTTCAAGGGAGCTCATCTCTTCTGAGCCATTTGTTATCGATCTTAATCGAAACAACGCTTCTTCTCGTTCTTCTTCTCCCCCTTTAGTCATTGACTTGGCTAAAATCTCTAAGGCTCAGCCTTCTCCCAATGTAAATACTGCTGCTTTTACATTTAATGGAAAGTCTCCATCTTTGCAGTATGCTGATGTGTGTAATTATATTCATAGTTATTTACATTTGTTAGATGACTTGAACACAATAACCATAGGGGTTGTACAGACTGTTCATACAGATGTATCCCTAGAACCTGTACAATCTTCATACTTTCTAGTTCCCAGCAGAAAGCCAGGAGACATTCCAATATTCTTCTATAAAGGGCCCCAAAGTCTTTCTGATTTAGAAGATGCAGACAAAAATGATGACACTGGAAGATTACAACTACGTCGCTATAGTCAGCAATCTAAAGACATCATCAAAAATATGGACTATGACTTCAGGACTGGCCTCAATAGTGGAAAGGAAAGAAAAATGCCTGTTCGTATTCCTCCTCTGAAATATGGAAGGACGAAATGCGGACTGGGCTATATAGCCCCTACTCCTTTTATCAATATTATCCATGAAGATTCTGAGTCTGACGAAGATAAGAGATCTGATTCTTCTAGTACCACTTCTTGGGATTCCGTTTCGAGCAAAAAGAACCTCCGACTGAAAACAAACTTGTTCAAATAGATGTTGGTGAAGAGGGATCTCCCAAACCAATATTCATCAGTGAAAGTCTTTCTGAAACTGATAAGCAAGACATGATCAAACTCATTCGTGACTACATCGATGTCTTCACTTGGAGTTATGAAGATATGCCAGGACTTGATCCACAAATTGCAACTCACAAGCTCAATATCTTGCCGAATGCTAAACCGGTCAAACAACAACAGCGACGATTTCGTCCAGACATTATGGATACAATTGAAGCTGAAGTCAATAAACTCATAACCTCCGGGTTTATTAGAGAGGAACAACATCCCGATTGGGTGGCTAACATAGTTCCTGTCCTTAAAAAGACTGGCAAGATCAGAGTATGCATAGACTTCCGCGATCTCAATACGACATGCCCTAAAGACGAATTCCCTCTACCAATCACTGATGTCATGATTGATAATACCTGTGGATTTGAACGAATGTCATTCATGGACGGGTATTCTGGATACAATCAGATTAAAATGTTTCCAGATGACGAGAAGCACACTTCTTTCAGAACGCCGATCGGTACATACTGTTATACAGTTATGCCTTTCGGTCTCAAGAATACAGGAGCAACTTATCAACGAGCTATGAGCACTATATTCCGTGAACATTTGCAAAAAACAGTCGAATGCTATGTTGATGATATTGCAGTCAAAAGTCGACAAAAGGAGGATCATATCCAAGATTTGAAGACTATATTTGATCTAATGCGTAAGCATCAATTAAAGATGAACCCTACTAAGTCCTTCTTAGGCGTCTCTAGTGGTAAATTTCTCGGCTTCGTCACTACCTCTAAAGGTATACACGTGGATCCCGAGAAGATCAAAGCCATCCAAGAGATGCGTCCTCCACGCACCTTAAAAGAGCTACAAGGATTTCAAGGAAGGATCGCTTATATCAGGAGATTCATTTCTAATTTATCAGGACGCTGCAGACCATTCAACAAACTTATGAAGAAAGGTGTTTTTTTTGTCTGGAATGATGAATGTCAGAAAGCATTTGATGATATAAAACAATATCTGATGAGCCCTCCAGTATTGGTATCTCCCGTTTCAGGAATTCTATTTCTCCTATATACTCGAACAATGAGTCATTCATTGGGTGCATTACTCGCTCAAAAGAATCAAAATGGTCATGAACAAGCCATCTACTATCTCAGTCGTACTATGACCGGAGCTGAACCTCGATATTCACCGGTCGAAAAAGAATGTCTAGCCTTGATGTTCGCTATTCAAAAGACACGACATTATATCATTGGCCAGACTATTCATGTCATCTCCAGGATCAAACCTATACGGATCATGATGAAGAAACCCAGTGTTTTGAATTCTCGATTAGCTAACTGGGGAATCCTACTTGCTCAGTATGACATGCATTATATTCCTCAGAAGTCAGTCAAAGGACAAGCTTTAGCTGATTTTCTGGCTGCTCATTCAATTCCAGAAGATTCAAAACTCTATGACGAAATTCCAGATGAAGTCCTAGATTCAAACCAAATTGCTGAAGAAGATCCTACTTGGCGTCTATTCTTTGATGGAGCTTCAAGGATAGGTCCTAATGGTGATATTGTCGCTGGAGTTGGAATCGTTCTTGTATCGCCAGAAGGTCTTGCTATCCAAAGAGCTTATTCTCTCGATCAGCCGTGTTCAAACAATGTAGCTGAGTACAATACATTACTCATTGGTCTTCAACTCGCTAAACATCTAAATATTCAACATTTGGAGGCGTACGGAGACTCTAAACTCATCGTCAATCAGATAAGGGGTACTTATGAAGTCCGCCATCAAGATCTGGTTCCTTATCATAGATCAGCTATAATTATGGCTTCTTCGTTTGAAGAATTCTTCATTGAACATGTTAGACGAGCATGTAACACAGAAGCTGATGCTCTAGCTAATCTTGCAGCGGTGTTGGCTATCCCAATTAGACGACAATAAATGATTATTGTTCGTAATCGAGAATTGTTCCATCTTGAAAATAACCTGACCCTAGGACTTCCAGTTGACATTGAAGAATCAACATCTCATGACGTCAACACAACAAGAGGATTTGGATTTAGTCGTAAATCTTTATCATCTTCATCTGATTCCAGCATGGAATTCATCTTCAGTAATTCGGCCGAGAATCAAAATACGGATACGGATTGGAGACTTCCTTTCTTAGATTTTGTATTGTATGATATTCTTCCGGATGATCCGAGTGAAGCAGCATCTATCAGACGACGATCATTCCGATTCTATTATAATCATACAACAAAGACCTTATATCGTCGAGCCTATGATGGTTTACTTCTCTGATGTGTTGCCGGTGACGAGGCTCAACAAATTATTCGTAAAGCACATGATGGAATTTGTGGAGCACATCAGCCTGGACCAAAACTTCAAGACCGTATTCGACGTATGGGTTATTATTGGCCTACTATGGTATCAGACGCCAGCGAATATGCAAAGAAGTGTAAAGCTTGTCAAATCCATACGGATTTTATTCATCAACCTTCAGAATTTCTACATCCGACGGCAGCATCATGGCCCTTCGAAGCTTGGGGCATGGACATTATTGGTCCAATCAATCCGCCGTCATCCAAGGGTCATCGGTTTATTCTTGCAATAACCGATTACTTCTCCAAATGGGCCGAAGCCATTCCTTTGTCTGAAGTTAAGACGTCCAATGTCATTAGCTTTATTAAGCACCATGTCATCTACAGATTTGGTGTTCCTCGACGCATTATTCATGATAATGGACCACAGTTCGTTAGTCAGAAGTTTACTCGATTCTGTGACGATCACCGGATCAACAATGTGGCTTCTACCGTATATAATCCGGCAGCTAACGGATTAGCAGAAGCTTTCAACAAGACCATCATCAAACTCCTAAAGAAGTTTGTCTCTACTAACAAACGTAATTGGAATGAGAAGCTCGGTGAATGTTTGTGGGCTTATCACACTACAGTTCGTAATGCTACTAAATGTACACCCTTCTCTCTGGTATATGGTTACGAAGCTGTTCTTCCATTAGAGATTCAAATTCCTTCTTTAAGGATAGCAATCGCTAATGAGCTTACTGCAAAAAATAATGATCGTCTTCGACTTCAAGAATTAGAAGCTCTGGATGAAAAGCGATTATCTGCTCAACAGAATATTGAATTCTATCAAGCTAGAATTTCAAGAGCTTTTAATAAGAAAATCAGAGTTCGGACGTATCAAAAAGGAGAACTTGTTCTAACAGTCAGACGTCCTATGACTATGACTCATATGAGCAAGGGAAAATTTGACGCAAAGTGGAAAGGACCCTATATTGTGAGCAAAGATTTCTCAAATGGAGCTTATCAACTCTCAGAATTGGATGGTAGAAAAGTTTTGATGCCTATTAATGGCAAATTCCTTAAAAAGTACTATGTATAAATGTAAATGCTTATAATCATCAGACAGTTTCATGTTTAGAAATAAAATTTTTATTTTATTTTTATCATGAATGATGATACATGATATTAAAGAAGATCACTATCATCCTTTTCTACATTTGGATGTGGGCCACTGCCGTCCTTCTCGAAGACGTGATCAGCAAAAGAGTCGAGAACTTCCTTGCTAGAATCCACGAGGAACTTGCAAACGGCCATCCTCATGGCTTCTTCTTCTTCAGTCTTTCCTGGTTCGAGCAGGAAATCCAGAATGTCCCTTGGTGGCTTGGGTGCAGACGAACCTTCACCTGCTTCCGTCTTCTTCGATTGAACTGGATCAGCAGGGTGTTCTTCAGTGCCTTTCTGAACCTTTGAGGCAATTCCAGTTTTCTTGAATGCTTCTTCAGACGACATTTTTATGTTTGAAAGAAGAAGTGTTCGTTCTTGTCAGATTTCTGCTATATTTATAGGCAGAAGTTCTACAAATAATGAAACGTCACGTTCATCCGACGGTTCATCCATCCATTAATTGCGTTCATCCGACGATTCACACATTCATTAATACTTGACGGTTCATCCGTTCATTTATTCGTCCGTTCATGATCTTCTATCAATTTATTAAGTGAGGATTCGTATTGATCACGTTTTCATAACCTCTGAATCAATTCCGAATCTACTTACTCATTTGTCATGTTTTGACCTCTGCATAGAAATCAATCTATTTTCTTTTGAGTTCCTACATATTATCATGTCCATAATACCTCTGATAATATCATATACTCTAAAACAGAAAAGATGATTTTATTATCTATCATGTCCACAATTCATCCACAAATACAAATCATTGAGCATAGAAGAATTATCATTTCCATTCTCATTTCACCACAAAAAGTCTATTACATTTTCTTAGACTTTCTTACAAATCATAATGGAAATCTATTACAAATCTTGGATTTTCATTCTACACCACAACAATAACCTAATAGAGATCTATCTTCTTCTTTTGATCTTCTCCGTCGGACCTTCTCCGCCAGGTTCGTTGTTGGTGGCAGTTCCTGACTGTCTGGGTCCCAGTCACGACCAGATCAGCAGGAATCAAACTCTGGTCTTCTTTCTCAGACGAGAGGAGAACCACAGAGGATGGCAGCCTGAAGTCGTGGTGCTGCCAATACAATTGGTGGATTAGGAGCGACCTTTCAGAGGAAACAGGAATGTATCCAACCTTGGGATACAATTCCTAGTTCTCCCGTGAAAGGAACTCTACTACCCGATTTCTCGGGATAGAGTTGACTCCACCATCCAACTCTCATGTATAAAGGCTCTTCCTACCATCTGAGGAAGACCCTTCTATCCCACGAAGAGTTCTAAGTTGTCTGATTTACGCGTCAAAAGCGTATGAGCTCCCTGATGTAGATGTCATCAGGATATTCTCCACAGCATCCACATCCCCAATGCCAGTTCTGAAGAAAATTTTCAGCCAAGTTTCTGCAGAAAGTATCAACAGAAATCATTCAGTGTGCATTTATCAAACAGAGACAGGCGTGTATTGTTCAAATCAGAAACAAGAAACAGAAAGCCTATCTTCAACAGCAAAAATAGTATACGTATTACACTGACTTACCTTCAAGTTTGGTGCTAAGGATTGGCAAACTCATGTTTGATACAGTGCGTAGAAGTCGAACATTAGTAAACATTATTTTCCTGTTTGAGAGTGAAATCTCCCAAAAATTACATTCTCAGAGAAGAAGAAGAGGAATGGGAGATGAGTATCTGTGAAACTCTTCTATCTATTTAAAGGGCAAAGTACAAGTCTATTCTTGGAAAAGATCCGCATAAATAGCGCTCGTAAACCGTGGAATGAGTGTCACGTGTGCTTTGGAAGACAGAGCAACATTAGAAATAGTCAAAGGGTGCTAATTAATATTCTTCATTAATGCACGCAGATTAAACACAGAAGTTGTACTTCATTCTTCAAGACATGCACTGATGGCCTTACAAAAGACGAAACAAAAAGAGTGCAACAAAAGCACAAAAGACACGCTCTATTTTCCAGAGCGACTGAGCTTAATGCCTAGTTCTTCTACGCTTTTGACCCCCATGCGGTGTAACAGAGCCTTCAATATTTTACACTGCTCTATGAGGCTGCGCCCATCAGAAGAGAACGAGCCTTCTAAGCCAAAATAGCTCAAGAAATTCTTGGCTAGTTGCAAGGGATCATCTTTGAGTTCGAAGACAAGGGGCTCTGGCTCTTCACCCCCAAAAGTGGGGTCACCATGGGAACAAAAGCCCAACTTGTGTGCTTCTTTCTCAGCTTTCTCTTTTGGTGTCATGTTGACATAAGATGAAGATTAAATGAATCCTCTTCCTGTTTATATAACAGAGCTCGCCGGCGGTTCATATTCCACCATAAACTGGATGTAATCAGTCTCGGAAAATGAAGAGTCATCATGACATTTAATAAGTTCATTTGGATGTTTTCAAAGAACTTCGAAGTCTTTCCAACTTCCGAAAAATTTAAAGTCATCACAGCGTGACTGATTTCATTTTATCATCTTATTTTTCAAAGTATTTCGAAAATTTTGAAGTCTTTTTCAATTTTTTGAAAACTTTGAAGGGGGCCTTGTAGGCCTTTAAAAAATGACAGTCACGCTGAGTTGATTAGGACAGAGTCAAAAGTCACGCTCAATTGATCAGGACAATATTTACAAATCACGCTGGGGAGACAGCTCATCATTTGTCAGAGAGTAATTATGGCTGACAGCACAACAGTCAAAGAATGTCTCTTCGTATGCCACGTATGCACAGAATTTGAGAGATCATAGCCGTCTATTGCATGATTTTCAAAATCTTCCTCAGTAAGACTCAACCTTCGTCATGTTGGCGTACCAAAAGAGCTTCTTGTCATTTAATGCGACTGACAAAAGCAATCACTATCAGAGATTTTGTGTCAGTCGAGGCACGCCAAATCAAGACAGTTGGCAGTTCTATCCCAAGTCTGCGTGTATTTTGAGATTTTCCTCAAATCTGCGTGGATTCTGAAGTTTTTTTTCTCAAGTCTGCGTGGATTCTGAAGTTTTCTTCACCAAGTCTGCGTGGATTCTGAAGCTTCTTGCCCCAAGTTTGCGTAGATTTTGAAGCTTTCTACCCCGAGTCTGCGTGGATTTCGTCTTCAACAAGTCTGTGTGGATTTCATCAAATTGGAGTACGTGGCAGCCATGCCACTGATCTCTCGCCTGTGTGTCCTGTAACTTGCACACGACTCATGCATGATTGCCATGTGTCCAACAGTTACAGGCCACGTCCAGTAACTGCTCACAGTCTTGCGTATGTTAAATCCTACGTGATTTTCAACTAAGCACAGGCTGAGAAGACAGTTATCTTTTCAGTTATTATTTTCGACTCTATAAATAGAGTTCTTTTTCTCATTCATTGTACAGATACATAGTTATCTACTATCAAAATTTTGAGAGCTTTTCTTCTTCGCATAGTCCAAGGGATAAAGTGATCGTCTTCTAGATCAGATTCCCACAGTTGTAATTTTCCCAGATACACAATAAATAAAGGAATTTATTTATGGAAAACAGTCGCCTCGGGAAGAAGGTTTCAATAAAAGAGGAGCCAGAACTAAAGGTTGCTTCATGCAATGTAATCTCTAACTCCTCATCAGTCCGAAAGGCAACTGCCAATTCCTCGTCCTCGTCCAAGAGCCAGCCGAGGAAAACTAAGACAACTGTCCCATCCTCCAGAGTGTTTGAAGCCACTCGGGGGAGAAAGAAGATCTTGGAGGAAGCTGGGGGTAGTCAAGCCCTTGTTGATCCTCCTTTTGAAGACGAAGATGTCCTCCAGAGCACAGCTGGGGTGGAAGTCAACCTCCCGGATGTAGCTGGGGGTAGTCTAGCCCCTGTGGATATGCGTCTCGAAGACGAAGAAGTCCTCCAAGACAGAACTGGGGGTAATCAGGACCTTGCGGATACTTCTCCCGAAGACGAGGGTGTCCTCCAAAACATAGCTGGGGGTAGCCAGGACGAAGCTCCAAGAGAGGCAACTCCCCTACAAGAGAGCGAGGCCGAGAGTGAAGCCTCAACTGATCCATCCGACTCCAGCCGTGTCATGACAGTATACATGACTGGGGGTGATACGGAGACTGATGCGCCGCCAGCAGACCTTGTCCAGTGCATGGATACCCTGGAGGGAGGTCACAAAACCCTCTCTGCCTCTATGCAAATACTGACTCAAGCAGTGTTTGAGATACGGTCAGCTTTGGCCAGGGCACCTTCTACCGGTCCTGACCCAGGGGCCAATGGAGAATCAAGTGTACCCCTTCAACGGGTATCCTTGGATACGGATCGCCGCGAAGCACCTCGGACGTCGGAGTCATTAAATGCTCAACTCCAGGCTGTACCACCTTTCCCGACTTCCAGCTCCACGGAAGACGTGGTGGAGATGATCAGGGACTTGCGCGAGCGCTTTGAGTCCAAGAATAGACAAGAGGAACGCCAAAAGATGGGCATCCCCCAACCTTATCCCCTCAAATAGAATAAAGTGGTTTATCCTCCTAAGTATATACCAGAAACATTGACGCCGTATGATGGGAAGGACTCTCCGCGTCGCTATCTGACGTACTTCCAGTCCCAAATGGGACATCTCTCGAAGAAGGACGCACTACTCACCAGCATATTTGTCGGGGCACTGAAAGGAGTGGCATACGACTGGTACTGCAGCCTCTCCGATAACTCTATATCTTTCTATGACGACTTGACACGTCTCTTCCTTGACCGTTTCTATGACGGCAGAAAGGACATGACAATGGCATCCCTCATAGAGATACGCCAGAAAGAGAAGGAAACAGTTCGAGTATTCATCGAACGCTTCCGACAGGCCTGCTTCAGACTGCCCCCGGGCATGCCAGAACATGCACTCCTCCCTCCTGCAGCATGAACATGCTGCCTGCAGTCAAACTCTGGCTCAACTCTACTCCTTCTTCCGACTGGAGTTTCTTGATCATCGAAGCCGAAGCAGCAGAAAAGAAGACGTCCAATGCTTGCCTTCTGGGAGTTAGTTTCCCTGCCTTTGAGGACAAGGGGAAATAGTCTGCAGCCAACAACCCTGGACGAGAGACAAAGGGGAAACATGCATTGACCGTCAATGCCTCAAAAGGTGCATCAGCGCCTACTCAGAAGCCTCCACTTGCACCAAGGCCAAAGGAGGTTTATTCTTTCAACGATGAAGACACCCTGCAACTCTTCGAGATACTGAAGCAGGGTGACAAGATCAAGTTGTCGGACCCGAAGTGTCCCGACGAGGTTGGAAAAGTGGACAATCCGAGGTACTGTCACTACCATCGGTTTGTCGGACATCCAACTAAGGACTGCTACGTCCTCAAAAACTACATCCAACGCATGATCAATGCGGATGTTATCTCCGTCGACTACGAGGAGAGAACGGTCTCGGCCAACCTAGTATTACTTTAATTTGGCACCTTGCCGCCAACCACAACATAAGATGGCGTCGTCCCAATCCCTAAGGCGACAATGGAGGTGGTTAACTTACCACCTACTCGTGACAACGTGAGTGGACTCATCCCACTTACCACATCTCGAGGAGAGGTCTTGTGGGTTCACCCTGATCTCGTCTCCGAGGTTACTCAACCGGAGGTACGCTCTGCCTCTAAAACTAAGGGCAGGAAGATCAAGTCTTGCCGCTTGGTCTCTTCCTCTGCGGAAGAGGCACTTCCTGTACAGACGCGTTCACATCAGAATGCCCAACCTGACGAAGTTGCCATCCAGGTGGTGCCTCCTTGCACCGTCCCTACTGCCCAAGAAGAGGGCCCATCTAATCCCCCAGCAGCCAATAAGCAGAAGCATGTAGAGGCCCGTTTCGATAAGCCTCTACGAAAGGAGAATGCTTTGGGGCTAGCCAAGCCCCACAACTTCGACATACTAGCACAACTTGCCAGTACTCCTGCCCGCCTATCTTTGTTTGAGCTTCTTCGCCTTTCCAAGGACACTCGTGAAGCTCTCTGTGAAGCCCTGAAGGATGCTGAGTCCTTCATCAGTCAGGTCAAACAGCCTGAGGATACCCAGACTACATGTGCGCACTGTCATTGTACGGATGAAGTTATCCCCAACATAACCTTCACCCAACAAGACATGTTGCTCAAGCACAACCGACACAATAAGCCGCTGTATTATACAGGGTATATCGGTTCTGTCAAGGTGAAGCAGATTCAGATCGATCCGAGGTCTTCCCTCAGCATCATTCCGAAGACGCTGCTCTCAACACTGGGGATCCCAATGTACCGACTGGTGCCTTCCAACACAACAATCAGTGGCTTCAATGCCAGCAAAAGCGAGCCGCTGGGCAAAATACGGCTAAAGTGTCATATCGGTAACCTCAGAACCGAGGTGACTTGCTATGTCGTGGACGTCGATGTCAACTACAACCTCCTACTGGGTCGGCCGTGGCTGCATGAGTACATGGTGGTACCATCCACACTCCAGCAATGTATGAAATACGTGTCCACCAATGACATCATCCGGACGGAGTTCGCGAACATTGACCCTTTCAAGGGGGTTGAAGCCTACTTCACTGATTCCACCTTGTACAAGTCACCTGACTAGGAGGAAGCCAATGATGCTGACGATGAAGCAGAAACGGCAGCAGAGACCGACATAGAGCCAGAGATGATTCCCGACGCTCCTTTAAGAATCTGACTCAAAGGGAAGCCGCCTCAGACGTTGCCTCCCATGAACATCAAGCTACCTGGAAAAGCACCAACTGCTCCAGGTAGAACACCTACTGAAGCTCCCTTGAAGATACGACTAAAGGGAAAGCCACCTCAAACATCGGCTCCCCTTGTGGCAAAACTACAAGGGAAGGTACCAATTACCGAAGGCGCAGTTGAGGCACCTCTGAAGGTGCGTCTTAAGGGCAAACCGCCGCAATCATCTATCTCGTCCAAGCTGTCGGAGAAGGCCCACATAGCCCTCTCGGACCCCAAGGTCAAAACTGTGGTGGACTCTCCCGATCCAACTCCAGTACTCACAGATGAAGAGCTAGGGGAATATATCTCTGCTGATGTAGATGCACCCTCTCTGGACAATATAATCCCGCGGGATAAAATCTCATGTTTCATCAATAATAGAGTTTCTTTTAATTATTCTAGTCTTCCACATTGGAATGCCATGTATACATTAGATAACGCTCTACGGTCGTTGCAAACACAAATAACGACCGTCCATCATGTAAATCGAGTAGTCCTGTCCCAAGGGGTCTGATTTGTAGTCCCACCGCGGAATCGAGACGAAGAATCCATCATCTTCGGCAAAGTCGAGCGTCATTAAGACCTCCCGCCACTCGAGCAAGAACCAGATACCGGCAGAATACAAGTCTATCGGTACGCGGACAAGGCAAAGTACCTCATCCAAAAAATAGGTTACGACCTAAAAAGCAACAAAGGCCTGAACTACGGCAAGGGTCGACGTCTTCCTCTTCGGCTTCCAACACCTAAAGAAAAGCTGCAGGACTACTATCATCGAACTCGACGGGGGGGGGGGGTGGTCTATGTCACGCCGCCGTCAACACCAGAGAGTTCGGAGACAGAAGAAGTAGAACATTCTCACTCATCCGAAGAATCAACTTGGGATTCCGATACCAGTATCGGCTCAGTCTTCAAGAGAGTGCTATCAGCCAATATGACATCTGCACAATCTCAAGAAGATGAAGGCGAAGACCAAACGCCAAAATTCTTCGAAGAAAAACCCTGGGCTCAACGCCTAGGAGAACAGTGGGAGTCTCGTTTTGAATTACGCGAACCCCCTACCGAAGACGAAGTCGAGCAGATCGACCTTGGGGATGGATCTTCTTCCAAACCCATCTTCATCAGCAAAAGCCTAAAAGAAGAAGACCGGGAATCTTTAATCCAGCTGGCTAAAGAATATATCGATGTCTTCGCCTGGAGCTACGAAGATATGCCGGAACTTGATCCCCAGATCACGATGCATAGGCTTAACATCTTACCTGATGCCAAGCCTATAAAGCAACAACAGCGACGTTTTCGTTCTGACATCATGAATGCTATCGATCAGGAAGTAGACAAACTCCTGACCAGCAGATTTATTCGTAAAGAACAACACTCGGATTGGGTGGCCAACGTTGTCCCTGTTACTAAGAAGAATAGGAAGATACGAGTCTGTATCGACTTCAGGGATCACTGCTTGCCCGAAGGACGAGTTTCTGCTTCCAATCACCGACATGATGATCGACAACACATGTGGCTTCGAACGCACGTCCTTCATGGACGGGTATTCGAGCTACAACCAGATCAAGATGTTCTCCGATGACGCAAAACACACGTCATTCAGGACTCCGAAGGGGGTCTTCTGCTACACAGTGATGCCCTTCGGCTTGAAGAACGCTGGTGCTACATACCGACGAGCTATGAGTACCATCTTCTATCAACATCTGTGTAAGACAGTCGAATGCTATGTTGATGACTTCGCGGTCAAGAGTCGTCTCAAAGGAGATCACCTACAAGACCTCAAGACAGTCTTCGATCTCATGCGAGCGCATCAACTCAAGATGAACCCCACTAAATCCTTCCTAGGGGTTTCTAGTGGAAAGTTCTTGGGCTTCATTATCACGGCGAAAGGCATTCATGTCGATCCCGAGAAGACCAAAGCCATCCTTGACATGGACCCTCCGAAGAACCTTCGAGAACTTCGAGGCCTGCAAGGGCGTCTGGCATACATCCGGAGGTTTATAGCAAACCTTTCCGGAAAATGTCAACCCTTCACCCAGCTCATGAAGATGGGAGTCTCTTACGTCTGGACAGAAGAATGCAAAAAGGCTTTCGACAACATCAAGGCTTACTTGACGAGCCCGCCAGTCCTGGTAGCACCCGTCGCCGGCAAACCATTTCTCCTCTACGTAAATGCCATGGATCATTCCCTCGACGCTCTGCTGGATCAGAACAACGATATAGGCTATGAGCAAGCTATCTATTACCTCAGTAGAACACTAATCGGGGCCGAACACCGGTACAACCCCGTTGAAAAAGAGTGTTTGGCTTTGGTATTTGCCATCCAGAAGACTCGCCATTATGTCTCGGGCCAGACAATTCATGTCATCTCCCGAGTCAATCCACTCAGAGTTCTCATGACGAAGCCAGGGTCATTAAACTCCCGGCTAGCTGTATGGGCGATCCTGCTAACGCCATACAACATGGTGTTCGTTCCACAAAAAGCCGTCAAGGGTCAGGCTCTGGCCGACTTTTTAGCTGTACACCCCATCCCAGAGCCCTCAAGACTCTATGAAGACATCCCGGATGAGGTCCAAGAATCAAACGTCACCGAAGAAAGCTCCGTCTGGCGGATGTCTTTTGATGGTGCTTCAAGAACAGGCCCCAAAGGCCAAATCATCGCAGGAGTGGGGGTAGTCTTAGTCTCCCCCGATCAGCTGGTCATCTAGCGTGCCCACTCCCTTTCGAAGCCGTGCTCCAACAATGTTGTCGAGTACAACGCGCTCATCAAGGGACTCCAGCTGGCGCAACAGCTGGGGGTGAATCATCTGGAAGCCTACGGCGATTTAAAACTTGTTGTTAACCAGATCAAAGGACAGTACAAAGTTCGCCATGAAGATCTGGTTCCTTACCATGAAGTTGCATTGAACATTATTTCAACCTTCACCAAGTTCTTCATCGAACATGTACCTCGTTTACAAAATTTGGAGGCTGACTCTCTGGCTGGCCTCGCAGCCTCATTGGCAGCACCCCTCGGGACTCAACACTACGTCACGGTAGTGGGTCGAGACTTGGTCTGTCCTAAAAATAACCTATGCTCACGAATGGCCCATGCCATGTCAACAAGTGCTGGTGTTAATGTTCGAGACTGGAGATTCCCGTTCATCGACTTCGCTGTCTACGGAATCCTTCCAGAAGACCCCAAAGAAGCCGTCTTGGTCAGGAGCCGTTCCCTTCGATTCTATTATGATACAGCCACTAAAATGCTATACCGACGCTCCTACGATGGACTTCTCCTTCGATGCCTATCCAACGAAGAAGCAGCCGAAGCCATTCGAGAAGCTCATGACGGAACTTGCGGGGCTCATCATCCTGGGCCTAAGTTGCAGGATCGACTGCGATGCATGGGCTATTATTGGCCAACCATGGCAGCCGACGCTATCGACTATGCTAAGAAGTGCCATGCTTGCCAACTACATGCCGACTTCATCCATACACCGTCGGAACCACTACATCCTACGGTCGCCTCTTGGCCCTTCGAAGCTTGGGGCATGGACATTGTAGGACCTATCACCCCTCCTTCATCGAGGGGACACCGCTTCATCCTGGCTATCACTGACTACTTCTCCAAATGGGCGGAAGCAGTCCCACTGGCGAAAGTGAAAAGCTCTAGGGTGATCTGCTTCATCAAGCATCATGTCATATACCTTTTCGGGGTACCCCGTAGGATTATCCATGACAACGGTCCACAGTTCATCAGCCATATTTTCAGCAGATTCTGTGACAAGAATCGCATTCAGAATGTGGCATCAACCGCCAATAATCCGGCAGCAAACGGATTGGCCGAGGCGTTTAACAAGACTATCGTCAAGCTACTCAAAAAGGTTGTGTCATCCAACAAACGCGACTGGGACGAAAAGCTCGACGAATGCCTTTGGGCCTACTGCACAACGGTACGGACCCCGACGGGCAACACACCATTCTTCCTGGTCTACTGGAGCAAAGCGGTACTGCCTCTCGAGATCCAGATACCCTCACTCCGTGTCACAATCACAAATCAACTCACAGAAGAAGACAATCAACATCGCCATCTGCGAGAATTGGAGGCACTTGATGAAAAATGTCTCCTAGCTCAACAATGCATCGAACTCTATCAAGCCCGTATATCACAGGCTTTCAACAAGAAGGTCAAGCAGAGGACTTTCCAAGTAGGCGACCTGGTTCTGGCAGTCAGTAGGCTGATGGTGTTGACTCACAAGACACCAGAAAAGTTCGAGCCCAAGTGGGAGGGACCATTCATCATAGAGACGGTATACTCAAACGGTACTTACCGCCTCGCCAAACCCAATGGGGACTTGTTCATGATGTCCATCAACGGCAAGCTCCTAAAGAAGTACTACTCTTGACATCTTTCAGACATGTACTTCCATCTCCACCCAATGAGGGAGTCTGTGGACCCAATCATCGGGGCTCACATACAATTCCTTACGCTTTCGGAACCCAGCTGTTCCGTGGCATTCTCCAGCAGAAGAACAACCACGTCCACATTACCTCTGAGTTATTCTCCTACAAAGCGGGATCTTACACTCCGTAAGACTACGCTACCCCACCATGTTTACCACGTCCACATTACCTTTGAGTAAACATCCCGTACAGACAACCCCTGCGTTGCCGTACATTTATCGCAGAACTTCCACGTCCACATTACCTCTGAGTAGTTCCGCGTATCCACCAGAGTCATTCCTACCACGTCCATAACACCTCTGAGTAGGAATATTCTATCATTGGAATCCCATATTTGCAACGTCCACATCACCTCTGAGCAAACATGTCGGTTCTCTCGAACTTATTTTCTGTACCTAAAAACTAAGGTGCACAAAAGATAATATAGGTCGACACAAATCATCAAGTTTATGACAGCAAAAATGAACGCACCACCAAAAACTATGTATTCTTTATTCAAAAGTAAAGGATTACACCCCCAGCAAGAGTTGCAAATTACAAAAAAAGAAGAGATTACAATCCCTAAACATCCCCGAGGTTGGCCGAAAGCTCTTCAATCCGACGTCTCAGGTCTGTCGCCCGAGTCTCTACGGTCGCCAGGATCCGGCGTTCGGCTTCTTGACGCATCATTTCTATAGCCTCAGGAGAAGTGTCATCCTCATGCTTCTCGTCCAACTGTTGTCGCTGCTGAGCCAGGGTAAGAGCCCGGCGGGTGAAAGCTGCTTCCTCCTCCTTAGATGCTACATGTTCAGCCTGGACTCGCTCAGCATCTAATAAAAGTTGGGCCCGCTGGTCTTCAAGGAGGTGAATCTTGGCATCAACCTCCGCTATACTAGTGTCCAACGCAGCTCGCACCTCCACCTTCTCCTGCATTGACTGAGATAACCTCTCCATCGCAGCCTCAGTTTCAGCCACCTCGCGTTCCCAGACACCACAGTGGCATGATAAGAGGACTCAGTCTCAACGATCAACTTCTCCTTTTCTGCGTCTATCAGGGCGAAGAAATTATTTTGTTGGATATACTGAAACTCGAAAAGTAGCTGGTCCAGCTCGGCCACCGAGGCCACCAGAATCTCGACAATATGATCATGGCCCTGGTGGGAATGTATCAGACTGATGTGAGGGAGTGACAGGGTTTTTGTCGTCGTAAAACTCCCATTGGCATCAATCACTGCCGATACATCTCTCTGCAGCATCTTATACACCGCCTCAATAATAAACTTCATATACTCATCTGCATCCGCCAGCACCTACAGCGTCATAGCAGGAGTTGGAGGAGCTGCTCTAGAGAGCGGACCGGAAGTGGGCCTGCCGGCTTCAACCTGTGAGGTTGGAACCTCAGCATCAACGGACTCTTCCTCAACAGGGGCTTGACTACTATCCCGAGGAGCCAAAAGAACAGAAGGAGCCGAGAGAGGCGTCGATATCGTACCTCAAGTTGAAGGAGCAACAGAGGGTTCCAGCAAACCCTTTCCCTTCTCGAGCTCGGAGGGACCACCGACGTCAGGGGCTACCGCATCCGTCCCCAGCACTCTATCAGCAGGCTGTATGGGGCATTCCCCCTCCGGTAGAGCAGCAAGATCAGTACTTGTTTTCTGACTCGGTTCCCTTGGAGTCAGGATCGGCGGACGAGTCTCACTTTCACCATCAAATCCCTCTACAGGGATAGAATCTGTCGCTGCCTCCCGGTCGGGAGCCACCTCAGCCTCCGCTGCTGAGCCTGGGGTAGGGCTCGGTAACGCTATAGCCGACCTCCCCTGATTATGACAAGGAGGGGATTCAACCCTCTCCTCTGTTTCAATCACGTCTGTTGCCTCCGCAACAGACTCACGCATCTCTGGAGGAACGTCATCTGAAGGCGACGAACTCCACTCCACTTCCTCATCTGGAAGCCCCGTGTCTGCTGGATCCTCAACGTCCAAGGCCCCCACGGCGGCATGCACCATCTCGGGAACTTCTTCAACCTCAGCTTCCCTTCCAACATAATCTGGAGATACTAAAATCTCCGCCGGAACGACATTGTTAGGATTCTCCCCCACGGGAGATATTACAATCGGAGGAATGCTCTCATCAAAAGAGCTTGCCACCTCCTTCGGTTTACTGACGCCCGGTTTCGAAGCCCGGGTCTTCTTCTTCAACGGTTCCTACAAAAGGAAAGCATATTGTAGAAGCATGGAAAATGATCCATGCGGCTAGGAAATCTCATGCGGCTCAGAAAGCCCATGCGGCTCAGAGAGTCATGCGGCATAAGGGACTATGCGGCCTAAGACATCCCATGCGGCTCAGAAGACACGTGGCGTAACAGTGTTCCCCTCTGCCCTATGCGGCATTAATTACTTTGACGGCTGACAACTCTGAAAAAAATGACAGTCCTAACACAAGAGCGGCAATTATGACTCTGTCATAATGACAGACCCCTAGGGAAGAGAAAGAGATCTCTGACACAATCCCCCGAGATCCATAAAAATGCCACGTGGCATTGCCACGTGGGCGTTCATATGCGGCTCGAGCGAAGACTTCCCATACGGCTCAGAATGAAGCCGTCCTATGCGGTTCAGGCCGAAACAGTCTCATGCGGCTCAAACGGAGGCCTTCCCATGCGGCTCGAGCGGACCATTTCCATGCGGCTCAGGCGGATGAATCCTTATGCGGCTCGCAATGATCACCTCCATGCGGTTCAAAAGTTCGAGGGAGGGCCACTACCCGAGCAGCCCTGACACGAGGCCCAAACCTTATGCGGCCCAAATCTTATGCGGCTCAATCTTCATGCGGTTCAGATCCCCCTAGTGGCTCCTAGGACACGTGTCCTAAGCCAAATCAATTTCTTAGATTCATTGCAATCATAGACTGGGTTAAATCCCAATAATCTGGAATACGTGGCAGGAGAATAAATCAAATTTATTCGCAGACATCAGAAGATCATTATGAGGAAGATTTATTCTAATCAGCATTAACTGCTGATGAGATTTGGTGTAATCTACACTTAATGGTCCAGATTCATCACAATCAAAACGAATGGCCTAGATTGACCAATCCACAGGCCGCCGCCATCTCCAGGAAGCAATCATTGGCAACCCTAATGATCATACCCCATTCTTATAAATAGCAAGGTGCTATTCCCTTACAAATATACACATTCCCTGGCAATATACACAACGGAGAGAGTGTGACCAGAGAGACCCCTTTTAGAGATCAGAAGACTTGGAGGAAAAAAACAGAGAGGGAGCAAAGAGAGCATTTCTTCAACGCCGAGCAAATCTTCTGGAGCCAAGGCTGCATACCGATCGTCCAAGGAGTAAGGCAGGGCTGCCGTCGCCTTCCCGAGCCTCTATCGTCACCCCCCAGAATCTAAAATAAACAATTGTACTTAGTCTGTTGTACCTAGGCTTTCGTCCCTAGGCTTTCGTCCTTAGGCTTTCTTTGTACAAACGAGTTTGTATTGTGAGTCTAAGTTCAGTCCTCCCATAAAACTGTTCTGTACTTTTACAATCAATGGCAAACACGATGGCGACTCTGCTGGGGACAAACTTCTCCACGGCTGAGGAGTTGGTGATGCAGTCGGATGCAGCCAAGCTTGGCTCCACGCAACAGAAGATGGTCGTCCGTTTCGACCAACAAGCGTTTGAAGAGATGCTCTCTGAAGGAAGTGCTGGCCCGATCCAGAAGCGAACCCGCACAAAGAAAGCTCGCTGCGAGTGGAGGCCAAAATCGTTTGCTCCTCCACAAGCTCTAGACGGGGTACTCTCTGCTACCCAAGGCGGCAAGGGTGATTCTCATACGGCTCCACTTCGAGCCGTAGAGAACTCTGCTGTCCCCGAGTCCGACAGAGGAAAGCATTACGATGCCGGACTTGCAGGGACAAAGAGCGACTCTATGCGCCCCAAGAAGAATCCGAGCACTCCTGTGGCCAAGTCTGTCAACCACATGCAGGAGGCTCATGCGGGTGGATCTACCGGTCGCATGAAGAAAATCCATGCGGCCAGATCATCCAGCCGCATGAAGAAGACTCATGCGGCTGAGACTTCCAGCCGTATGAAGAAAGCTTATGCGGCTACGTCTGCCAGCCGCATACGGACCAACGATGACAGCCGCATGACGCCTACTCCCCGCAGCTCTGTCTTCGACCGCCTCTCGTACAGTCCTGATCTCATGTGCTCCCAAGAAGATATGTCTGACTCTCTCCAGTATCACTTAGACTCTTCCTACTATGTGCTCGTGCGTACTGGAGCGAAGAAGTCTAAAGCAGCACGAGCTTGGTGAGTTCGGTCTGCTGATTTGACCTCTGACCATCTGAGCGTTCCGCATACTGCTACGTGGGCCTCGGATGGGAAGTTGTACAGAACCACTCGAGTCCAGCCCCCGGCGGCAGACGGACAGAGGGGTTCACAAAAGTCTTCCAAAATCCCGGGAGCAAACATGGTCGGTCTAGACCCATCTGACTTGCGTGAGGCCATCCTCCACAAACGCAAGGAAAGAAAAGATGCATCGGGGTGCAAAGAGTCCTCCCACGGACGTCACTGCACCCAAGTTATCGTCAACTGCTGCTGCAACAGCGCGACGATACGAGAAGACCGGCAGTATATCTTTCAAAGACTGCAACAGCCATCTTCAGAAGACGAGGTACTGCTCGTCGCCTCCTGCAACTCCACTCACAAAGTCCCCGCTGATGGAAGGGGGAAGAAGACAAATATTCCCAGCCCGAAGATTTCAACCACTGTAACTAAAAAACTGTCGTCCAAACGGGTGCCCACCACCGGAGTTTTCCAAGGTACTCGTTCTAAGACAAAATCTGCTACAGTGGAAGATTCGTCGTCCACAACGCACGGGGTTGCTGGGGCTGGGGGTAGCACCCCTCCGAGCCTCCACAACAATCCGATGTTCCAAGAAGACGAGCCAGGGGAGACAACTCTTCCATCGGATACAGCAAACCTCGACGTCCCCGAGGACGTCCACAACTCCCAAGACGAGGCAAACTCGGGGACTGGGGGTACTGTTCCTTCCGAGTCTGAATCAGAAGGGAACATACCAACATACCCCGATGACTTCTCACTACAGGGGTACGATTCGTAGGGCGCTTCCTCCACCGCTCTGTCTATCTCTTCTCATATGAAGACGGTATTCATGACAGACAGCAACCAAGGTAGTTCCAGTGATCGCCAGCGCATCGACAGTCTCGAAGCCATATTGCTTGCTTTGGTCAAATCTGTAGACGAGATTAAAGCGGCCCTTCCAACTCTGCAAGGAGGGACGCCTGGCCAAACAAGCGCAGGTCCCGCGGTCAATACGGACTCGAATTCGGTGGCACCAAACCCGGGGAACGATCCTCCTGAAATAACGGCCCCCACCGCCGTAGATGAGGCCCGCAAAGCGAAAAGAGAGGTCCAAGAGCTCCGAGCCATGTTCCATGCTCGAGAAAATTCTCAAGACCTCAGAATACGACAACTGTACCCTGCTGCATGGAGGGACGTTCCATTCCCACCAAGATATAAGCTGTTCAACATCAATCCTTATGATGGCAAGACCTCAGCAAGTCGATACATCACTTACTTCGAGGTCACCACCGACCATCTGTCCTATGACGATGCAATTCTCACACGATTATTCATTGGGGCACTAGAAGGAGTCGCCTTCGACTGGTATCGCAATCTACCGGACAACTGCATCCACTCCTTCGCCGGCTTCAAGCGCATGTTCTTGGAGAGGTTCTACGAAGTAGGGCAGGACATCACCATGTCTACCCTCATGGACGTCGTCCAAGGAAAGAAGGAGCTGACAAGAAACAACATCAAGAGGTTCCGCCAAACCGCCATGAAGTTGCCCTCTGGAAATCCGGATTCCTTCTTAATTGAAATTTGCCAAAAGAGACTGCTTCCAACAATCAGTCTCTGGATGGGCGAAAGTCAATTCAAGGATTGGAAGACGTTCATCATCAGTGCCACAAGCGCCGAAGAACGACTGAAGAAGGCTCGACAACTGGGATTGCACATCTCGGACGGAGAGAACAAGGGCAAGCGTCCCAACAACGACAATGGGGGTAGCCCCTCCAACAATCGGGACAGCAGGGGAAAGCAGGCTATGGTGGCCGATACAGCACAAAAACCTGAGCCAAAGCCAGCAGACAAACAATGGCCGTAAATCACTTACTCCTTCGAAGACGGCCACGACAAGCCCATCTTGGACATGCTCATACAAGGAGATAGAATTCAGCTTCCCCCACCAAGACGGGAACCGCGGCCGGCAGAGATGGAAAACCCAAAGTACTGCCATTATCACCGCTACGTCTACCATGCTACACACGAATGCTACCAGCTAAAATGGTACATCCAAAACCTCATCGATTCGAATGCCCTGGCTATCGATTTCGAAGAGGTAACCGTGGCAGCCAACATGGTGTCAGTACAATTCGGCAGTTTCCCTCCGACAAAAACTCAAGATGGAGTAGTCCCCATCCCTCTGGCAATAATGGAGATCGCTAATCTTCCACCTCCCCGAGATCAGGCTGCTGGTCTAGTGACCCTCACCACATCACGAGGGGAGGTCATGTGGATCCATCCAGACTTGGTATCGGAAGTCACTCGGTCCACATCATCTTCCATCTACAAAAAGAAGAGTAGAAAAGTCAGGTCCTGCCGCACAATCTCGACAGACATCGAAGAAGCTACAGCCGTAGTAACGCGGTCCGAGGCACAATCCCAAGCTATGGCTGACAACCCGGCTGAAGATCATCAGCCTGCTACAACCGACGCTCCGGGACCGGCTCAGCCTCCGACGACCGACAAGCCTAGGCCGAGGGAGGCTCGCTTTGTCAAATCCCTCCGAAAAGAGACATCATAAGGACTGGAGAAGCCCTACAACTTCGACATCTTAGCGCAATTGGCCAACACACCGACCAAATTGTCATTATACGAGCTTCTGAGACTATCCAAGGATGTGCGAGCAGCTTTAAGCGATGCACTCCAAAATGCCAACGCGTACCTGGCTCAGGTCAACCTCACGGGAGAGAACCCGCCTGTAGATCTCTAAGACAGCGCTTGCACGGGAGCAATGCCCAACATCGTCTTCACTCCGCAGGACATGCTCATCAAAACCAACCTGCACAATCGCCCGCTATACTACACTGGATACATCGGCGACGTAAAGGTGTATCGGATGCACATTGATCCTGGCTCTTTCATAAGCATTGTCCCGAAGGGTCTGCTACATCATCTCCGTATCCCAATGCACTGCCTGACGCCTACAAGCACCGCCATCAGCGGTTTCAATTCGGGCAGGAGCTACCCAATTGGGAAGATTCGTCTGAAGTGTCAAATTGGCGACCTCCAATCCGAAGTCACCTGCTACGTCATAGATGCAGACACTTCTTACAACATCCTCTTGGGGCGTCCATGGATACACGATTATATGATCGTGCCTTCCACGCTGCACCAATGCTTTAAATATGTCGACAAACACGGCTTCCTGAGGACGGAATTTGCTGATATCGATCCCTTCAAAGGGGTCGAATCCTACTACTCAGACTCCTGCCTATACAAAAAGTCGAAGAAGCATCTTGGTGAAGGAGATATACAAGCTAGTACCGAGACAACCACAGGATCAGAAGAGCCTCTGACGATCCACCTCCAAGCTCGTAAACCTGGCAAGTCAGCACCCCTGACCGCCACGCTGCGTAAGGATGCAATCAGCCTCTCGACGCAAGAAGAGCAGATGATAATCCGGCTGCCAAGGTCTGGCCAAGTGCCGAGACCCACAACGGAGCCGCTGACAATTAGGCTGCCGAGAGCCGGCCAGCCTCAAACGGAGAAGCTCAATCCCTCCGACAAGACAATAACGATACGCCTTCCCAAGAAGGGTCGTCACCCCGATGCAAGCCCTGGAACTTCTAGCGAACCAACCACTCCCCGCCCAGCATCGAGTGCCAAGCTGGGGGTCGCTAGTTTGCCAACAACTCAACGCTCTGAACCGCACACGATCAAGCTGCCCATGTCGTCCTCTCAGTCTTCGTTTATACAGGGGGGAGCTGAAGAGGAACCGATGCTAGCCAAGTATGTGGCTGCCCATACTGATGTTCCCTCCGCAGATGATGTAATCCCGCTAGAAAAGATACCTTACTTCATCAATAAAGGGCTATCTTTGAACTACCTCGAGTTTAATAAGCTATGTACGATGTATGCTATGGAACACGGTATAGGCACTCACCTCCACACACAGGTAACAAATGTGTACACCGTAATCCAGCTTACTCCAGCAGAAGACGCTTACCGCATAATCGAGGGAGGGGACCACCCAATCATCTTCGGCCGGAAGGACGATCCTCATTCCTTTACCATAGAAGAAGTCGACCTTGGATCAGATGCCGGAAGACTGCCTCTATATCTTTATAGCCCCCAATCCAAATATCTCATGCAAAAATAGGGATATGATCTGGAGACTACGCCAGGCTTGAACTACGGCACCGGACGACGACTACCTTTGAAGCCACCGGTCCCGGCAGGTAAACCACGGGACTACTATAGCAAGACTCGATGTGGACTATGATATGTAATACCCACGACGACCCCTGAAAGTTCAGATGAAGAATGTGACTGTCATTCACATTCGACCGGGTCACCAACTTCTGACTCTGATACCAGCATTGGAGATGTATTCAGACAAGTCTTGTCAGTCAACATGGCATTCGCCGACGCTTATGAAGAAGACGAAGACATCCCCGAAATCCTCGAGCTAGAGCCGTGGGCCCAGCAGTTGGATACGCAATAGAAAAAGCGGTTCGAACTGAGGGACCCTCCTACTGAAGATGAGGATATTCAGGTCGACCTCGGCAGCAAATCTTCTCCAAAACCAATCTTCGTCAGTAAAAGCTTAACAGACGAGGAGCGAGAATCAATGCTGGAACTTGTCAAAGAGTACATTGATGTGTTCGCATGGAGCTATGAAGACATGCCGGGGTTAAATCCCGATATTGCTCTTCACAAACTCAACATTCGGCCAGATGCAAAGCCAGTCAAGCAACAACAGCGACGCTTCTGCCCAGGCATCATGGATACGATCGAAGCCGAAGTCAACAAACTGATAGCCAGCGGCTTCATACGTGAAGAGCAACATCCCGACTGGGTCGCCAATATAGTACCGGTCCTCAAGAAAAATGGAAAGATTCGAATCTGTATTGACTTCCGCAATCTGAACGAGGCGTGTCCCAAAGATGAATTTCCCCTCCCTATCACAGACATCATGATTGACAACACCTACGATTTCGAACGCATGTCATTTATGGATGGATTCTCAGGGTACAACCAAATCAAGATGTCTCCTAACGACGAAAAGCATACATTATTCCAAACACCAATTGGCACATACTGTTACACAGTCATGCCTTTCGGTTTAAAGAATGCTGGCGCCACATATCAACGAGCCATGAGTATCATCTTCAGAGAACACTTGCGCAAGATGGTGGAATGCTATGTTGATGACATTGCCGTCAAGAGTCGCCGTAAGGAAGACCATCTACAGGATCTGAGGACGGTATTCAATCTGATGCGAGCGCACAATTTGAAAATGAACCCTACAAAATCTTTCTTGGGCGTATCCAGCAGAAAGTTCTTAGGTTTCATCATCACCGCCCAGGGTATTCATGTAGACCCTGAGAAGACGAAGGCAATTATGGAGATGGGTCCCCCAAAAAATCTCTGCGAACTCAGAGGCCTTCAAGGAAGGCTAGCTTATATCAGAAGATTCATCTCTAACCTCTCCGGGCGATGTCGACCATTCACCCACCTCATGAAAAAAGGTGTCTTGTTCGTGTGGGACGAAGAATGCCAGCGTGCCTTCGACAGCAACAAAGAATATTTGTCAAATCCTCCAGTCCTGGTGGCTCCGGTTGCTGGAAAACCATTCTTGCTCTACGTACGTGCAATGGAGCATTCCCTCGGAGCTCTGCTAGCACAAAAATAATGATGAAGGCCATGAGCAAGCCATATATTACCTCAGTCGAATGATGATTGGGCCAGAGCACCGATACACCGCTGTGGAGAAGGAATGCCTCGCCCTGGTGTTCGCCATTCAGAAGATGCGACACTATGTTACTGGACAAACCATACATGTGATCTCACGAGTCAACCCTCTCAGGGTCCTCATGACTAAACCAGGGGCACTCAGCTCTCGCCTTGCTACATGGACAATATTGCTGTCCCCTTATCATATGATCTTCATCCCGCAAAAGGCTGTCAAAGGTCAAGCCCTGGCAGACTTTTTGGCAGCCCACCCGGGCTCAGAGTCGTCCAGGATATATGAAGAAATCCCAGATGAGGTCGCCGACTCGAATGCAGCCTCTCACGATAACATATGGCGGATGTTCTTCGACGGTGCTTCAAGAATAGGACCCAAGGGCAACATCATTGTCGGAGTCGGGGTGGTGCTGGTTTCTCCTTCCGGATTGGTGATTAACCGTGCTTACTCCCTCACGGAACCCTGCTCTAACAATGTGGCCGAGTACAACGCTCTGGTCATTGGCCTCCAACTTGCAAGGGAGCTGGGGGTAGAATATCTCGAAGCATACGGCGATTCTCAGTTAATTGTCAATTAAATTCGGGGCTCATACGAAGTTCGCCACGAAGACATGATCCCCTATCACCAAATAGCAATCGACATCATCGCGTCGTTCGAGGGGTTCTTCATCGAACACGTCCCCAGACTTCGAAATATCGAAGCCGATGCCTTAGCAGGCCTGGCCGCTTCACTAGCAGTGCCGAATCATACCCATCAATCGATAGACGTGATAGGCCACGAGCTGGTCTGCCCCAAGAATAATGTTCAATTCGTGGCAAGTTATTCCGCTCAGGCGATTGATGATGCCCCAGATTGGAGACAACCATTCATCGACTTCGTCGCCTACGACATCCTCCCCGAGAACCCAAAGGAGGCCACCTCCATTAGACGACGTTCCCTCAGATTCTTCTACGATATAGAGACGAAAATGCTGTATCGGCGATCCTACGATGGATTATTGCTTCGGTGTCTGTCAAACGCAGAAGCCAAAGAAGCCGTACGAGAAGCGCATGACGGTGTCTGCAGGGCCCATCAGCCTGGTCCTAAATTGCAAGACCGTCTTCGTCGAATGGGCTACTACTGGCCCATGATGGTAGCAGATGCGATAGACTATGCAAAAATATGCAAAGCCTGCCAAGTCCACACGGACTTCATTCACCAGCCATCCGAATTCTACATCCGACAGTGGCATCCTGGCCCTTCGAAGCATAGGGAATGGATATCATTGGTCCAATTACTCCACCTTCCTCCCGTGGACATCGCTTCATACTTGCGATCACGGATTACTTCTCCAAATGGGCAGAAGCTGTTCCACTTGCAGAAGTCAAAACTTCGAACGTGATCAGCTTCCTCAAGCATCACGTCATCTATCGCTTTGGACTACCCCGAAGGATCATCCGCGACAACGGTCCGCAGTTTGCAAGCTACGCCTTCTACCGGTTCTGTGATAAGCACCGCATCCAGAATTTTGCTTCGATGCCATACAACCCAGCAGCAAACGGGTTGGTAGAGGCATTCAATAAAACAATCATAAAACTCCTCAAGAAATTTGTCTCTTCCAACAAACGCGACTGGAATGAGAAGCTCGGTGAATGTTTATGGGCGTACCGTACTACAGTTCGAACAGCTACCGGGAACACACCATTCTCCTTAGTGTACGGGAGTGAGGCAATTCTCCCATTAGAGACCCAAATACCCTCACTCCGCGTCGCCCTCACTTATCAATTGACGATGGATAATAACTACCGACGCCGACTACAAGAGTTGGAGGCCTTAGATGAAAAGTGCCTCCTAGCTCAGAAAAGGATCGAACTATACCAAGCACGCATCTCTGGAGCCTTCAATAAAAAGGTCAAGATCAGAACATTCCAGGTGGGCGATCTCGTTCTGGCAGTTCGGAGACCGATGGTCATGACTCACAAGACTGTCGACAAGTTCCAGCCAAAATGGGAAGGCCCATTTGTCATTGAGGCCGTATTCTCCAACGGAGCCTACCGCCTCGCGAAACAGAATGGTGATTTGCTCATGTTGCCCGTCAACAGCAAGTTCCTGAAGAAATACTATGTCTAAACGACATTTTTCCAGATTTTCGAGTCATGTGCCCGCTGGTACCGCTGAACTCACCCTCACAATTTTCCAGATTTTTGAGTCATGTGCCCGCTGGTACCACTGAACTCACCCTCACAATTTTCCAGATTTTCGAGTCACGTGCCCGCTGGTACCGCTGAACTCACCCTCACAATTTTCCAGATTTTTGAGTCACGTGCCCGCTGGTACCGCTGAACTCACACTCACCATTCTCCAGTTTTTCGAGTCATGTACCCTCTCGTGCCGCTGAAATCCCATCCACAACATCCCAGATTATTGAGTCATGTGCCCTCTGGTGCCACTGAACTCATACTTTCACAAATATCGAGTCATGTACCCGCTGGTGCCTCTGAACTCACATTTCGGTCACTCTTTCAGATAGTAAGTCATGTATGATCATACCTCTGAACTTTCTTCCTAGAAGAGATCCTCCCTTATGATCCAATACCCGCACTTCCAGTGGACAAAAAGGGTAAGTGATCCACAAATTTCTAAAAACGGCCATGTCCTCATTACCTCTGTGTCGTTTCACTTCCGCCAAAAACAAATCACCCCCTACATAGAACTTCCATGTCCTCATTACCTCTGAGTCGTTCTATGTACCCCCTCTTCATTGAGCCCACTCCTGCCATGTCCTCATTACCTCTGAGTGGGAAAGCTCCATAGAAGAAACCTTCATACTTGCCATGTACTCATAACCTCTGAATAAGTATGTCGATTCCCTTTCAACCTATTATCTGTACCCACAACCGGAGTACGAAAAGGATAATAGGTCCACAAACATCCTCTGTTGACCATAAATATCCTCCGTAAATTCACTCCTGCCATGTCCTCATTACCTCTGAGTAGGAAGATTCCACGATAAAACCCTCATGCTTGCCATGTCCTCATAACCTCTGAGCAAGTATGTCAGTTTCCTTTCATCCTATTATCCGTATCCTAAACCAAGGTACGCCAAGGATAATAGGCCCACAAATACACTCTGCTAAGTTTCTTAGTACAAGCCCACCATCTCATCATGCCCCGGGAGCCCAGCTGCTCTACGGCATTCTTCTTCCCGATACCGAGAGCACCCATGACCACTTTGCCATGACTGTTCCAGGTATCCTAACCAAACTTGTCATCCGTACCTAAAACCAAGGTATGCCATAGATGACGAGTCTACAAACAAGTCCCCCGCGCGGGGCGAACATCACCATCATATCACAGGTGCAATAAGCAACGCAAATGAAGAGTAGAATAGAAAGTACTCTTTATTTGAAAGAAGAAAAAGCATTACATCTTTTGGGACCACGTCCCTCTCAAAAAGAAAACAGGAACAAAGCAAAAGAAAGAAAAGTCGACTACATTTCGGCATTACTCAATTCTAGGAGACGGCTTCTCACTGAGGTGGTCCCCAGCTCAATCCGCTGTCGAGCCCGACGCTCAGCCTCCCGGGATAACCGCTCTCCATCGTCCAAATCCATGAGCGCCTGGCAGTCGTCTTCCAACTTCTTCAGGGCAGTTTCCAGATCAGTCGAAGCTTGATTAACCCTGTCAGCCTCTCAAACAATCAGCCCCCTGTCAGTACGGGCAACCTCAAGTTCGGACTCCAAGAAAGTCAACTTCCTCTGAAGCGTGAGAATCTGCTCCCACGTGTCAATAACCTCACGAGAGGCAGTCTCCTACCGAGCTGTGACATCTTCATTCGCGTGACTCAATTGATCATACTGATCAGATAAATCGCTGAGGTCCTTCAGTATGGCCGACCTGGTTTTATCCCGAGCAGCTTTAGTCCTCTCTATGACGACGATAAGGAAACCCCGCTCCTCATTTATAACAGCAGACAGATCAGCCTGTCGCAATACCCGGAGCTCGGCCACCAACCGATCAGTCTCTAACAATTTTGTCTCCAGAAATGTGGCCATCCCTGCATCACCAGGGAGATTCCAAAGGATATCAACTTGACCCTGGGCGTATTGCCGGGCCAAGGTAAAGGACGTCCCTCTTTCCACGGCAACTTCTATTCCCCTCTTCAAATGATGATGAAAACTGACAACCACGTTCTGTAACGCATCGTCCAAAACCTCTACAGAGGACGGCGTCAGAGGAAGCGAGGACGGCAACATCGGAGGAGTGACGTTGGAGCTTGCCACCAGAGGAACGGAGTCTGAGCAGAACGATGCATGAATGGCGGCTAACTCGTCTTCCGTCGCCCGGAGAGCTTGGATACTCGGTAGGGCAGAAAGGTCGATTCTCGGAGCCACCGGAGCAGAGGATGACGCAAGGACCATCGTTTCCTGCCCCGACTGCCCCGATACCTGGCCCGCTAAACTCGAACCCCCAGAAGGACCATCAAAATGAGTCGGACGGTGAGGGGGTACACCCCTCTCCACCAGTGCCCCTTCGGCTGGGTTTGTCTCAACAATGTCCATCCTCAGCACTGGAGAGACAGGACCTGTATGCCCAGAATAACAATCAATCGACGTAACCCGAAGGACGTGATGATAGAGAAGATAGGCCTCCTCACAGGTTAAGATTCGGCTTATCTTACCAAGGGTGGAGCATGGAGGCTGCAACTCATTCACAGCTGGCATAGTCTCCTCATCAGCAATCTTTAAATTAAGCTCGGCAGTGTCCTCTGTCCCCGTCACCTCGAAGGGGGATACGGCTCGATCGACATCGTCTCGAGGAGATCCCGCGACCCCAGAGACAGATTCACCGAAGCCCCCGCCATCCCGGGTCACCACCTCGGCATCTTGAGACTCCTCTTCTTCTCCTGACACCTACAAACGGGGAAGAAAATGATTAAAATCAACGATAGAAGGAAAGAAGAAAGGAAGAATCGGGAGCGGTTTGGTTACCTCTGACACGGGATTGACCTCTTCTCCACTTTCTCTTATAGTTAGCTGGCGGTGTTTGGTTGCAACCAGCTTCCGGGAGCGAGATATACCGCCAGCAAGAGAAACTTGCCTGCTACGCTTTGGAGCAGGGCCAAGCGCAACGGGTGGCTGATCCTCCAACATCTCATCTGGCAAGATTGGCGGCTGATCCACCTCTACGTCTGCCGCCGGGAGGGTAGAGTCATCTCCATCATGCTCGTTGCCCTCATCATCCTCAGCCACAGAATCCAAATCTGGCACTTCGGCTCTGGTCTTTCTCTTCTTGGCCCCTTGAGATCCTTCCTCTAGGCCGGTACCAACAATATAACTGGCACTCGGGTTAAAGTCGACCAGAGGTTTGTTCGCCATGACATGGTACAAGGCTGCCATGTACAAGATCTTCACTGACGCCTTAATGGCAGGGACTGAGAAAATGGTACGAGTATGGAATGTGTCATAGTATTGCTAAGCCCTGATACCATCAAGAAGGTTGCCTTCAAAGCCCAGACAGGAGCTGGGATTGTCTAAACAAAGCTGGCTGTATCCAAACTGACGGGCAAACCTGCTAGGCAGATAAGGCTCCAGAAAAACAGTATTGCGGTTACGATACACCAGATGTGTGGGGCAGATGTTACGCAGCCATAGGAGCATCTGGCCGTCCAGAAGCTGAGGGGGTGCAATACCGTCAAGATGTACAACCTCTATGTCCCTGGTGGTAAAGCGAGGGACGGATACGAAAATATGATACTTATCTGCCCTCGCCAATGCCATTCGGCAAGCCCGCATGGTATCACATTCCCAAGGCTCGTCACGATAGCGAAAGATAAATACGTCATCATCAGTTACACCGTCTTCAGAGCCCGGTCTCATCAAATACGGATAATGTATCAGCAGCCACCCCATTAAATAGTGATAGGGCAACTCAGTTCGTTCAAAATCCTTGGTCACGTCGCAAGCAATGACTTTGGATGTGAAGGTACGAAGGCCACAGTGTATGCTGCACACCATGGCCGGGAGGAGAGCTAGCCTGATTCGCGAAACTAACTTCACAGCCGAAAGGATGAAGTTACGACTGATTCTCTCGATAGAACCAGTCCCTCCAGAGACTACACAGTTTCGCAGCCATACCATTAAAAATCCAGCCAGGAGCACTTTTTCTGACAACTCTTGAGTATCCTCGTAGAAATAACCGAAAGAGTCGATTTTACTCCCAAATCTGTCATTGGTGGTGGCCACCCTCTTAGCCGACGACACCAAGTCTTTCACCGCCTCCCGGGATCGAGGGCGACGGGAAGTAATTCGTCCTGAGGCATCTGTCGGGAAGAGATAATGCACCCAGTCCTTGGTATGGGGAGCATTCCCTTCCGAATTATTATCTTTTCTGGCCGTCTGATGACATGTGCTGTAGTGGCACAATATCTCTTGATAAAGGGGCACGAATCCTGGATACTGTCTTTCCAAATCTTAGAACTCCTCATTCGTGGGAGTATACGCCTCAAAAGCTTCGTCCCCCCAAGGAAGCTTGGAGACCGCATGCATTTCGTGGAGCGCAAGCCCTATTTCCCCTATGGGTGTATAGAAGGTTCCCGTACGGCAATTATACATCTCCAGCAGAGACATGAACAACTTCTTATTTATGGGCAAGCCATGGCTGGTGCCCCGAATGGCATGGTAAAGACCAATCTCACACAAAAAGGCCTCGTACTTTTGTAAGATCCATGTAGACAGATTGGTCCACGAGGGAACAGGATGTGTCCAACTAGGGAGCGTCAACCGGCCGATGGGGTAGGAGCCCTTCTGAGCAAGTTGATTTATAAAAGTGTCGGCGGTAAAAAATATGAAATTGGGGCCCGGCACGTTCAGGAAAGTACCTGGGACCAATCCCGTTATAGAACAGCTGGTGTGCACCTTGTCTGCAGTTACTGACTTCATGCTGCTATTATAATGGATGTCTCCCACAAACATCCCACCTCGGGTAGGAGTTAAAGTTGTAGAAGCATGAAAAATATCAGAACGATGATCTATGCGGCTCAGAACAGGAGAACCCTATGCGGCTCATACAGGAGCAGTCCCATGCGGTTCAGAGAGACTCTTAGTCCCATGCGGCTCGGACAGGAGAGTCCATGCGGCTTGCATAGGGACAGCCCTACGGTTCAAAGAGTCCTCCAGCCGCATGTGGTTCAAAAGTACGTGCGGATCACGGAGATATGCGGCTCAATGCCACGTGTACCCACGAAGACCCCTTCACACAGCTGGCCATCGAGCAGTCTGCCCATTTAATGCTCTATCATGATGTGACAGCTGACGGTTCTGACATAAAGTATCATAATGGCCCTGCCATAATGACAGACTCTTGGGAAATAGGAGAAAATCTCTGACGTGATTCGAGATTGACACGTGGCTACTCCCATGCGGCTCCAGTGAAGAACAGCTTCATGCGGCTGGCAAGGATCGTCTTCCTGCGGCTCACCAAAAAGCCATCCCATGCGGCTCGCAGTTACTACCCTTATGCGGTTCACCAAGGAACCATCTCATGCGGCTCACAAAAACTATACCTATGTGGTTCACCGAGACGCTGTCTCATGCGGTTCATGGATGTCATGCGGCTTTGGCAGAGTCCATCATCAAGACACGTGGCAGAGATTCAATGACAGCTGGCAGCAAAGATGATTATGAGATGCAAGGATTTACCAGATCCCAATGACCATATCCTTATAATTAATGAGATCAGGTCATATCATTCATAATCAAACCAATGGGACACGTAGTGGGAGATCCAAGCTACACAATCAATCATAAAGATTTAAAGCAATCAGCATTAATTATTCAAAAGATTTAGTGCTACCCCCATTTATGGCCCAGATCCTTCACGCCTAAAACGAATGGTCTAGATTGATTAAGCATCAGGCCGCCGCCACTTCGAGAATGGGCAATCATCCAAACCCTAATGATGCCCTCACTATTATAAATAGCAAGGTGCCATTACCTTGTGAGATATACATTATCAGAGAGGCATACACAGAGAGCTTCCCCCCTAATAATTAGAGAGAAAATACACAGAGAGAGAGAGAAGCTAGAAGAGCAACACGAGGAGAGCAAGAAGAGCATTTCTTCATCAACGCTAACCATCTTCTCACAGGAGCCAAGGCTGCATACCGATCGTCCAAGGAGTAAGACAGGGCTGCCGTCGCCTTCCCGAGCCTCTATCGTCACCCCCCAGAATCTAAAATAAATAATTGTACTTAGACTGCTGTACCTAGGTTTTCGTCCCTAGGCTTTCTTTGTACAAGCGAGTTTGTAACGTGAAGTAAAAGTCCGGTCCTGCGATAATTGTTCTGCTCTTTTATATTTTATGGCAAACATGATGGCGACTCTGCTGGGGACAAACTTCTCCACGGCTAAGGAGTTGGTGACGCAGTCGAATGCAGCCAAACTTGGCTCCACGCAACAAAAGATGGTCGTCTGCTTCGACCAATAGGCGTTTGAAGAGATGCTCTCCGAAGGAAGCGCTGGCCCGGTCCAGAAGCGCACCCGCACGACAAAGGCTCGCAGAGAGTGGAGGACAAAATCATTTGCTCCTTCCCAAGCCCCCGACGGGATACCCTCTGTTGCTCAAGACGACGAGAAGGACTCTTCTGCGGCTCCACTTCAGTCCGTAGACAACTCTGCTATCCCCAAGTCCGGCAGAAGAAAATACTATGATACTGGACTTGCAGGGGCAAAGAGGAACTCTACGCGAACCGAGCCGCATAGGGGTGCTAGCCGCATGGAAAAAGCTCATACGGCCACATCCGCTAGCCGCATGAAGAAAAATCATGCGGTCACATCTGTCAGCCGCATGGCTTATGCGGCTACAGTCGCCAATCACATGGATGAAACACATGCGGCTACGGGAGTCAATCGCTTGCAGAAAACCCATGCGGCCACAATTGCCAATCGTATGCGGCCAGCCTGTACGGTCGTGACTCCTAGCCGCTCAAAAACAACTCATCCAACAGCAGAAGACAACCGCATGCAGACAGCCTGCACGGTACCCAACTCTAGCCACAAGTGCTAAAAGGAGGAAGTCTTCGACCGTCTCTAATACGGTCCTGACCCTGATGGTTCTCTGGATGATAAGCCAGACTCTGTGGCATTCAACTTGGACTCCTCCTATTACGCACCCGCAAGTGCTAAAAGGAGGAAGTCTAGGGCAGCGCGGGCTCATCAGGCCCAGTCAGCTGTCCCAACCTCTGACTATCGGGGAGTCCCGTTGACTATCACACGGGCCTCGGATGGGAAGTTGTATACAACCGCTCGAGTCCAGCTCCCGGCGGCAAACAGACATAGTGGTTCTTCTGACTTGCGGGAGGCGATCCTCCACAAACGCAAGAAAAGAGGAGGAGTGCCGACATACAAAGAGTCCTCGCTTGGACATCGCTGCACCCAAATCATCGTCAACTGCTGTTGCAACAACGCAGCAATGATAGAAGATCGGCCATCCGTCTTCCAAAAACTACAGCATCCGAGTTCAGAAGATGAGGCACCTCCGGTAGTCTCCTGCAATTTTGCTCAGAAGGTCCCCGCCGAAAGGAAGGGGAAAAAGACAAGCATCTCCAGTCCCAAGATATCAACCACTACAGCTAAGAAACTGTCGTCTAAACGGTTGTTTTCCATCGGAGTATTCCAACACACCCGTTCAAAAACAAAATCTGCTGCAGTAGGAAATTCATCATCCACATCGTTGGGGGTTGGGGGTAGCACTCCTCCGAACATCCGCAACAATCTAATGTTTCAAGGAGCCGAGCCCGGGGAAGCGATTCTTCCATCAGGTACGACAGGCACCGATGTCCCCGAGGACACCTGTGACTCTCAAGACGAAGTAAACTCTGAGGCTGGGGGTACTGCTCCCTCCGAGTCTGAACCAGAAGACAATATTCCCACATATCCCGATGACTTCTCGGTACACGGGTACGACTCGGAGGGCACATCCTCCTCCGTTTCTTCCATCACTCCTCACGTAAGGACGGTGTTCATGACGGACAGCAATCAAGGTGATTCCAGTGATCGCCAGCGCATTGACAGTCTCGAAGCCATATTACTTGCTTTGGTCAAGTCTGTAGATGAGATTAAAGCGGCCCTTCCAACTCTGCAAGGAGGGACGCCTGGCCAAACGAGCACGGGTCCCGCGATTAATATAGATTCGAACTCAGCGGCACCAAACCCGGGCAATAATCCTCCCGAAGTAACAGCCCCTATCACTACAGACGAGACCCGAGAAGTAAGGAGAGAGGTCCAGGAGCTCCGAGCCATGTTCCATGCCCGAGAAAACGCTCAAGATCTCAGAATACGACAACCATACCCTGCTGAATGGAGGGATGTTCCATTCCCGCCAAAATATAAGCCGTTCAATATCAACCCATATGATGGCAAGACCTCAGCAAGTCGGTACATCACTTACTTCGAGGTTACCACCGACCATTGGCCCCATGATGATGCTATCCTCACTCGCTTATTCATTGGGGCATTGGAAGGAGTCGCCTTCGATTGGTATCGCAATCTGCTGGACAACTGCATCCACTCCTTCGCCGGCTTCAAGCTCCTATTCTTGGAGAGGTTCTACGAAGTAGGACAGGACATCACCATATCCACCCTCATGGACGTCATCCAAGGAAAGAAGGAGTTAACAAGGAACTATATTGAGCGATTTCGCCAAACCGCCATGAAGTTGCCCTCCGGAAATCCAGATTTCTCTTTAATTGAGATCTGCCAAAAGAGACTGCTTCCAACAATCAGCCTCTGGATGGGCGAAAGTCAATTCAAAGATTGGAAGGCCTTCATTATCAGCGCCACAAGTGCCGAAGAACGACAGAAGAACGCTCGCCAACTGGGATTGTACATCTCGGAAGGAGAAAACAAGGGCAAGCGTCCCAACAATGATAACGGGGGTAACCCCTCCAACAATCGGGACAACAAGGAGAAGCAGGCTATGGTGGCCGATACAACACAAAAACCTGAGCCGAAGCCCGCAGACAAACAATGGCCATAAATCGATTACTCCTTCGAAGACGGCCACGTCAAGCCTATCTTGGACATGCTCATACAAGGAGATAGAATTCAGCTTCCTCCACCAAGACGGGAGCCTCGGCCGGCTGATCTGGAGAACCCAAAGTTCTGCCATTACCACCGTTATGTACACCACGCTACACGCGACTGTTACCAACTAAAACGGTACATCCAAAGCCTCATCGATTCGAACGCTCTGGCCATCGACTTCGAAGAGGTAACCGTAGCAGCCAATATGGTGTCCGTACAATTCGGCAGCTTCCCTCCGACGGAGACTCAAGACGGGGTGATCCCCGTCCCTCTGGCGACAATGGAAATTACCAATCTTCTACCTCCCCGAGATCAGGCTGCCGGTCTAGTACCCCTCACCACATCACGAGGGGAGGTCATGTGGATCAATCCAGACTTGGTGTCAGAAGTGACTCAGCCCACACCATCTTCCACCAACAGAAAAAAGAGTAGAAAAATCAGGACCTGCCACACAATCTCAGCAGACAACGAGGAAGCTACAGCCGTCGTCACACGGTCCGGAGCGCAATCCCAACCTGTGGTTGACAATCCAGCCGAAAATCATCAACCCACTACAACTGATGCTCCGGGACCGGCTCAGCCTTCGACGACCGATAAGCCTAGGCCGAAGGAGACTCGTTTCGACAAATCTCTCCGAAAAGACGCAGCCCAAGGGCTAGAGAGGCCCTACAACTTTGACATCTTAGCACAATTGGCTAACACTCGGGCCAAATTGTCACTGTACGAACTCCTAAGGCTCTCCAAGGATGTTCGTATTGCATTGAGCGAACCACTCCAAAATGCCGATGCCTATCTGGCTCAATCCAACCTCACCGGGGAGGACTCACCCGTGGATCTCCAAGATAGTGCCTGCACGGGAGCAATGCCCAATATCGTCTTTACTCCGTAGGACATGCTCATCAAAACCAACCTACATGATCGCCCGCTATACTACACGGGATACATCGGCGACGTGAAGGTGGACCGGATGCACATAGATCCTGGCTCTTCCATAAGCATCATCCCGAAGGGCTTGCTACATCATCTTCGTATCCCAATGCATCGCCTGACGCCCACAAACACCGCCATCAGCGGTTTCAATTCGGGCAGGAGCTACCCTATTGGGAAGATTCGTCTGAAGTGTCAAATTGGCGACCTCCAATCCGAAGTCACCTGCTACGTCATAGATACAGACACTTCTTACAACATCCTCTTGGGGCGGCCATGGATTCACGATTATATGATCGTGCCTTCCACACTATGCCAGTGCTTCAAATATGTCGACAAACACGGCTTCGTGAAGACAGAATTTGCTGATATCGATCCCTTCAAAGGGGTCGAATCCTACTACTCAGACTCCTGCCTATACGAAAAGTCGAAGAGGCACCTTGATGAAGGAGACGCACAAACTCATACCGAGACAGCCATGGGATCAGAAGGACCCCTGTCGATCCACCTCCAAGCTCGCAAACCGGGCAAGTCTACACCCCTTACCGCCACTCTGCGGAAGGACGCAATTAGCCTCTCAGCGCAGTAGGAACAAATGATAATCCGGCTGCCAAGGTCCGGCCAAGTGTCGAGACCCACAACGGAGCCACTGACAACCAGGCTACCAAGAGTCAGCCAACCACAAGCAGGGAAGCTCAACCCCTCGGACAGGCCTATGACGATACGCCTTCCCAGGAAGGGTCGTCACCCCGATGCAAGGTTTGATACTTCTAGCGAACCAGCCATTCCTCGCCCCACATCAAATGCCAAACTGGGGTCGCTAGTCTGCCAACAACTCCACGCTCTGCTCCATCAACTGCACCACTGACAATCAAGCTTTCCAGGTCATCCTCTCAGTCTTCTTTCACACAGGGGGTAGCCGAAGAGGAACCGGAGCTAGCCAACTATGTGGCTGCCCACACTGATGTCCCCTCCGCTGATGATGTAATCTCCCTAGAAAAGATACCTTACTTCATCAATAAAAGGTTATCTTTGAACTACACCGAGCTCAATAAGCTATGTACAATGTATGCTTTGGAACACGGTATAGGCGCTCACCTACACACACAGGTGACAAATGTGTACACCGTGATCCAGCTTACTCCGGTAGAAGACGCTTACCGAATATTCGAGGGAAGAGACCGTCCAATCATCTTCGGCCGGACAAACAACCCGCATCCCTTCACCATAGAAGAAGCCGACCTCGGGTCAGATGCTGGGAGACTGCCTCTGTATCTCTATAGCCCCCAATCCAAATATCTCATACAGAAACAGGGGTATGATCTGGAGACGATGCCCGGTTTGAACTACGGCACTGGGCGACGATTACCTTTGAAGCCGTCAGTTCCGGCAGGCAAACCACGGAACTACTATAACAAAACTCGATGCGGGTTAGGGTATGTAACGCCTACTACGACCCCTGAAAGTTCAGATAAAGAATGCGACTGGCAGTCACATTCAACCGGATCACCAACTTCCGACTCAGATACCAGCATCGGGGATGTGTTCAGACAAGTCATGTCAGTCAACATGGCATTCGCCGATGCTTACGAGAAAGACGAAGACATCCCCGAAATCCTCAAGCTAGAGCCATGGGCCCAGCAATTAGACGCACAATAGGAAAAGCGGTTCGAACTAAGAGAACCTCCTACTGAAGATGAGGTCATACAAGTGGATCTCGGCAGCGAATCTTCTCCAAAACCGATTTTCATCAGTAAAAGCCTAACTGACGAAGAACGAGAGTCGTTGTTAGAACTTGTCAGAGAATACATTGATGTGTTCGCCTGGAGCTATGATGACATGCCAGGATTAAATCCTGACATTGCTCTTCACAAACTCAACATTCGACCAGATGCGAAGCCGGTCAAGCAACAACAGCGACGCTTCCGTCCAGGCATCATGGACGCGATCGAAGCCGAAGTCAACAAACTGATAGCCAGCAGCTTCATCCGTGAGGAGAAACATCCCGATTGGGTTGCCAATATAGTACCCGTCCTCAAAAAGAATGGGAAGATTCGAATCTGTATCGACTTCCACAACCTGAACGAGGCATGCCCCAAAGATGAATTCCCCCTTCCTATCACAGACATCATAATCGATAATACCTGTGGCTTCGAATGCATGTCCTTCATGGATGGCTTCTCGGGGTACAACCAAATTAAAATGTCTCCTGATGACGAAAAGCATACATCATTCCGAACGCCAATCGGCACGTACTGCTACACAGTCATGCCTTTCGGTTTAAAGAATGTCGACGCCACCTATCAAAGAGCCATGAGCATCATCTTCAGGGACCACTTACGCAAGACAGTAGAGTGCTACGTTGACGATATAGTCGTTAAGAGCCGCTGCAAAGGAGACCATCTGCAGGATCTAAAGACGGTATTCGACCTAATACGAGTGCACAATTTGAAAATGAACCCTACAAAGTCCTTTCTGGGCGTATCCAGCGGGAAGTTCTTAGGCTTCATCATCACTGCAAAGGGTATCCATGTAGACCCTGAGAAGACAAAAGCAATCATGGAGATGGGTCCCCCGAGAAATCTTCGAGAACTTCGAGGCCTCCAAGGGAGACTAGCTTACATCCGAAGATTCATTTCCAACCTCTCCGGGCGATGCCGACCATTCACGCACGTCATGAAGAAAGGAGTCTCATTCGTATGGGACGAGGAATGCCAGCAGGCTTTCGACAGCATCAAAGAATATTTGTCAAATCCTCCAGTTTTGGTGGCCCCGGTTCCTGGAAAACCATTCCTGCTCTATGTACGAGCAATGGAACACTCCCTCGGGGCTTTGCTAGCACAGAACAACGATGCAGGCCACGAGCAGGCCATATATTACCTCAGCCGAATGATGATTGGGCCAGAGCACCGATACACCGCTGTGGAGAAGGAATGCCTCGCCCTGGTGTTCGCCATTCAGAAAACGCGACACTATGTCACCGGGCAAACGATACACGTGATCTCACGAGTCAACCCTCTCAGGGTCCTTATGACTAAACCAGGGGCACTCAGCTCTCGCCTCGCTACATGGGCAATACTGCTGTTCCCTTACCATATGATCTTCGTCCCCCAAAAGGCAGTCAAAGGTCAAGCCCTGGCAGACTTCTTAGCAGCCCACCTAGGCTCAGAGTCCTCCAGAATATACGAAGAGATCCCAGATGAGGTCGCCGACTCGCATGCAACCTCTCACGATAATATATGGCGAATGTTCTTCGACGGTGCCTCAAGGACCGAACCTAAAGGCAATATAGTCGTCGGGGTCGGGGTAGTGCTGATCTTCCCCTCCGGATTGGTGATTAATCGCGCTTACTCTCTCACGGAGCCCTGCTCTAACAATGTGGCCGAGTACAACGCTTTGGTCATTGGCCTCCAACTTGTAAGAGAGCTGGGGGTAGGATATCTTGAAGCATACGACGATTCTCAGTTAATCGTCAATCAGATCCGGGGCTCATACGAGGTCCGCCATGACGACATGGTCACCTATCACCAAATAGCGATTGATATTATCTCATCGTTCAAAGGGTTCTTCATCGAACACGTTCCCAGACTCCGAAATATCGAAGCCGATGCCCTAGCTGGTCTTGCCGCTTCCCTTACAGTTCTGAATTATGATCGCTAATCAGTGGATGTAATAGGCCACGAACTGGTCTGTCCCAAGAACAATGTGCAATTCGTGGCGAGTTATTCCGCCCAGACGATCGATGATGCCCCGGATTGGAGACAACCATTCATCGACTTCGTCGTCTACGACATCCTGCCCGAAAACCCAAAGGAAGCTACCTCCATCAGACGGCGTTCTCTCAGATTCTTCTACGATACAGAGACGAAAATACTGTATCGCCGCTCTTACGACGGATTACTGCTTCGATGTCTGTCAAATACAGAAGCCAAAGAAGCCGTATGAGAAGCTCACGACGGTGTCTGTGGGGCCCACCAGCCCGGTCCAAAATTGTAAGATCGCCTTCGCCGAATGGGCTACTATTGGCCCACGATGGTGGCAGATGTGATAGATTATGCTAGAAAATGCAAAGCCTGTCAAGTCCACGCGAACTTCATTCACCAACCATCCAAATTTCTACATCCGACGGTGGCATCCTGGCCATTCGAAGCGTGGGGAATAGATATCATTGGTCCAATCACCCCACCTTCCTCCAGAGGACATCGCTTCATACTTGCGATCACTGATTACTTCTCCAAATGGGCGGAAGCTGTCCCACTCGCAGAAGTCAAGACTTCAAACGTGATCAGCTTCCTTAAGCATCACGTCATCTACCGCTTTAGACTGCCCCGAAGAATCATCCATGATAATGGTCCGCAGTTTGCAAGCCACGCATTCTATCGGTTTTGTGATAAACACCGTATTCAGAATATCGCTTCGATGCCGTACAACCCGGCAGCAAACGGGTTAGCAGAGGCATTCAACAAAATAATCATCAAACTCCTCAAGAAGTTTGTCTCCTCTAACAAACGTGACTGGAACGAGAAGCTTGGCGAATGCTTATGGGCTTATCGCACCACGGTCCGAATAGCCACCGGGAATACACCATTCTTCCTGGTATATGGGAGTGAGGCAGTCTCCCCTTGGAGACCCAGATCCCCTCACTACGAGTCGCCCTTACTCATCAATTGACAACCGACGACAACCACCAGCGTCGCCTACAGGAATTTGAGGCACTAGATGAAAAGCGCCTCTTAGCTCAGCAACGAATTGAGCTATACCAAACACGCATCTATGGAGCTTTCAACAAGAAGGTCAAAATTAGAACATTCCAGGTGGGCGATCTCGTCTTGGCAGTCCGGAGGCCGATGGTCACGACTCACAAGACCGCCGGCAAATTCCAGCCAAAGTGGGAAGGCCCATTTATCATTGAGACAGTATTCTCCAACGGTGCTTACCGCCTCGCAAAGCAAAACGGAGACTTGCTTATGTTGCCCGTCAACGACAAGTTTCTGAAGAAATATTATGTCTAAACGACATTCTCTACAAGATCTTCGAGTCATGTACCCACTGGTACCGCTGAACTCACACCCACAATATTTCAGATTATCGAGTCATGTACCGGCTGGTGCCGTTGAACTCACCTCCACATTCCCTTCAGATTATCGAGTCATGTACCCGCTGGTGCCGCTGAACTCATACTTTCTCAATATTCTAAATTACCGAGTTATGTACCCGCTGGTGCCTCTGAACTCACATTCCGGTCACTCTTTCAGATAGTAAGTCACGTATTATTATACCTCTGAACTTTCTTCTCGGAAGAGATCCTCCCTCATGATCCACTACCCACGCTCACAGTGCACAAAAAGGGTAATCTATCCGCAAATTTCCGAAACGACCATGTCCTCCTTACCTCTTAGTTGTTTTCACTTCCACCAAAAATAAACCGCCCCCTCGCATAGAACTTCCACGTTCTCCTACCTCTGAGTCGTTCTGTGTACCCCCTCTTCATTGAGCCCACTCCTGCCATGTCCTCAATACCTCTGAGTGGGAAGGCTCCGTCGAAGAAACCTTCATGCTTGCCATGTCCACATTACCTCTGAGCAAGTATGTCGGTTCCCTTTCAACCTATTATCTGTACCCACAACCGGAGTACGACAAGGATAATAGGTCCACAAATGTCCTCTGTTGACCACAAAGGTCCACTGTTGACCACGAATATCTTTCGTGAAGTCTTCTCTGTCATGTCTTCATTACCTCTGAGCAGGAAGATTCCACGGTAAAACCCTCATGCTTGCCATGTCCTCATAACCTCTGAGCAAATATGTTGGTTTTCCTTTCACCCTATTATCCGTATCCTGAACCAGGGTACGCCAAGGATAATAGGTCCACAAATATCCCTTGCTAAGCTTCTTAGCATAAATCCACTATCTCACCATGCCCCGGGAGCCCAGCTGCTCCACGGCATTCTTTTTGCCCAATAACGAGAGCATATGTGACCACTTTGCCATGGCTGTTCCGGACATCATGACTAAACTTGTTATCCGTACCTAAAACTAAGGTACGCCTAGGGTAACAGGTCCACAAATAATCCCCCAGCAAGTCCAATTCCGCAAATGCCACAAGTACAAGAAAGAGAAGATGAGTTGAAACATGCTCATTTATTCGAAATTCTAAATACTACATCATTTGGGATCACATCCCTTACAAAAAAGAAAAAAAAAAGAGAAGCAAAAGAAAACAGAAAGCTGATCACTGCTCCGGGGCACATAACGCCCTAAGACGGTCCGTCAGCAAAGCAACCGACCGCTCAAACCTCTGGGAGGCTCGACGCTCCGCCTCGTGGGTCAGCACTGCCTCGTCCTCCAGATGAGCGTGAGCCTGCCAATTGTCCTCAAATTTCTTAAAGGCCCGCTCCAGGTTAGCAGAAGATCGGGAAACCATCTCGGCCTCCCGAACGATTGACTCCTGTTCCGCCATAGCAGCCTCCAGCTCTGACTCTAAGAAGGCTAATTCCCTCTGGAGTGCGAGGATCCGCTCCTTCGTATCAACGATTTCACGAGAAGCAGACTCTTTCCGAGCACGACAAGCCTGACTCCGACGACCCAGCCAGTCATACGAAGCGGAGAACTTATCGAGGTCTCCCCGTACAACCGGCCCAGCAGTATCTCGGGCAAGCTTGATCCTATCCCGAACAGCAATGAGGAAGCCCCGCTCCCGCTCAATCGCAGCAGGCAAGCCCGCCTGTCGTATCGCCAGTAGTTGGGTCACAAGCTGATCAGCTTCTATCAGCTTAGGCTCCAGCAGTGCAGCCAACCCCACCCCGCCAGGAAGGGACTTCAAAGTTGCAACCTGACCCCGAGCGCACCGGAGGGATAGAGAAAAAGGGGTCCCCTGTTCCACAGCAGCATCTACGCCCCTTTTTAAATGGCGATAGAAGCTGTCAACCACGTCCTGCGTCACCTCGTCCAGAGTTTCCGAGGAAGCCGGTGTCAGCGGGAGTGTGGCTGGCAGCACTGAAGAAGACGCAACAGAATCTGTCGCCCCTGCCACAAGAGAAGCAAACTCCGCAAGAAAGGACGCTTGAACAGCAGCCAATTCCTCTTCAGCGGCTCGTAGGACTTGAATACTCGGCAGGGCCGAGAGGTCAATCTCCGGAGCCGTATGATCAGCAAACGATGAGGTCGAGACCATCGCCAGCTCCATTTCCATCTGCCCGGGGCTGGCCGGAGGCCCTTCAATATGAGACGACAAAGAAGAGGGAACGCTCCTTTCTCCCATATCACGGCAGGCCGAGCCTTCCCCAAGAACATCCGCGGTGGGAAGTAAAGGGTCAAGATCTGCAGGGCCAAGGCAACCATGAATCGATTTGACCCGGAGGATATGTTGATAGAGCAAATAAGCCCCCTCACTAGTCAATATCTGGCTTATCTTACCAGTTGATAAGTGTGGAGGCCGAGGTTCGCCTGCAGCTACCGTAGCCTCTTCACCAACAGCCTCCGAGTCAGGTATAATAGACTCCTCCGCCCTTGCATCCTCGGGAGGAGATGCACTGAGATCGGCGTCACCTTGCTGAAGTTCAGCGGTCTCGGAGACATGCCCAAGGAAACCTTCATCACCCTGGGCCGAGGCTTCAACAACCTGGGAGCTCCCAGCCACCGCTGAGAGAGCCCCCGCAGAAAGGACCGTGGTACACATGTCGCTAATCAAAGCAGCAAGGGCCGGATCAACTTCAGGGGTGGTAGACGATTCAGGAGAGGACGGTCCATCGGACACCTACAAAGAAAAGGGATTAAGTCATATCTCCGAGAGAAAAGAAAACTACAACAAAGAGATGGCTACGACTTGGTCTTACCTCCGGAATAGCGTCTGTACCTTCACCCCTCTCGGTAATAAGTAAGCCACGAGATCTAACGGCAGCTCTCTTCACGGAAAAGGTTGCTCTACTGTCAGAAGACTCGTATCTGACTCGTTTACGCGAGGAACCAGACACAGCTGAAGGCTGTTCTTCTCTCACTACTTCCTCTTGTGTAGTAAGCAACGGATCTTCCGCCGGTTCATCGGGTGTGGGAAGCGGTTGATCCGCTACTTCTTCACCCCCACCAGAAAGGGAGTCTTCGCTATCATGATCATCCTCCTCCTCAGCCGACTCGGAAGGTTCTGATTCAGGGAGGGGAATCTGGAGCGCTAGTTGCTTTCTAGCCTTAGCCTCCTTGGGCTTCTCTTCTAAACCGGTACCCACAATGAAACTGGTACTCGGATCGAAATCAACAGGAGGCTTGTTCGCTATAACGTGATACAAAGCAGCCACGTATAAAATTTTCCTCGGCGCCTTAGCATCGGGGACCGAGAAGCTGGCCCGAGTATGATAAGCGTCGTAATAATTCCATGCCCTGACACCATCAAGAACGCTACCTTCAAAGCCCAAACAAGGGTTGGGACAATCAAGGAATAACTGGCTATAACCAAATTGGCGGGAAAACCTACTAGGTAGGTAAGGCTCCAAGTACACATTATCGCGGTTGCGATAAACCAGATGCGCGGGGCGGATGTTGCGCAACCAGGTGAGCATGTCCGGAGACAGAAAGTGAGAAGGCCCGGTACCATCGAGATGTACCTTCCTCACTTCCTCATTAGAAAAGGGAGGAACAGACACAAAAAAGTCACACCCATCCACCCTCGCCAGCGCCTTCCGACAAGATGGCATAGTGTTGTATTCCCAAGACCGGCGATGGCATTTGAAAAAGAAAGCGTCTTCATCTGTAGCATCTTCCGCTATGCCAGGTCCTATCAAAGACTTGTAGTGCATTGCCAACCACCCCATCAAATAGTGGAAAGGCAGTTCTACGCGTTCAAAATCCAACGTCTTCTTGTGCGCAATGACCTTGGACGAAAAGGTTCGAAGACCATGGTGTATGCTACACACCATAGCAGGAAGAAGGGCCAGTCTAACTCCAAATACCAGTTTAACGGCATGGAGAATGAAATGACGACCGATCCTCTCAATAGAACCCGCTCCTCTCGAGACTACACAATTTCGCAGCCATATCATTAAAAATCCAGACAAAAGTGCCTTCTCTGACATCGGCCTAGTGCCATAGTAAAAATAGCTGAGAGAGTCAGATTGACTCCCGAATATGTCGCTCTTGGACCGCGACTTCTTGACGCCAGACATCAGGTCCTTTATCTCTCCCTGGGTTTGAGGGGTTCGAGGAATAACCCCGCCAAAAGGATCAACTTTAAAAAGATAATTGACCCAGGATGTAGTGTGGGGAGTGGTCCCTTCTGAGCTATCCTCCTTTTTTATAGCTATCTGGTGACAAGCACTATGATGGCACAGCAACTCCTGATACACCGCAACAAAACCTGGGAATCGCCGGTCCAAGTCCTCGAACTCCTCATTCGACGGGGTATACACCTCGAAAGGCTCGTTCCCCCACGGATGTTTGGAGACAGTATACATCTCATGGAGAGCAAGCCCCAACTCTCCTCCGGGCGCAAAGAACGTCCCCGTTTGCCGATTATACATCTCCAAGAGCGCCACGAACAATGGTTTATTGATAGGAAGCCCGTGACAAGTGCCCCGAATGGCATGATAAAGTCCCACCTCCCGCAGGAATGTTCCGTAGGTCTGCAGAACCCAAGTGGTCAGCTGGGCCCACGAAAAGGTGGGGTTTATCCAGTTCAGCAATGCTAGTCTGCCAACGGGATAAGATTTCTTGCGAGCAAGCCGATTCAGGAAGGTATCAGCTTGAGTAAGTGTGAAGTTGGGACCATATACATTCATAAAAGAGCCCGGGGCTAGACCCATCATGTACCGGAGAGCGAAATCCTTACCCGCGTACGCTGACTGCATGTTCGGGTTATAATGGATGTTGCCCATCAACATCCCTGATTGGGTAGGAGTTAAGTTACACACCATCTTCCTGTCCAGCAACACCATATTGAACCACGACAGAGGATAATGGCGTTCCATGAGAGAAATATGGATCGCCACCCCATCCAAAGAAAAATCTCAGTTCTCGGAAATCTCTAATACTCGGGGATTCTTTACGATTAAAGCATCTCCAAAGAGGAATAAAGGCTTCAGGTATAATCCATCTAGCTTCCCAGTATTCATCATGGAACGGAGGTAATGGAGGGACTGATTCTCGATGGCGTTCAACCTTTCCGAAGGCTCATCAGCAGGGAATTGATTCAACACATGCTTAATTAAGTCGTCAAGACGCACGCCCAAGGCAAACTGATTTGAGCCCACTATAAGTTCCCCCGCAGGATTTACTGGCAGATTCACTGAAGAAAGACAAAAGAGACAAGTCAAAAAGATAGCCGAAACGCAAATTACTTGATGCTTATGCGGCTTAAGCATAGCCTCAGGCGGCTCAGTTTGAAAGAGCACATGCGGTTCAGTTCGAATAAGCTTATGCGGTTCGGCTCGAAATAAACTTATGCGGGTCAGTGCGGATGAGCTTATACGGTTCGAAAGAAGCATATGCGGATATGGTCCGATTCGAATAAAGCTTACGCGGTCCAGCGCGGATGAGCTTATGCGGTCCAGTTAAAATAGCCTTATGCGGTTCAGTTCGAAATAAGCTTATGCGGCCCGGTTTGAAAGAGCTCATGCGGACCAAGTCCAGATGAGCTTATGCGGCCCCGATGATGAAGTAGTTATGCAACAACTTTCATGCGGCTCAGGCCTGAGTCATATCCCATGCGGCCCGAATATGAGTCGGACACACAGCATACTTGGGAATATAGGCTCGCACATAAGATATGCGGCGTAGCCATGGCAGTTCATATTGATGGTCCTACCAGCAATAGGCGGGTGAACGTCGGGGTAGAAAACAGGCACGCCAGCCGTCGGAGGATCTGCCACGTTCGCCGCCGTAGTCGATGAGGACGCGGACTTCTTGCCCTTCGCTGCCGCAGACGACGACGCAGCCTTCTTGCCCGTAGCAGCGGTAGTCTTCTTGGGAGCCATTGACAATCTTTGATGAGAGAAGACGAAGAGGAAGTCGACAACAAGGAATACGAGCAAAAGAGAAAAGGTAAAAAAACCCTTAAAGAATAAAATCACTCCTATTTATAGGCGAAGGAGGCTCGAAAAATCAAACAAACGCCTCGATCCACGCGCCGCCTAAAAAAATAATAAACCGCTTCGGTCAAAACAAAACTGACCCTTGGGATCCTCCCCAAAAGGCGGCGAATCAAGGGCATTTAATGCAGAAGATTTGCACACGTTCCTGGGACACGTGGCAAAAAGTTTATGCTGCCTTACAGCTCATACGGCCAGATAAATCCATGCGGCTGAATCATCTATGCGGTCAACAAAGGCCATGCTTCTTATTCAAAGTATTTAAATTTTGCAAATTGAAAACTTTGAAGGGGGTCTTGTAGAAGCATGGAAAATATCAGAACGATGATCTATGCGGCTCAGAACAGGAGAACCCCATGCGGCTCATACAGGAGCAGTCCCATGCGGTTCAGAGAGACTCTTAGTCTCATGCGGCTCGGACAGGAGAGTCCATACGGCTTGCATAGGGACAGCCCTGCGGTTCAAAGAGTCCTCCAGCCGCATGTGGTTCAAAAGTACGTACGGATCATAGAGATATGCGGCTCAATGCCACGTGTACCTACGAAGACCCCTTCACACAGCTGGCCATCGAGCAGTCTGTATATTTAATGCTCTGTCATGATGTGACAGCTGACGGCTCTGACATAAAGTATCATAATGGCCCTGCCATAATGACAGACTCTTGGGAAATAGGAGAAAATCTCTGACGTGATTCGAGATTGACACGTGGCTACTCCCATGCGGCTCCAGTGAAGAACAGCTTCATACGGCTGGCAATGATCGTCTTCCTACGGCTCACCAAAAAGCCATCCCATGCGGCTCGCAGTTACTACCCTTATGCGGTTCACCAAGGAACCATCTCATGCGGCTCGTAAAAACTATACCTATGCGGTTCACCGAGACGCTGTCTCATGCGGTTCATGGATGTCTTACGGCTTTAGCAGAGTCCATTATCAAGACATGTGGCAGAGATTCAATGACAGCTGGCAGCAAAGATGATTATGAGATGCAAGGATTTACCAGATCCCAATGACCATATCCTCATAATTAATGAGATCAGGTCATATCATTCATAATCAAACCAATGGGACACGTGGTGGGAGATCCAAGCTACACAATTAATCATGAAGATTTAAAGCAATCAGCATTAATTATTCAAAAGATTTAGTGCTACCCCCATTTATGGCCCAGATCCTTCATGCCTAAAACGAATGGTCTAGATTGATTAAGCATCAGGCCGCCGCCACTTCAAGAATGGGCAATCATCCAAACCCTAATGATGCCCTCACTATTATAAATAGCAAGGTGCCATTCCCTTGTGAGATATACATTATCAGAGAGGCATACACAGAGAGCTTCCCCTCTAATAATCAGAGAGAAAATACACAGAGAGAGAGAGAAGCCAGAAGAGCAACACGAGGAGAGCAAGAAGAGCATTTCTTCATTAACGCCAACCATCTTCTCACAGGAGCCAAGGCTGCATACCGATCGTCCAAGGAGTAAGGCAGGGCTGCCGTCGCCTTCCCGAGCCTCTATCGTCACCCTCCAGAATCTAAAATAAACAATTGTACTTAGACTGCTGTACCTAGGTTTTCGTTCCTAGGCTTTCTTTGTACAAGCGAGTTTGTAACGTGAAGTAAAAGTCCGGTCCTCCGATAATTGTTCTGCTTTTTTATATTTCATGGCAAACAAAAGTCTCTTCTATCTTCCGGTCTAGTGGAAGCATATTGAACCAAGATAACGGAAAGTGTCACTCCATTTGGGGGATGCGGATCGCCATTCCGTTAGAGATTAAACTCCAGTTCTTTGACACCTCCAGAACATGACTGTTCACCACGGTCAAGGCGTCTCCAAAAAAGAACGCAGGCTTTAAATATTTCCCTTCGAATTTCTCGGAGTTCATCATAGCGTTAAGGAAATGGAAAGACTGGTGCTTGATGGCATTCAGTCTAGCCGGAGGCTCATCGCTCGAAAACTGGTCCGTCATATGCTGAACAATATGGTCGTACCTATAGCCGAGAGCAGCTTGGGCGCTACCCACTAAGAGTTCTCCAGCAGCGTTAACCGGCAGATTTACTGAAGAAAAGACAGAGAAAGATAAGTTAAACGGATGAATAAAGAGAGCTGATTGGGTGCTTCCAAGCCTCATGCGGCTCAGGAAAACATCCATGCGGCTCCATGAAGCCTTATGCGGCTCCGAAGCCTTATACGGCTTCAACTTAACAAAGCCTCATGCGGCTCAAGCTCAGAAGAGCATTTATACGGCTCTGTGCAATAGAAGTCTATGCGGTCTAGCGTTGCTTATGCGGCTTCATCGACGAAGCACATATGCGGACATGGTGGTTTTCTTATGCGGCTCGCAACTCAGCCGTAGGACGAGCATGCGACTTGCAAAGACTCGTGCATAAAGTATGCGACGTAGCCATGGCAGTTAGGGTTCTTTAACTCGTACATTATCCTTATCAGTAATGGGGGGTGAACGTCAGGATGAACATCGAGTACAACGACCGACGGAGGAGCAGCCGCAGTCGAGGCGGAAGTAAAGGCTACCTTCTTGCCCTTTGCTGCCACGGTCTTCTTGGGAGCCATTAGTTATCGAAGAGGAGAAGGACAATCGAGACAGGGAAGATTTAAGGAAAAAGAAAGAAAGTAAAGAAGCCCTTTCTCTCTTCAAACTCCTCCTATTTATAGGAGGACGAGAGAAGGAGGACACGTGGGCCAATAACCGTCTCATAAAAAGTGAAACCGACACCTCGGATTTCGTCTCCAAGATTCACCCAGGGCATAAAATCCAAAAGATTTAATGAGCCGACCCTTGGGATTTCCCCCAACAAAAACGGTACTGCAGCGAATTTGAGGCAATTAAAGACCCGCACATGTGGCAAGAAGCTATGCGGCTTGAAAGTCTCTGCGGTTAACATCTCTGCGGCTGAACAAATCTATGCAGCCAAGACATCTATGCGGCCAAGAAGAACATACAGCCATGCTTCTTATTCAAAGTATTTCAATTTTCTAAATTGAAAACTTTGAAGGGGGTCTTGTAGAAGCATGGAAAATGATCCATGCAGCTAGGAAATCTCATGCGGCTTAGAAAGCCCATGCGGCTCAGAGAGTCATGCGGCATAAGGGACTATGCGGCCCAAGACATCCCATGCGGCTCAGAAGATACGTGGCGTAACAGTGTTCCCCTCCGTCCTATGCTGCATTAATTACTTTGACGGCTGACAACTCTAAAAAAAGTGACAGCCCTGACACAAGAGAGACAATTATGACTCTGTCATAAAGATAGACCCCTAGGAAAGAGAAAGAGATCTCTGACACAATCCTCCGAGATCCATAAAAATGCCACGTGGCATTGCCACGTGGGCGTTCATATGCGGCTCGAACGAAGACTTTCCATGCGGTTCAGAATGAAGCCGTCCTATGCGGTTCAGGCCGAAACAGTCTCATGCGGCTCAAACGGAGGCCTTCCCATACGGCTCGAGCGGACCATTTCCATGCTGCTCAGGCAGATGAATCCTTATGCGGCTCGCAATGATCACCTCCATGCGGTTCAAAAGTTCGAGGGAGGGCCACTACCCGAGCAGCCCTGACACGAGGCCCAAACCTTATGTGGCCTAAATCTTATGCAGCTCAATCTTCATACGGTTCAGATCCCCCCAGTGGCTCCTAGGACACGTGTCCTAAGCTAAATCAATTTCTCAAATTTATTACAATCAGAGATTGTGTCAAATCCTAATTATCTGGGATACGTGGCAGGAGAATAAATCAAATTTATTCGCAGACATCAGAAGATAATTATGAGGAAGATTTATTCCAATCAGCATTAACTGCTGATGAGATTTGGTGTAATCTACACTTAATGGTCCAGATTCATCACAATCAAAACGAATGGCCTAGATTGACCAATCCACAGGCCGTCGCCATCTCCTGGAAGCAATCATTGGCAACCCTAATGATCATACCCCGTTCTTATAAATAGCAAGGTGCCATTCCCTTACAAATATATACATTTCCTGGCAATATACACAACGGAGAGAGTGTGACCAGAGAACCCCTTTTAGAGATCAGAAGACTTGGAGGAAAAAAGCAGAGAGGGAGCAAAGAGAGCATTTCTTCAATGCCGAGCAAATCTTCTGGAGCCAAGGCTGCATACCGATCGTCCAAGGAGTAAGGCAGGGCTGTCGTCGCCTTCCCGAGCCTCTATTGTCACCCCTCAGAATCTAAAATAAATAATTGTACTTAGTCTGCTGTACCTAGACTTTTGTCCCTAGGCTTTCTTTGTACAAGCGAGTTTGTATTGTGAGTCTAAGTTCAGTCCTCCCATAAAATTGTTTTGTACTTTTACAATCAATGGCAAACACATATGTCACAAAAATAACAGAAGGAGCCAGATTATGGAAAATGTCTTTACCTCAACAGGAACTGATTCCATTGGCGTTACAAGCGGCACTCCTGTAGCCTTTGGAGTCATCATTTTTCTCGGCCTTTTTGGTACAGACAAATCGGCTTCTGTGTCAGCCCGCCTCTTTCCAGTAGGGGGACCTTCCCGAATACCTCCTCTTGATGCTACAGCAGCAGCCCGATATCCCGCTAACTCTGGTGGACGATATGACCGATCTGCCACCAACATGTTCTTCGTAGCCTCTAGCTGAGTTCCAATGATGAAACTGGTCTCCCTATCATAATCAGGAGACACAGTATTCATGGTGCAATACAGCTTAACGACCGAATACAGGATCTGTGGCTGAGGGTTGCGAACTGGCGTATTAAAACGAACACCAGTGCACCCGGTATTGTAATATTGCCAACCCCGGGCTCCATCCAGTAAACTTCTAGCAAATCCCAGACTGCTACTGGGATTCTGTAACATTAACTGGGTGTAACCAAACTGTCGAGCAAACCGGCTTGGCAGATATGGCTCCAGATAACACTTATTTTGGTTGCCGTAGACCAAATGGGAAGGCCGAATACTCTGCAACGAACGAAATCCCCATTTTGGCAGAGTGATCGCATCCTCACCAGAGTCTTCCAAATCTTGGTCAGCCTCAAAATCTTTGAAGATGGGACTGACCTTTACGATCTCCCACCCCTGAAGATAAGACAAGACTCTCCTGCAGATAGGGACGCCGGTGTGCAACCACTTCCTCTTGTAGAAGCGGCGGATAAAGACGTCGCCTTCAATGTGATCCTCTTCAGGACCTGGACTCATCACGTTCGGGTGATGCAGAATCAACCATCCCATCAGATAATGGAATGGTAGCTCGGCCTGGGAAAAGTTGTCGTTCCTACCTCTCCCATGGATCACATCATCAGCAAAAGTCCTAAAGCCCCGCAACAGGTTACACACCATCGCGGGGAGGAGAGACAAAGGGCGACCAAAAACTAATTTCACTGCTGGCAAAATAAGATTCCGGTTTACCCTCTCCACAGAGCCAGATCCGCCCGAGAACACACAATCCCGGAGCCATATCATCAAGTATACAGTCAATACTGCCTTGGATGACATCCGGTGCACACAGTGCCAGAAACAGCTGTATGCATCTTCGCCACTCTCATTTGAACGGAGGGCCCTCTCGTCTAGTCGGCTCATTTCGAAAGTTACTTTCGCGGGTTTCAGCCCCTGTGAAGTCGTAAACCGGATCTTTGAGGAGTCCGCCAAATCCTGCTTGAAGACGTAATCCCTCGAAGCAGTTACATGAGGCTGAGACTTGTCTTTGTCCTTATGTTGCATCAGATAATGATGGCTCGCCACCTCTTTAAAAATAGCCATCATCTCCGGGTCCTTCCTTTCAAGAACGACGATCTCTTCGTTTGAGGGAAAATATTCCTCGTACGGTTCCAAGCCCCAGGGAAGCTTGGACACCTCGTACATCTCATAGAGGGCCAGTCCCAACTCCCCCACTGGAGTAAAGAAAGTGCCAGTCTGGGTATTAAACATTTCCAAGAGCACAAGAAACATATGCTTGTTGAGATCCACGCCGGCCTGTGTGGCACGGATAGTGGCCGTCAGCCCAATCTCTTTAAGCTCAGCCTTGAACTTCGATAACACCCAAAAGGTCAACTCATCCCACTTCAGCACGTGGTGACACCAACCTTCAACCATAAAGCCACCTTTCGGATACATAACCTTCGATGTTAGCATCCGATTTACAAAGGTCGAAGCACTAAAGGCAAAGGTGTCATTAGGGACCTCATTATAAAGGCTCCCTGGACACAATGTTCGGCAACTGAATGAGGGACCGACTCGCGAGGCGGCCAAGGTATTCCTTTGATTCGAAGTAATGTCAATCGAAAGAGTACCCCCCACTGCCCCTCCTTGAGAAGGAGTAAGTTCCCATGACATCCTTCTCTTGGAAGCTAAACGGTAGAAGGCCGTCAGCGGCAATTAGCGTTCAAGTTGTCGCATGTACAGAACCATCCCCTTCGCAGAGAAGAACCAGTCTTCTTTGATCTTCAGTATCTTCTCCTCGGTGAAGATCAGTCGGTCACCGAACAGAAAGGCAGGTTTCAAGAAGGTCACATCCTCGGACTCAGAAGATTCCAGCTTGCCGCTCTCCATCAAACTCTGGAGGAAAATAGGCGACTGATTCTGGATTTGCAGCATTCTCTCGGAAGGCTGATTCAGTAGGATAGCAGCTTTCGCGGGGTTAATAACTTCCTCGTCGAAATTAACTCTCATTTGACAAAGAGAAGCATCCAGAAGGACTTCATTCAGCAAAGGGATAGTCATCGACACTGAAACAGCAAAAACAAAAGTCAGGCAAGAAGCTTTAAGAAGACAAAGTGTGTCAAGCAGCCTGGCACATCATCAGGGTTTAAACCCATGCACGTCAGCATTGGAGCTTCGGCGCATCATCAGGGTCTAAACCCATGCGCGTTAGTAGTGAAGCTTCGGCACATCATTAGGGTGTAAACCCATGCGCGTTAGCAGTAAAACCTCAGCGCATAATCAGGGCCTAAACCCATACACGTCGGCAGAATAGCCTCGACGCATCATCAGGACAGAAGTCCATGCGCTTCGGCGGCAAAGAGTTAGGGCACAACACTCAGCCATGTGCTCCAAACTCTTCTAAAAAGGTTGAAAGATGACACCCACCCGTCACCGCAGGCCGGACGTCGGCCGGAGTCACAAATGGTGACAGGAACGTCCTCCTCGACGAACTCCGCAGGCTCCTTTCCCTTGCCAGCACCGCCACGAGGAGTCTTGGGAGCCATTTCTTGAAAGAAGGAAGTTAGGGTTTTTCAAAAGAAGAACTCTAAAAAAGAAAGCAAAGAGAGGAGTTCTAACTCTCTCTTTTTCCATCTCACGACTATTTATAGGCCCAGTCGCATGCGTGAACCGATGAAGTGTGACCTCAGCCGCCGTCTCGGGTTCTGTGAGTGGATAACTGTAAATAAATCCAAAAAGGTCATCATTAATCTTCTTGGTTATCGAAGCATTATCATTTGTATTTACTGAGAGGAGCATGCGCCCCATCACTGATGTGCGGAGTAATCATGTGCCCGAACAGTCATGCGCCCCGTAGAAGATGCCACCATGCTTCTTATTCAAAGTATTCCAAAACTTGACAAAAAGTTTTGAAAACTTTGAAGGGGGTCTTGTAGAAGCATAGAATTTCAGGACCAGAAATCCTATACGCCTAACATCACATGCGCCAGGGAGCTCAGACGAAGTACTTGGCACAGCAAAGCATAGGCATTAAAAGAAGATTTTTATTTCATATAAAAGTCTATTACATGTCTTAAAAAGAGCTGTACAAAGGAGGATTTCTACAAAGAAAAGACCCTAAGTCTACAGCTAGGCGCAGCAACCACCATGCGCTCTCAAAATAGGCGCATCTCGCCATGCGCTCTTAAACAAGCGCATCTCGCTATGCGTTCTCAGTTATGTGCATCCCTTCAGCGGCTCAGTTATGTGCATCCCTTCAGTTGCTCAGTTATGTGCCGCCCTTCAGCGTCCCAGTCAGGCGCATCATGAAGTGTCAGCATATACGCCATCAAATGCTTCGACTAATGAAGCATTTATTGAGCAGAACGAGGGTAGGCAATCAACCCTCTAGCTGGAGGAAGAGCTCTTCAAACCAAGGAAGAGGAGAGCACCGCAATCGACCCGCGGCTAAAGGAGCAGCTTTCAACCCAACCAGAATGGGCAACACCCACTCTAGCGGGAAGAGAAGTTGTCCTAAAGCCCAAGGAAGATGATCAGAGCACCACAATTCCGATCTGTGGCTCTTCCAATATAACGGAGATAGGGCTCGAGCATCCCGATCTTTGGATGCAACAGGCACCTTCTGCCTGCCTCAGAAGCCCTCGACTCCAACTTTTGGATGTAACAGTCACCTTCAAGTGCATCAATGAAGACAATGTGTCGCATCTTCACCCTCGGAAGCATCTCATCAACAGAATGTGCTCGAGCAAACAAATTCATTTCGGGAGGACGTGAGAGAACGAGAAGCAAACTCTCTCCATGCCACTATTTATAGGCCGGGCAAATCAAACCCATGCGCCAAGTGGCTGGCTCTCCGAATCCTGTGCAATGAATTTGCATTAAATGGTGATGAACCTGACGCTTCGAATTCAACCAAGTCAAGAACGGCTATTTAAAGTACTCGAAGAATGTAACAGTCGGGCCCATAAAGACCTATCATGCAAAAGGTTGTGCCGGCCAGACCGCGTATCATATTGATGTGCCCATCAACACCAAGCGCCATACGAAGATGCGCCCCATGCGTCCTCATGGTGGAACGCCGATCGATGCGCCTACTAAACAGTCTATCACCTGTCAAGAACATTAAATGCTGAAGTCTGACAGAGTTGGCAGCACGTCCCCCGAGGACTGAACAGTTGACAGCTTTTTCAGAAGACGAAGCGTCGCCGACGTCAGCATCATCATTGCTCCCCTCCGACGGTTACAAACCACGTGGCCGCCTAACTATCTCGCATGCGCCTCCGCAGCCATGCGCCCAAATCTCTGCATGCGCCTCAAAATCCGTACGCCTCAGACTTTTCTTTGATCCCTAAAGACAGAAGTAAAGTCACTGCTGAAGCCCCGCATGTGCCTCAAAAGCCATGCGCCCCGACTGGTTCGTGATTCCTAAAGGTTACGAGCCAAAGTCTCCTCATGCGCCCAATCCCAGGCGCATCCTATCAGATCACTCCTTACCAAATCCGAGATCTTTGAGCCATGGACCTACGACACGCATCCTTTGACTTGATTCAGCCTATGAAGGGGTGCTAATCACCCAAGATCTCAGCAACTGAAAGATCTTCTCCATTGCTACGTGTCATCTCGGCCGTAGCCCACAAAGGCAACAGAAAGGGTTCAACTCCTCAATAAGAGCGCATCGCCCATGCACCTCCATCAGCAACCATTATGTGGCGTCCCCGCGTACAGGCGCATCCTATATATGCGCGCATGAGCAGCCAGCCTGCAAAGCTATAAATAGAGGGGTCACTTCCTTTTGACACACATCGCACAACCACCGACATACATATACAGAGAGGCAGATACAGACACTCAACGTCTTCTTTCTCTCAGCAAGCTCCAGCACCCAGAGCAACTTAGACCTTCAGAGAACCGAGAACCGTCGTCAGATCGTCAACGGAGTCAACGCATTACCACTCGCTCCATCGACACAAGGGACCCAGATAAACAAAAGTGTACTCCTAGGACTACGTCTAAGTCCTACATTGTAACAATGTTCTGTTTGTAATTGAAATTTACAATCAAAAGATTTTAATGGCAAACAGTCTCCTTCGGTAATAACTTTAAAGGGTATATAATAGGTATCGACAACATTGGTAAGGCTCCCTATCCTGTGATTACAGATGTCTGTCTAGTAACTGAGTTAAAACATATCCATATCCTAGTCAGCATAAGCTATTTAGTTGACCATGGTTATAGAATTAACTTTGCCAAGGACAAATGTACTATAGTTGATAGCTCAACTGGTAGTATTATCTTTGAAGGTATTAGGGAAGACAATATATATATTTTCTATTTGTTGGAAGATGCTAACAAAACAGGTAGATGCTTACTCGCCAAAAATGATGAGAGTCAATTATGGCACATAAGACTCAGTCATACAAACATGGACACAATTTCAAGATTATCTACGAAGAAACTAATATGAGGCTTACCGGACATCGTTTAAAAAAAAAGATACGGTATGCAGTAAATGTGAAAAGAATAAATTTATCTGATCTACTTTTAAGTCCAAAAATATTGTAAGTACCACTAGACCTCTAAAATTACAGTATATAGATTTACTTGGGCCTAGTAGAATTGCTAGCCTAGGTGGTAAGTTATATACATTTGTAATAGTAGATGACTTCTCTAGATACACGTGGGTATACTTTCTTGCACACAAAAATGATGCATTATCTGAATGCGTCACATTTTGCAAGAAAGTCCAAAATAAGAAAGAATTCATGATCATTCTTGTTTGAAGCAATCATGGCAACGAATTTAAGAATGTAGAGTTTGAGCAATTCTGTGACACACGGATATTTATACGAGTTCTCCTACCCTAGAACTCCACAAAAAATAGAGTTGTGGAACGTAAGAAAATAACTCTATCTAAAATGGCTGGAGTAATGTTAAACCAGTTTAGTCTACTCAAATATTTCTGGACAGAAGCTGACAATACAGCTTGTTATATTCTCAATATGGTTCGAATTCGACCTAAATCGAAGAAGACTCCCTACAAGTTATGCTTGATAGAATACCACAGTTTCTTATTTCAAAATTTTTGGTTGTAAATATTTTATTCTTAGTACTAAAGATAATCTAGGTAAATTTGACGAAAAGGCCGATGAAGATATCTTTTTAGGTTATGCTGCCAAAAGCAAAGGGTACCGAGGCTTCAACAAAAGGATAATGATCATTGAAGATTCATTGAACATCACCTTCGACGAACTAAATCAACAAACGATCGATGATAATAATGACGAAGACATCAGTACACTAAATAAGGCATCTACAGATCCGGAAATCGGAACCAGCTACCTTGAGAGTCTGCCAAAAAGGATGAAATTTATGGATGACCACCCCCAAGGACTTGGTAATAGGTGAGATCACCAAGGGCGTAAGTACTCGTTCCTTTACCAGAGATATAGCTTCTTGTGTTGCATTTATTTCACAACTAGAACCTAAGACTATTGAAGAAGCATGTAGTGATAACTATTGTTTAGATGCTATGCAAGAGAAACTAAACAAATTTGAATGGAATCAAGTTTGGAAACTTGTTCCCAAGCCTATTGATCGTCCGATCAATGGCACCCGCTGGGTATTCCGAAATAAATTAAATGAGAATAGTTTAGTCACTCGTAACAAGGCTCGACTCGTAGCTCAAAGATATAACCAAGAGGAAGGTATCGACTACGATGAGACCTATGCCCTAGTTGCGAGATTATAATCCATTTGCATGTTATGTGTATTTGCATGTTTTCACAACTTCAAACTTTTTCAAATAGATGTAAAGAGCATTTCTTAATGGTTTTATAATTGAAGAAGTTTATGTAGCTCAACCTCTAGGTTTTACTGATTTCAAAAATCTCAATTAGGTATTCAACTTGAAGAAAGCCCTATACAGTTTAAAACAAGCCCCTCATGATTGGTACGACCGTCTAAGCTCTTTTCTACTTGATAATGGTTTTTCAAATTGCAAGATTGACACTACACTTTTTATAAAGTCTTTAAATAGAAATCTTCTTTTAATTCAAATTTATGTTGATGATATTATCTTTGGATCTATTGATGAATCTCTCTGTCAAGAATTCTCCAAGTGTATGTAGAATGAGTTTGAGATGAGCACGATGGGAGAACTCAAATTCTTCCTTAGACTGCAAATCAAACAAATCAACAATGAGACGTTCATCAATCAAGCCAAGTACACAAAAGATTTGCTAAAAAAGTTCGATCTGGAATCTGCCAAACCTCTTGGCGCTCTAATGGCAACTTCAACTAGGCTCGATGTAGATGAACAAGGCAAACATGTCAACATACATAAGTATCGAGGTATAATTGGTAGTTTACTTTATTTAACAGCTAGTCGCCCTGATATAATTTTTAGTGTTTGCTTGTGTATAAGATTTTAAGCTAACCCTAAGGAATCACACCTGTGCGTAGTTAAGCGTATCTTTCGATACCTTAAAGGCACTTCTTTTGTCAGCTTATGGTATCCCAAAATCACGTCCTTGGACCTAACCGGTTAATTGGATGTTGATTTTGCTGGATGCAAAGCGGATAGAAAAAGTACTAGCTGCACGTATCATTTTTTAGCTAAGGCTCTAGTCTCTTGGTTTAGCAAAAAGTAAAATTATGTTGCATTATCAACTAATGAGGCTAAGTATATCGCCGCAGGACGCTGATGTGCACAAATTTTGTGGATGAAGCAAATCTTAGAATACTTTGATTTACACTACACACACATACCCATTTTTTGTGACAACGCTAGCACTATCAACTTGACTAAGAATCTTGTATGTCACTCTCGCAGTAAGCATATTGAGATTTGACATCATTTTCTTAGAGACCATCAAGCAAATAGAGACATCAATTTATAATATATAGACACAGAGAAACAATTGCTGACATCTTTACAAAACCTTTAGCGGAAGATTGATTCAATTATTTATGTCGAGAATTAGAAATTTTAGATGTCAATAATATTAATGAAGTTTATATTATTAATTATTTTTCAATATACAAAAACTGTTTTTGAGACAAGCCTAGAATGGGTCTATCTGTCACCACGGCTACAGCTAAAGTGAAACGGTACTTAAGCGTTCCCCTGTGAACCCCCGTTAGCTGGGACAGTGCCTCTACAGCTAATCTGAGACAGTCGCTGCATCACAAAATTTAATTCGTAAAATAACTTTAATTATATTAATTAAAATTTAAAATTACTAATCTTGGAATTAAATAATTGAAAAGAAATAATGAATATAAAAAGTGTCATTTTTTTGTGCAAAATACCTCAGCAAAGTTCTAGGCAAACTCGGCCCGAACTCGGCTGACATCAGGTATTTTTAAATAGAAATAAATAGCCCAGTTTTTACTTTCATCTTACTCCTCCAAACAGAACCAACAGCCACGAACAGCATCCAAAACCCTAGTTTTTTCATCTTTGATTCCTCCATATTCTCTTGATGTTTTACTTCCAAACTTTGGATTCGAGCGTGGAATCTCCTCCCCTTCCACATACTCGATTTTGAGAAGGTATAATCTCTTCCATCTCTCTGTTTCTCAATTTCCTATTTTTATAGAAATTTTTTATTTTTATTAGAAATTATGCCTAGAATCAATAATTCCTTCAGGAGAAAGAAGACGGCTAGTGAAGAAGCGGTATCTTCGAATCCTATCCAAGGATCTCTCTTTTTGCCTGTCCAGACGGACGATAGGGCATTCAATGAGTTTTTCTTTGAAACTCTTGACCAATCTTTTTTATGGTATACGGATTTTTTAATTCGTAATATTTGTCCCGGCGCACCAATAAAGTAGACGATCTTTCTGTCTCACATACGCTACTTTGAAACTTTAGGATTGCACAACCTTGTTACACACTCATTTTCTATTGCCACTAATACAATTCGGCTATTTTATTACAATTTTACTTTAGCCGATAATGATTATCTTGTTAAGAGTTGTGTCGCAGGAATTGATATTCAATTCAATGATAATAATTTAGAGAAGATCCTACAAAATCCAAATGTAGGTGAGCTGCTTATCGATATCACTGATTTTGAATTTCCAAACGACACAACTTTGAACAACTTTAAGACTCAGCTTTGTGCTCCTGATCCCGTCCGTCCTGGCAACTTCAAAGCCATGCACTTGAACTTGTTCTTTTATGAGTTACACCATATTGTTTTTTCCACTATACTACCAAAATCCACTTCAAAAGACGATGTAACTTGTCTTGAAATATCTGCTCTCTATCACATTCGTCATAGGATTCCTTTTTTGCCCCTAAGATGATTATCCAGATGATGGCTAGGTGTCGTAAGATGAAGAGGAATCTCCTCTACGCGATGATCCTTACTATCATCTTCCAACATCTTTAGATTTACTTGTCCCCTTGTGCTCGTGACTCTGAGCCCAAACATCTTCAGCTCTCTCGTCGCAGTACATCTGTCCCTCCTGCTCCTCTTACTGTACTACCTCCTCCACCTCAGACTTATCTATGTCATTTGAGGGTCTTCATCAGCATTTGAATGATATGCGGCGTGCTCAACTAGATGAGCAAAACTCCTTACGAGCATTTGTGATCGACACATTGAGAAAATAAGAGTTTCGCGATGCCAGTCGATTTCAGGCACTTACAAATTTTTTTACGGATCTACGTTTCGCTTAGACTAGTCAGCATACCAGTTCTCTTCTACGAGATCCTACTGTTTCTGGCTACCGCTATGAGGATGAGGTGGTTCATCATTTTTTTGAGCCTAGTAATGCATATGATTGGTACCGTGGTTCTGGTTCTACTCCACATCCATCTCATGGAGCTGGCACCTATGGGGCGAGTCCTTCTGAACATGGTACTGATGCTGATAGTGCTGATGATGATGAGGAATTGCTCTAGACGTTACTGTATTTGTTTTGATGTTATTTTATTAGACTATGTTTATGTCTATGTATTCTTGGAAATGTTCCTACATTCCAAAATAGTATTATTTCGTTTTTCAGCACTTCTATGACTGTTTGAGATGCTGAGTTGATGTTTTCAAACTCTTATTATTATGTATTTCCATTTCAATGTTTATTTTCTCTTTTTGGTATGCACTTATGCTTAGGATTAACTTTTAGCTACTACTCCATTTATAAACTGCATGTGAAATTTGTTTATTTTATTTCTGTGTTTCTACAACGTTTGTTTCTTATGCATGAATTGTGGAGGAGCTTCTCTATTTGCAATTATTTTGCTAAGTGACAACTGGAAAGAAAAGGATCTAACATTTTTTAGGATAATTTGTATTAAGAGGAGACTGTACCAAACAAACGAACAAAAATGTTTTAATATTTTTGTCAAATCAAGATCAAGATGTCATATCAGTCAAGGTTTGTCAACTATAAAAATGTAAGAGATTGTTGGCCCATTGGTCATGGTTGAACTGGATTTTAATAATTGATCTAACCCTGTCTCGATATAAGGGCTACTTTGACGAACTACTACAGCTTGTGCTTGCTACCGTTTAAGACTTGGAGTCGTATTTGTCATTGCGTCTGTATGTTCAATTATTAATGTATTTTTTATATTTTATTGAGTCTAGAAATATAATGTAAACCGAGTCGTACTGGCAAATAGGCTACCCAGAAACGTTTTTCAAAAATACCCATATGTTTTGAAAACTAGCCCAAAACCAAAAACCTAATTCCTAACTGCTTGAAAGCCCAAAACCTGAGTTACAAACCCAAAATTCACCCATTCTGAACCAGCAGAATTTTAGGAAATTTTGCCCCGAATTCGGCCCAAGTTTGGCTATGTGTACGTTTGATTTTAAACTCAGTCTTCCTGCATTTACAGATGCAACGGCTATATGTCGAGATCCTCCATAGAATTTTGTTCGAATTCTGTCCGAATTCTGCTCGAATTCTTCCTTTGGAAATTCTATAAATAGAGAAGAATTTCTACCATTCCAACACACCAATTCACTTTCTTATCTCTTCTCTCTAAGCTTACTATGTTCTTCCAAAGCCTTCTAAGCTTTCATTTTCAAATTTCAAGCCAGTTACAATCCTCTAATCGTTTTGCCAGTGCGGTACGGTCTAGAAGTTCATATGATTATAATCAAGAGGCTTGATAGAAGTTAGATACTTCACAATTGAAGTTGGTCGAGTACTTCGGATCAAAGCTCGCGTTTGTAGAAGTTGCAAGGACTTTGTATGCAAATTTGCAATTTTCCATGGTGGATTTCAACCGGGAGGTAGAGTTATCTCGACTGGATTAGTCCTCACAAGAGGAAGACTAGTATACATTGCCATGTTTGTGTTTGCTCTTTGTACTTTACTTTTACTTTTCTTATCTGTGATATATTTTGTGATCTTGCTACTAACAATTTTTAATAGCTAATATTCCGCTGCCTACTCTATTCACCCCCCCTCTAGATTATATTCCTTTACATTTCGATCCCTTTACATTTCGATCCTACACGGGTGTGTGTACTGGCTTAATGGGTTATATTATCGTTTGATATTAATTCTAAACTGAATGAACGATCCAGATATATAACTTATAAATGGATAAGGGTGCTAGTATGGTTTAGTGAGTTTAGACCCTCTTGTGAGTTTTAAAAATTAAAATTCAGTGTATATTAAATTACAAATGGGTTATTAACTATAGAAAATATATTTTAACTATTCGTTTAATTCTTTAGGGTCTAGAAAAATATTAAATTGTTTGAAGGGATACTAGATATTGTAGAATAGTATATTTCTTCTTCTCATTTCATCATATGGCAAGGGCCATATATATAGGGATAAGGGACAACCCAAGGGTCATGAGTTACATAACCCAAGGGTCATGAGTTACATGATCCCAAGGGTCATGTGTAACTCATGACATAATGGTGAATAGTAAGGATTTCACAATACTCCCCCTTATTCATCCATTTCCATGGATCCACTTATAAAATACTTCAGGATACAATAAGCTAATGGGGTGGATACTGCTGGATCCAGAGTAAACTTGGTTTGCCTCATTAAAACCTTGGCTGTGGAAAACCCAGTGGGAAAAACCATCAGTCCTAAGGAAAAAGAGTATAATCCTATAGTTTTACTCCCCCTGATCTATACAAGCTTCAGGCTTGCAGGTCTTTTAGTTGCCTCATCCCTATTCCTCTTACAAGCTTTACAAAAGTACATCGTGGCAGTGTTTTGGTAAACAAATCTGCTAAGTTATTACAAGATTGAATTTGTTGTATTTTGACTTGTTCCTTCTCTTGAAGGTCGTGCGTCCAGAAGAATTTGGGGGATATGTGCTTCGTCTTGTCATTTTTTATGTATCCTTTCTGAAGTTGAGCTACGCATGCTGCATTATCTTCAAAAAGGGTAGTAGGCTCAAGTTCACCAGTCTTCAGGCCAGTAGATGCCAAAATGTGCTGAATGACGGAGCGAAGCCAAACACACTCCTTGCTTGTTTTATGGATTGCCAGGAGTTCAGAATGGTTGGATGAGATAGCCACACTGGTCTGTTTGACGGACCTCCAGGAGATAGTCGTACCACCAAAAGTAAATACAAATCCAGTTTGTGATTTCTCTGTGTGGGGATCTGATCTATAACCTGCATCTGAATAAGCAAGTAAAGTGGAAGACCCACTATTCGGGTAATATAGTCCTAGGTCTATAGACCCTTGGAGGTAGCGCAGAAAATGCTTCACTCTATTCCAGTGGCGCTTTGTGGGCGCTGTACTGTATCTGGCTAATAAGTTAACTGAAACACGGGCAGACTTTATCATTAGTAAATCCTTGCGTAGCAAGAAACTCATTTAGTCTGTTATACCACATTTTTTCTGATTGTTTAAGACCGTACAATGATCTTTGTAACCTTACAGAATAGGAGTCCCGAGGTCTATCTGTTTTCTCTGGTGAAATTTTATATCCTTCAGGGAGTTTCATATAGATATCTTTATCTATATTGCCATAAAGATATGCAGTCACAACGTCCATGAGCTGTATTTCTAGGCTTTTCAGAGAAGAGAGGCTGATCAGGAGTCTGAAGGTATTCCCATCCATGACCGGAGAATATGTTTCTTCATAATCTATTCCCGGTTTCTGGGGGAAACCTTGTGCTACAAGGCGTGCTTTGTAGCGCACAACTATGTTGTGTTCATTTCTTTTTCTTGTGAAGATCCATTTATATCCCACAGGTTTTACACCTTCAGGTGTTTGGACTACTGGTCCAAAGACTTCGCATTTCAAGAGTGAGTCCAGCACTACTCCTATTGCCTCGTTCCACTTTGGCCAATCGCCTCTGCGTTTACATTCCGCTAGAGACCATGGATCGATGTCATCGTCATTTTCAGTGACGTGAACGGCAATATTGAACGAAAAATCGTCGTCGACGACTGTGCTTTTTCTGTTCAGTATCTCTCCAGTACGTACATAATTTAATGATATTTCTCCTGTTTGTTCCTTTTCAGGGGAAACTAGGAGGGGAGAGGTAGCAGATCTGAGCTCAGCATCCTGTGTTGGGATCTTCTTAATTTCTCCAGGGTTTTTTCTTTTACGAGGGACTTTGTCTCTCGAACCTGGTGGGCGTCCTCTTTTTAATTGAGGTATTGCCATTTTTGCTGCCGGTGGATTGCATCCATCTTTGGGGATGTCAATCCTAGCTGGCGTGTTGGCAGCAGGGACGTGTGATCTGACAATCTTCTGGTTGTCAGTAAATGTATCCGGAAGTAGATGTACAGTGTTCTGAAGATGTAATATCTTCAGGATCTCATCTTCACATTAATTTGTACGCGGATCAAAATGAGACAAAGTTTTTGTGTCCCAAGAAATTGTCTTAGAAGCTTCTGGCTTCTTAGACTGTGTGCCCAATTTAGGAAATAATCCTTCATCAAATTCACAGTCATCAAGACGTGCCTTAAATACGTCACCCGTCAGGGGTTCTAGGTATCTAATTATAGAGGGTGAGTCAAACCCAACATAGATACCTAATCGACGTTGTGGACCCATTTTGGTCCTCTGTGGGGAAGCAATGGGGACGTAAACAGCACAACCAAAAACTCTCAAATGTGAGATATTTGGAGGTGAACCATAAGCGAGCTGCATCGGAGATAGAATATGACCTCCAGAAGGCCGTATTCTAATAAGTGATGCGGCATGCAATATAGCATGACCCCAAGCTTCCACAGTCAACTGTGACTGCATCAACAATGGACGAGCAATCCATTGTAATCTCTTAATAAGAGATTCTGCTAACCCGTTCTGGGTGTGAACATGAGCTACAGGATGTTCAACTTCGATGCCAGTTGCTTGGCAATAGTCTTGAAAGACCTGTGAAGTAAATTCACCCGCATTATCAAGTCTTAATTTTTTGATATGGTTATCGGGGAAATGAGCCCGCAATTTAATTATTTGTGCCAATAGCTTAGAAAAAGCTAAGTTGCGGGTGGACAAAAGGCACACATAAGACCATTTAGTAGATGCATCGATAAGTACCATAAAGTACCTAAATGGACCACTTGCGGGGTGAATAGGTCCGCAAATGTCTCCATGAATTCTCTCTAAGAAGTTAGGAGACTCTAGTCCTACTTTCAAAAGGGATGGTCTCGTTATAATTTTGCCTTGAAAATAAGGTAGACACGAGTAATCATACTTCTGAAGAATCTTCAGGTTCTGAGGTTGTGTCCACTGGATTAGCTTATGATTCGTTTTATCATAGCTGATCCTGGGTGACCCAGTCTATTATGCCAAAGTTTAAATTTTGGCAATGAATGACACTTCTGGTGCACAATCATGTTAGCTTCTGTTGATTGAATATGAGTATGATAGAGACCCGACGGGAGTCCCTTGAATCGTTCTAAGATAGTTTTTGAACCATCTTTTAGACGAGTAACATACAGATATTCTGCCTTATTTATTTCATTTGTTTCTAAGTGATATCTGTTTAAACGAATGTCCTTGAAACTTATGAGGTTCCTACTTGATTTAGCAGAGAATAGTGCATCTTTTATTACTAGTCTTGTTTTATTTGGGAGCAATATAATTGCTTCACCAGATCCTTCTATTATGTTTGATAGTCCTGATATCGTAATAACGGGACCGTCATAATCATATAAGCTATAAAAATAGCTTTTTTCTCGAAGGATTGTGTGTGTCGAGGCGCTGTCCACAAGGCATTCACACTTCATCTATAGATCTATGAAAAAACAACAACAAACCATCGTAATTAAAATAACGGTTTTGAAATACAATTTTTTGTTTAAAAAAAAATTCTCTTATATCGATCGACGGACCGATATAGAGAGGTCAATAAGTTGCTTGCAAAAATGCATAATTTATAAATACAATTTGAGCAAAAAATAATATTCGGTCATCCCCTTTCGGTAGCTCTACGTGAATATGACCAGGCGGAAAAATGAGGGAGGAAGGTCACCGGGGACCAATTAAATACCAAGCCTCAAGTTCTTTCTGACATCATACCCAAATAGGTGAGCCTATTCAGAGAGACTTCGTAAAATTTTCTTTGTCAAATGTAAGAATAAATATCATTTTTCAAGAAATTTAAAAGAGAAGCATAATATGAAAATGCGGCAACAAGTTTTTAAAAGCATGAAATAAGATAGTGGCTCTAGTCGAGTAGGTCGTCGTTCTCGAAGTCTTTCGCCGAGAACTGAGTAGACGGCTGCTTTTATACCAGATTTGTTTCAACTTGAGACTTCTGGCTCGCTTGATACAGATTTTGTAGATGTCGCGGGGTGCGACAGTTTCTGGACCAGTGTCCAGTCATGCCACATTTGTGGCATTTGTCCTCCCAAATTTTCTTGGGAATGGACATCAGTTCTGTGGTCTTCTTCCACTTCTTCTTTGTCCCACTTTTGCTGCTCTGGGGATGAAAGTTGTTCTGGGGTGGACTTCTGGCCGGCCTCTTATGGGCATTCCCCATGTTAGATCTGTCCTTATTTTTCTTCTGTTTCTTGGAAGAAAAATGAGCTTCTGGGAGAGGAGCTGAGCCTGCAGGGCGTAGGTTATGAGTGGCCAAGAGAAGTTCTCTGTTTTGCTCTGCCATCATCAGGGTGGAGTGCAATTCAGAGTACTTTTTGAACTTTCGTTCACGGTACTGTTGCATGAGGATTGTGTCCTTCTCGTGGAAGGATGTATAAGTTTTTTCCAACATGCGATACACCGAGACTTCTTCACCACACAACTTTAGACGTGAGGTGATATTATGGAGAACTGAGTTGTACTCAGCTACGGACTTAAAGTCCTGAAGTCGAAGGTTTTCCCACTCATACCTTGCACGTGGGAGGATTACATCTTTTTGATGTTTATAGCGGTCCTCTAGTGCAGTCCACAATTCCTTTGGGTCTTCTACAGTGAGGTATTCGGCCTTCAGGGTCCGATCAATGTCTCCTGATGTAGATAATGGCTTTCGCCTTATCTATATCAGAGACGTTCACTGTAAAAACAACCACAGCAGTGTCTGCTGTATTTTCCGTACCAGTGGCCGGAGCCAATGGAAGAGGAGTTGAAATTGTGGCTAATAAGCCCTGGGCACGTAAGTGGAACTTCAGGTCCACGTGCCAGCTCAAATAATTTTTTCCAGCAGCATCTAGTATTTCGAAATCGACACTCGCTATTTTGGCCATTTTATCTATCATGTGAAAAACATGCATAAATTAAATTAAATATTTATGTATAATCATTAATGTTACAGAGCTCATAATAAAAATACCACGTTGCTTAATAAAACAGTTCAGTTCAGAAGCTAATATGCAATCTATTAATATTACAGTAAGTAATTTTTTTTTATTTAAGTTGGTAACAGTAGCAACTTTATATATTTTAAGAGATACATGGTAACAGAAAGTTTGTACATGATAAACATATGTTAAAAGACAAAAATTTAACGGATACAATTTTTTTTTTTTTTTTTTTTTAGAATCTTTAGCCAGAAAGCGGGATCTAAACTTTTGACAGTAAAAATTAAAAGTGTTGATAAAGATGCTTACAAAGCAAAAATGCTAGCAGTAAGCAAATTTGCTTACAAATATGCTTACAGAACTAACAGTAAGCAAGTTGTATAATCGTTACAAAAACATCTAATAAAATAGAAGCATAGAATGACAGGGGGGAAAAAGAAACTGTGCATAGTTAAGAGTTATTTTTCCCTGACGCTACGTTTTGTACAGTTGACAAACGAAAAAAAAATTCTCTCAATTCGGAAACCAGTTAACCTCATGGAAACCGGTTCTATATAAAAAAATTCTCTCAATTCGGAATAGTAAGGACTACTTCTCAAAAGTATGAACTTCAGAATTCATCCTAACACAACGTCACAGGTTATAATTTTTCTAATATTAATTGTGAAAAATAAGAAGCAAATTTGTTTTGAACGTTAGCAATATAAAGAATATCACACTTAGATTATTAGATATATATATTGCTAATTTTCATTCAAACAATTAATTTGTAAAAAAAAAAATTTAAGAAGTGTTACCAGCCTCTGGTCGGATCGACTAGGAAAAAAAAAAAGAAAGGATGACGTCGAGATCTGGACGTCGATTCTCCTTGCTTCAGCAATCGTGCTGATAACGTGTTTGAAGGGATACTAGATATTGTAGAATAGTATATTTCTTCTTCTCATTTCATCATATGGCAAGGGCCATATATATAGGGATAAGGGACAACCCAAGGGTCATGAGTTACATAACCCAAGGGTCATGAGTTACATGATCCCAAGGGTCATGTGTAACTCATGACATAATGGTGAATAGTAAGGGTTTCACAACATAAATAAATATAGAAAATTACCTAAAAATTATAGAAGTTCATATAGGTTATTGAACCCTTTATATCAAGTTTGGGGTTTGGGGTCATTCTTTGGTCAGGTTTTCCTGTAGCAAGTCCTAGAAGACTATTGATAATTTGTTTTCTTAAGTAAAAGAATTACCTAATTAACTCTAAAATCCTCAAAATTTCAAGAATTCAACAGCCATGATACAACAAATAATGACGTTTCAATAGGCTACTGCACCAACATCTTTGGTTAATCATGAACCAGAGGTTGAAGACAATAAAAATTAAATATCCACTCTACTCCACACACCAATTGCTGGTCACGCCTGTTGCTCAACCAACAGTTGTTCAAACACACCTACTCCAGCACCAATTCCATACGCTCTTCAGAATCTGGAAGGCCATATTGAATCCCTTGCTAATAGGGATAACTTCCAAAAGGCGAGTATATCTTGGCCTTACCATAGTGAGTAGGATGACGCTCCATGCCTATCAAACTTCAAGCCACAATCGTTGTTGCCATATGACGGGTTGACTTCTCCTAGTCAACATATATACTTCTTCAAATCACAAACATATCATATTGCGAGGAGTGATGCCCTCATGCGTGACAACAATGTTTGTAGGAACCCTAAAGGGCATGGCTTTCCAATAGTTTCGAAGTCTATCCCATGGCTCCATCAAAACGTGGAATGATCTAGAGACAACTTTGTTTAGGTTTTATGAGGGCGACATCAAGATCACTATGTCAACTCTTATTTCGATAACTTAAAAGGAGGGAGAGTCAATGTCGGACTATATTGAATACTTTCGGCGGTTGACTCTCAATTGTCCTCAAGGAATTCCAGTTAGTATGTTGTTGGATAGTTATAGATAAAACTTTTTGCCTACTGTTAGCTTCTTGGTAGGGGCTACAGACATCAAAATATGGTCGGTGCTCATCAAAAGTGCCCAAATTACAGAAATGATCGCATGAAATTGGAGGTTATGGGCATTAATAAATCGAATTATGAAGAAAGGGGCAGGCGTCCCTTGTACAACTTCAAGCACAATAACAATAAAAGAAAGAAGGCTCTGGCTGTCAAAGTTTCAGCAACTACTCAATATCCTTGTTAGCAATTCGGCAAACGGAAAAGATTCGGAACGACAAAAGTACGAGTATAAATCGGCACAATATAAGTAAAATGCAGTCAAAAATTCGTCTAACGAAAAACATTCGGATCAGATTTAATTCGTGTTTAGTATATTTCATATGAACCAATGCGGCACTAAAAATTCGGCATATATATATGGCTCATCCACCTCTACTCCTTCATAAACAAGGGTTCAGTGTGAGAATTGTTGGGTTTTTAGCCTTTGGTTTTTGGTTTTTAGTCCCACATCGGCTAGAAAGGAATGTGTATCTCCATATATATGAGTCTTTACTCTTTATGGAGATGCACATGTAGTGCACATGGGTGTGTGCCATGTGGGATTAATTATTAATGGTATAAAGGCTTAATCAACAATTAAGAAGCTGTAAGCTTTTTGCTCTTGGAAATTTATTTCCATGGAGCTAAGCTCCGTAGGAGCTTAGCGACTCGGACTCGGACTCGGGCTCGGACTCGGGCTCAAGGGCTCATGAGGCGTTTTGTTGGCGCACTTTGCACTTAGCATCGTCGCTAGGCGCATAGTGCGCTTAAGTTGCGCTCGTTGTGCGAGCCACCTGCGCGGCCCGTTACGCGCAGCGTACGTAGAGTGCGCAGTGTACGCAATGTGCGTAGAGTGCGTAGTGTGCGTAGAGTGCGTAGTGTGCGTGTGGCTGGCTGCATATTAGAGCGGGAACGGTTGCAGCAATTGCTGCACATTCAGGAGTGGTTCAGCCACTACCCTGAAGTTCAGGCAACTGCTTGGCAACCGCCCCGTGGGCTATATATGCAGGTTCTCTCCTCTCTCTCAGTGTTGGAGAAATCAGAACTCCAGAGAGAAAAGAAAACTCTAAGTGTTCTTTAACACAACAGAGTAGTGAGCGTGTTTTTTAACACAAACACTAGCGCGTGGGTTCTGTTATTTCAGAAACAGAGAGAGAAGAGTAGAGCCATTGCCAGAGGAGTTCGCCGTCTTCCAAGGAGTCAGAAGAGCAGGAGTGTTCCAAGGTTTTCCGTCAACCTTGCTGGTTCCTGGAAGCTGTTCGCAGAGGGCGAATAAAGCTTTGAGCAACGGTGATAATTCACCCCAGCAATTTCATCTTCTCGCCTGTCACCCTTCTGTTGCCTTTAGCATTTCTGTCAGTATCTTCTTTTTAGAAGGCACTACTGCCAGATTGCTACGATCACGAAAATCTCTTTAGATTATTCGTGAATTACGATATCTTTTTAGATCTCGTAATTTGCAGAATCCTTCTGGATCTCTGTTGCAAAACCTTCTTTAAGGAATTGCATTTGAAACGTTGTCTTTACAACTGTTTCAGTTTCTGTATTTTCCATCGAAAAGCGTGCCCCGGCGTTTCCGGCATTAACAATCTCAAAGCTTTATTGCTGCGATGGAAAATATTAATGCTTCACTCCTAAACACTGACTTCTGTAAGTTAGAGAAATTTGATGGAGAGCATTATCAAGTCTGGAAGAGGAAGGTTTATCTCACTCTTCAACTCAGAGACGTGGATCACGTATTGCTTGAAGAAGAACCTACTGTTCCAGATACTGGGTCTGCTGCCGCAATCATCGCGGCTACTAAACTTCAGGCCAAGTGGAGAAGGGAGAATAGCATTTGCAGGTTGCTTATCCTGAATGCTATGGAGGATTCCCTAGCAGAATCATATTCTAAGAAGGATATCGCTAGAGGCATATGGGAGTCTCTAGAAAAACTCTACGAAGAAGACAAGAACAGGAGCAAAATATTTGTGGTTGAAAAATATCACAAATGGCTCTTTGAGGACGAGAAGTCCATGCTGCCGCAGGTCAAAGAATTTCTGAAGCTGCGACAGAAGTTGGAAGACGAGGCGATGCCCCTCCCCGACAAGTTTGTTGTTGGAGGGATTGTCTCAAAGCTCCCCGCTGGGTGGAGTAAGTTCTATGCAAACATGCATAGGAAGAAGCTGGAGATCACCCTTGAAGATCTCCTGCAGGAAATTTATGTTGAAGACCAGATGAGGGCTCAACATAAGGTTGACACGCTTTCCAAGCAATTGGCTAACGCTAATCTGGTTCAGACCAAGGAACCAAAGGGAAAGGGAAAGCGTGCAGATTTCCAGAAGAAGAAGAAGAACCCTAACAACTTGAATGTTAAGGGAACTTCTTTCAAGTCAAAGAAATCTAAGGCAAAGATGCCTTGTTTCAAGTGTGGCCAGTTGGGCCATTTCAAAAGTGAATGTACAGCACCGGCCAAGAAATCAGAGCAAGGTGAGCCTAGCAAAGTCTCAATGATTACTGATGTAATTGCTATGATTGGACAGGTTGATGCTGTAGGATCTGATTCAGAATGGTGGGTAGATACTGGAGCCACCTGCCATGTCTGCTCCAGTAAGGAGTGGTTCACCACCTACACACCCACTTCTGAAGCGGTTGTGATGGCGAACCAAGCACAAGCTGAAGTGCTCGGGATCGGGACGGTGGTGTTGAAGCTGACTTCGGGGAAGTCTCTGACGCTTCAAGGCGTAAAGCACGTACCTGCTATCGCCAAGAACCTGGTCTCGGGAGGCCTACTCTGCAATGCAGGCCTCAGGATGGACATCAATGCTGGCCAGATGGTGATGTCTATCAAGGGAACATATTTCGGGAAAGCTTTTTATACCGAAGGAATGTTCAAGATTCAGCTTGTAAATCAGCCCAATGTAATTAATGTAATTAATGAAATCACTCCTTCTGCTTATACTCTTGAGTTGTGGCATAATAGGCTAGGACATGTTCATTGTAAACGAATAAACAGAATGTCTAGTCTAGGACTTATCTCCAAGTGTGGGGGTAAGGTAGAGAAATGTAAAGTTTGTGCTCAAACAAAGATCACAAGGAAACCCTTTCCTCGGGTTAATCGAAGTACAGATCTTCTGGAGTTGGTACACTCAGATATCTGTGACTTCAAACAGTTCTCTACAAAGGCCGGAATGAAGTATTTCATAACCTTCATCGACGACTTCTCAAAGTATGCGTTCGTCTACTTGCTGAAGGCTAAAGACGAAACATTCGAGAAGTTCAAGGAGTTCAGAGCCGAAGCTGAGCGGCAGACTGGACAACAACTCAAAAGGATAAGAAGTGATCGAGGTGGAGAGTACAGGTCTCATGAATTCGCATCATTCTGTAAGGAACATGGAATTGTCAATGAGACTACGGCTCCGTACTCTCCTCAATCAAACGGAGTAGCTGAGAGAAAGAACAGGACGTTGACAGAAATGATAAATTCAATGTTGTTGACTGCTGGCCTTCCTAAGTGCTACTGGGGAGAAGCTGCATTGACGGCCACTTTTATTCTAAATATAGTGCCTCATACAACTTCAGACGTTACTCCTCATGAACTCTGGTTCAAGGTCAGACCTAACTTGAATGTCATTCGAGTGTGGGGGTGTCTGGCGTATGTCAAGCTTCCAGATCTAAAGATTCAGAAGCTTGGGACAAGGACTACAAAGACGATCTTCTTGGGGTATGCCGAGAAGAGTGATGCTCGGAGATTTCTTGATATTGAGTCAAATCATATCATTGAATCTCGCGATGCAGAATATTTTGAAGACAAGTTTGCAAGGCACAAGAATATTGTTCTTCCGGATGTTCCGGAGAATAATGAGGGTGCACAAGAGACTGAAGTCTTTAATGAAGATGTGGTCCAAGAAGATCTTGTTGTTGAAACAACGGTTGAACCAGAACAAGCTGAGCCATCAGCTAAGCGTGTGAGGAGGCCGAAGGACTTCGGAAGTGACTTTGTCACCTATCATGTGGAAGCAGATCCGCTTACCTATGATGAGGCGATGAAGACCAGAGACGCAATTTTCTGGAAGGAGGCGATTGACAATGAGATTGATTCTATCACCTCAAATAACACTTGGGTGTTGGTTGATCTTCCTGAAGGAGCAAAACCCATCGGATACAAATGGATCTTCAAGAAGAAGATGAAAGCAGACGGAACTATTGACAAGTTCAAGGCTAGGTTGGTAGCCAAGGAGTTTTCTCAGAAGCCGAGGATTGACTACTTTGACACATATGCTCCAGTAGCCCGGATGACCACCATCAGAGTGTTGATTGCTCTCGCAGCAATAAATAAGATGGTGATACATCAGATGGATGTGAATACGGCTTTCCTAAATGGCGAGCTGACCGAAGAGATTTACATGCAACAGCCAGAGGGATTTGTCATCAAAGGTCTTGAAGACAAAGTCTGCAAGTTGGTGAAATCCTTGTAAGGTCTTAAACAGGCTCCCAAAATATGGCATAAGAAATTTGACAAAGTTATAAGGTCAAATGGCTACATGGTCAGCGATACGGACAAGTGTGTTTACACGAAGTTCGCTGATGGAAGAGGTGTGATCGTTTGTCTGTACGTGGACGACATGCTTATCCTAGGTACGGATATTAGATGTGTCATAGAGACAAAGAAATTTATCTCAAGCAAGTTCAGTATGAAGGACTTGGGGGAAGCTGATGTGATCTTAGGGATCAAGATCATCAGGACAGACACTGGACTAGCGCTGTCACAGTCTCATTATATTGAGAAAATGATCACTCGTTATGGGTATCGGGATCTTTCAGGGATCGATACGCCGTACAGGTGTGATCTGAAGCTGAAGCCTAATTCAGGAGAAAGCGTCAGGCAGCTGGAGTATGCAAGCGTAATCGGGAGTTTGATGTATGCTACTACTGCCACAAGGCCTGACATAGCTTTTGTCGTGGGAATGCTGAGTCGTTTTACGAGCAATCCAGGTGTTGAACACTGGAAAGCTGTGGAACGGGTTATGAGATATCTCAAGAAGACTCAGACATATGCACTGTACTACAGCGGAGATCCTCCAGTAGTGGAAGGCTTCAGTGATGCCAGTTGGTGCTCAGAGGTGGAGAGCGAGAGGTCCACAGGTGGATACATTTTCACAATGGGTGGAGCTGCTATATCGTGGAAGTCGAAGAAGCGGACTATGCTCTCGCGGTCATCCATGGAATCTGAGTTCTTTGCACTTGATACCGCAGCCGAGGAAGCAGAATGGCTTCGGGAGCTCATGTATGATCTTTCAGTGGTTGGGGCACAAATACCGGCAATACCGATATACTGCGACAACCAGGCGACTGCGGGCGGTGGCATCAAATGACCTTTTCAACGGAAAGAAGAGGACTGTGCGGTTAAAGCACAGGGCAGTACACGATCTTATCAAGAGGTGTTATTGCAGTAATTGATGTTCGGAGTCAGGAGAACCTGGCGGATCCGTTCACCAAGGGCCTCAAGCGCCAGCTGGTCGATGACACAGCTTGTAAAATGGGCTTGAAGGCATTCTGATATTGTATTATTGTATTCCTACCATAAAGTTTTATGCTATTAGTTCAAAGATTTATCTACTAGGCATCTAGCTTTTGGTTTAAGGGAGGACCACTAATCGGAAGAATATCAGGAACGGTGGGTACATGTTCTATTGGATATGTAGAGGTTACGGACCTATAACTACTGTTGTCTACTGTTGTTTTTTGCGAAAAACAGGTCCTGTGGGAGGTTGGCTTAAATGTCTTAATGAGTTCTCAGGCATTTGGAATGTCTGGTATACTTTACAGGAAGCATGGTAGCACAGCACTACAAGGAATGTGACTCCATGCTATGTGTGGCGGTGACTCCACCATGAGGTTCTCGAAGGAGGTAAAGCCTCGGCTATGTTAGCCAAGTCACAGCGACATAGCACCGCAAATAGGCAGTTGGCCTAATGCTGTATATTGAATTAAAGAGGGATGTAGTCAGCACTACAAAGAGGAGGTATTTCTCATGTTACGGGTGGCACGACACCATAATGAGGTAAACCCGGCTAGGGATAAGCCTCGGCCTTGCAAGCCATGTCGTAGCGGCGTACACCGCACAGAAGCGTAAGGCTTCATGTTGGGTAGTTTGGCACTACAAAGGGGCTAGACCTCATGCTACGGGTAGTATGACACTACGATGAGGTTCCCGGTGATTCGGGGTAAGGTCCTCGGCTTAAGGCCATGTCATAGCGGCGTAGCACCGTAAAGGAAGCGTTGGACGCTTCATGCCATGTCTCTTTAATAAAGAACTCACCTATAGTGTATGGACAAAGAGATATCAGGCCGTCTCTTGAGGGTAAACTTGTAGACGTCCAATATTATACACTGAAACCAGGCTGGCACACGGCCTTAAATGTGCAGCCAGAAGCACATATAACTACATTATGTGAGTGGAAAGAATTTCAGCTATGATGCAGAATTCAAGGCTTAGTCCATTCTTGTATTATAGTTTGATTTTTGACTCACGTGGGAAGATTCAAGTCTTAAGTGGCATCTATCCTAAAAGCATAATGGACAGTTACTGTGGGGAACACTCGTACTCATATATATAGAGATATGTGGGGGATTGTTGGGTTTTTAGCCTTTGGTTTTTGGTTTTTAGTCCCACATCGGCTAGAAAGGAATGTGTATCTCCATATATATGAGTCTTTACTCTTTATGGAGATGCACATGTAGTGCACATGGGTGTGTGCCATGTGGGATTAATTATTAATGGTATAAAGGCTTAATCAACAATTAAGAAGCTGTAAGCTTTTTGCTCTTGGAAATTTATTTCCATGGAGCTAAGCTCCGTAGGAGCTTAGCGACTCGGACTCGGACTCGGGCTCGGACTCGGGCTCGGGCTCGGGCTCGGACTCGGGCTCAAGGGCTCATGAGGCGTAATGTGGCATTTTGTTGGCACACTTTGCACTTAGCACGTCAGCATCGTCGCTAGGCGCATAGTGCGCTTAAGTTATGCTCGTTGTGCGAGCCACCTGCGCGACCACGTTGCGCGGCCCGTTACGCGAGCCCAGTTACGCTGGCCCAGTTACGCAGCCCAGTACGCAGCCAGTACGCCCAGTACGCGCAGTGTGCGCAGCGTACGTAGCGTGCGTAGAGTGCGCAGAGTGCGCAGCGTACGCAGCGTACGTAGAGTGCGCAGTGTGCGCAGCGTACGCAATGTGCGTAGAGTGCGTAGTGTGCGTGTGGCTGGCTGCATATTAGAGCGGGAACGGTTGCAGCAGTTGCTGCACATTCAGGAGTGGTTCAGCCACTACCCTGAAGTTCAGGCAACTGCTTGGCAACCGCCCCGTGGGCTATATATGCAGGTTCTCTCCTCTCTCTCAGTGTTGGAGAAATCAGAACTCCAGAGAGAAAAGAAAACTCTAAGTGTTCTTTAACACAACAGAGTAGTGAGCGTGTTTTTTAACACAAACACTAGCGCATGGGTTCTGTTATTTCAGAAACAGAGAGAGAAGAGTAGAGCCATTGCCAGAGGAGTTCGCCGTCTTCCGAGGAGTCAGAAGAGCAGGAGTGTTCCAAGGTTTTCCGTCAACCTTGCTGGTTCCTGGAAGCTGTTCGCAGAGGGCGAATAAAGCTTTGAGCAACGGTGATAATTCACCCCAGCAATTCCATCTTCTCGCCTGTCACCCTTCTGTTGCCTTTAGCATTTATGTCAGTATCTTCTTTTTAGAAGGCACTACTGCCAGATTGCTACGATCACGAAAATCTCTTTAGATTATTCGTGAATTACGATATCTTTTTAGATCTCGTAATTTGCAGAATCCTTCTGGATCTCTGTTGCAAAACCTTCTTTAAGGAATTGCATTTGAAACGTTGTCTTTACAACTGTTTCAGTTTCTGTATTTTCCATCGAAAAGCATGCCCCGGCATTTTCGGCATTAACAATAAGAAGATGTTGGATTGTGGAAAACCGAAATATTTTTCTTTGATTGTTGCAAGCAATATGTGCAAAGACTCTTGGGTTTTTTTTGTTACTGTGAGACTTTTTTCTTTTCTTTTGATAATTTTTTAGAATTGTGCCGGTCTTAATATCTAATAGCAGCAAGAGTCAAGAAAGTCAAGACTGTGGGGTTTCTTGGTCATATTTTTTGGCCAAATTTTTTTAAAATTCGTACGGTACGCGTTTAAAACGCCACATGCTTAAAATTCGTGTACAAATCCGAATTTTTTAAAAGTACGTAAGTATTATACGTTTATGTAAGATACGAAAAAATTCGTTTTATTCGGGTGATTGCTAACAAGGCTCAATATAAGCCGAAAGGCACGAATACTTCGAGGCCACTCCGGGAGTATACCTTTAACGTCATGTTACGACTATTTTCCATGTCATGATAAAGGAAAACAAGATAAAGCTTCCTGACATTAGGCGACCAGATGAAGTAGGGTGCACAGATGACCCAAAATAATACTTATACCCAATATACGTGCATCATCCAACCTTATATGCTACATATTAAAGGACAAGATCCATTAGTCGATAGATTCTAAAGCTATCACTCTCTCGTAATGACAAAAAAGTTTGTAAATATGGTGTCATGATAATTGATAAGTTCCTAAAGGTACAGGTACAAGTTGTGTAAAACTTCTAAATTTTTACTATTTTTTTATTGAATTTGATATTGATTTAAAATTTTGTATTGTACGTCGCGTAGTCGTATTTTACGTCGCGCACGAAATTTTATTTTTCGTAATTGCTCGACTAGTGCGAATATTTGCGAGCGTACACATTTTTAGAAAAATATTTTTCCTATTCTTATAGTTTCAAGATAATATATAATAATTATTTTTAGCTATCAAAATTTCTAAATTTATGATTTATTTATAAAAAGCCTTTTATTTAGACAGTTATAATAATAATAATATTCTTATAAAATGGTATACTAGAAAAGTGTATATTTGTAAATAGTATTTGTGCATACATATATATTTCGTAATTAATTATTAGTTTATTTTTAAATAACAATGTAATTTTTGAAATTATTATTAATAGTATTTTTGGAAAACATATTTCGAAATTATTGTGACAATTTAAATCTTGATTTGAATTTTGGATTATTTAAATTAATATCTATATTTGGGATTGGAATTATCTTATTTTTAAACTAAAGGATGTAAATTAGATTAAATTGATTTTGATTTGGATTGATTTAAATTAATAGATGAATTATCTAATTGGGTTCTAAATCTTCCTAATCATTATCCAACTGAAAATTCCCACATCCTATAAATAGGCAGGTACTCCTCCATAAATTCAACAAGCCATAATATTTCACAAATATTTCTACCACAAAGTGCGTGCATCGTGTCCGTGTTCCCCGTCCAATTCTTATTCCATCATTTTTACATATACATTATTCTCTCTCGTGTCGACAACCCGACACAATACAAATCCCCAATTTCCAAATCTTCAAATCCCTAGTTCCTAAACCCTAACCCTAATCCTAACCCCCTGCCTCCACCACCATCGTCGGAATGCCGCGACCACAACCCGACCCTCGACTACGCCGCACCCTCCTCGCCAAACTCCTGCACTACCATCAGCGAACCCCACGGCCACTCCCCGGCCTTCCCTCTTCCAACGACCACCACCAATGCCACAAGAATCAACGCCGCCACAACTACCAAAATCACCACCGCCAGCGCCACACTGAGACCACCGCCACTACCAACTCCACCACAGCCGAAGACCCCGACCACGACCGCCAACTCCTCAACATCACCGGAGTTCACCACCACCCTAGCCTGCTCATTTCCCGTCACCACCCGTCGACCCCGAGCACAGCCCGACCGCCATACACCCCCACTCTCTGCCAACCCCTTCGACGACCAAGACATACCACCGCCACCGCGGCCACTGTCGCGACAGCCCACGCCCGCCACCACCATTCAAAAAAAAAGAATTAAAAACCCTAACCCTAGACTAACCTCGCCGGACCACCCTCGCCTTGGCCGCCCTCCGCTGCTGCGCCCGCACCTGGGCACAGCGCCGCAGCCTGGCCCCCAGTCGCACCCCGTCCCGGCGACCGCCCCCACGCCGTCGATCTCCTCCGCCCGCACCTCTCTCGTGCTCAAGCCCCTTCCTCTTTCCTCCTGCTCGAAGCCCCAACCCTCCGCTCTCCGCCCGGCGCCCGGCCGACTCCCTCCGACTCTTCTTCCCGAGCTCCATCCCGCTCCTCTCCGACCGTCTCAAACCCCGGCCGCCGCACACAGCCATGCCGCCCGCAGCTCCACTCCAACTTTCGTCCGCTCCTCTCTCCCTCTCGCCATCACCTTCCCCTCTTCATCTCTCTCCCTTGCTCGCTCTCTGCGCTCGAGGAGCAGCTGCTACAGCTCTCCTCTTTAGGAGAGAGTGGTTTTTTAAAAACATTTTATTGTTTTGTTTTTTTACTTTTCGGTTTACTTTTTGAGGAGACAGCAGACTTCTGCTGACTGGGACAGCTGTATAATTTTTTTTGTATATTATTATTATTATTTTAATTATTTTACTTAGTTTAGAAGAAAGGCCAGCAGCTTGTTGGTTTTAATTTTTTTGTTTTGATTTTAGTGTTTTGATTAGTTTTGTTCACTATTTGTTTCCTTTAATATACTATTATTTTTATTATTATTATTATTATTATTATTATTATTATTATTATTATTAGAGATTCTTACTTTATTCTGCAAATCTTTTAACAGCTGTGCTGTTTATTAGTAATATTTTAATAATAGTATTGTTATTTATTATTATTATTATATATTATATATTATTATTATAATCACTATATTATTAATATTATCTATTACTACTATTATTATTATTAATTTGTTGTCTTGCTAAATTTATTAATTGCATTATTACTATCATTTAGAAAATTTTACAAATATTTTCTAGCGAATTTCAAAATAAATTTTGACTCTAAAATATTTTCTCGAGTTATATGTTATAAATATATTTGACGAGTTATAGTTTTGGACTAAATAACTCCTTACTATTTTCGAAAAAGTACTTAAATATTTTCATATAGAAAATATAGTTTTCTACTAAGAAATAATTGTCTTTGTCAAAACTTAGAGTTTTTCTCCCTAAAAAGATTTTGGATTTACAAATAATTAATTTAATTATTTTACTAAATAAAACCATTTTCAAGTATTAAGAAAAGTTTTATAAAAGCATATATAACCAATTTCTTTATATTTTCCTGTCCATGCCAAATCCTATTATTCATGTTCCCTCGCCAATTCAAGTCTACCTTATGTCGAACCTAACTAATTTGACCCTTATGGACCCAATGGAACTGTCCGTGCCACCATCATAGGTCACCTTGCCTAGTTGTCACACTGAAGTCGCAGTTCGTGCCACATTGATCATTGCAGTACACCAGGCGTCCTACCAGGCAAGACACCTTGCCATTTGTTGTTATTTATTTTAGCTCATATTTCATGCATTATCCATTATTTTTCTTATGCAAAATAAACTGTGATACATGGCATAACCTGTTAGAACTTACTGTTCATTTATATTTCCTGCTATGTATTATTTTTTTTACACATTAAACCTAGATTTAAGGGACCACCTTTGTGCGTTGCATTCATGGCCTTGACACATTGTACCAAGAAGTTGTATGTCGCATGTAGAACACGGACGTGCGTTATTGGCTGGCCACCAGTACATACAAGCCGTGCGATAGGAATAACCGCTAATAGAGGTTGCATGCTAGTTTGACTTAGCGGTTATAGAGGTTTTCTGTTATGGATACAACATAGTAGGCATTGGGCGGGGAGGACAATTCCTTAGCGTATGGGCTTCGATGCACTTTCCTTGTGACCCGGAAGCTCCGCTGGAGATACGGGGTTGATGACCCATGATTACTGACGGCCACTGACGTTCTGCGGAACATCATGCTCTTATTGATGGGACCTCTGGTGCCCCAAGGGGGGACCATGCCGATCCTATTTAGCCAGGGCCCATGCATAGGAAGGATTGTTCTTAACTACATTTTACTTAGAACGGTTAGGTACCTTTATCCGTTAGGTACGAGTACTTTTGGTTTGGGTACTTGTATCTGACCGTGGCTTAGAACAATAACTTGTCGTGGATTAGTTCGTCACATCTTGTCCCTGTTTGGTTGTAGGTGTGACTTACTACTTCGATAAGAAGGTATTGAACCTTGTTGGGGTCCGGATACCATATTGGATTCATAGCATGGAAAGATACGTCACCGAAAATTAGTTTACCATCTCCTGTCCTTGTTTGGTTGGGAGGATGGTAAGCTAGTTCAATAGGTGTGTATTGGACCATGTTATAATTCAATTGACTTATTTATTTGAGCAATATTTATTCAGTTTATATGGCATGATATTATGTGTCTTGTTATGTCCCTCTGAGGACCTGGTTATCTCTCCAGGTGTGTGCTCTTGTCTTTCGCATGTGCTTTAGCTTTAGCCGTGACCATCTCCATTTCTTCGAGGATGATTGCGCTTGGATCGTCTTCGCTTCGCTCGCCAAAATTATTTCCTTTCTCATGTATTTTTCCTTTACTTATTGGTAGTGGATTTGTCTCCGCCCAACATATTGTATCAAGACAATTCATTACCATTATATGATATCTTTTATTCATTTATTTTGTGTGGATGAGATTAGTTATGGTTCTATTGCATTTTACAGCTTATGTATCCAAACGAGGCCTATGTACTTCGTATGAATACAGCTGGCATGTCTACGTTCCTAGTCCTACGTACTTTGGGACTGGGGCGTTACATATTTTGTGGTGGCCCATGCAGGTCAAGATAAATTGTTTGGTTACTTTATTGTACCAAGCAAGCCTGCGTGTAGGATTAGAGTCTAGGATCTCATCCACATACTTGACCTCTTCCTAGATTTTATCTATCGTTCGACTCATCGACTGCATCTTGCTTGATTCCTTCCATCATAATTATTATCTTCACTTCGTGCTTGCTAGAGATTGACCCTACTAGTTAGATATCCCAAACACCCTTAGCTTAATTCTTTAAGTTGGGTAGAACACCCCACGACCTGACACACCCTTGACCATTAAGGGAATACCAATAATATTATCTAGACTATAGAGACTAGAGGAATTTAACCCATTTGGTCAACCAAGCCTTGATCAATAAAACCGTAGAATGATAGTATAGGAATAAACAAGACTTAGATCCTTATGGCACTTAGACTATTCATATTGGTTCTTTATTTCAATCTTAATCTCACGTGCCTATATTTTACTATCTAGACAATGATGCTAATGTAGCCTAGTTTTTGCAAGCTTATTCTTTTATCGAGCTTGTTCAAGACAACTATTAATTGGGTCGCTCCCACTAACATATTGTCTAATCAGAACCGGTGCATGATGGTCTGATCAACCGAGTGCACTTTGGTTTGCTTTATCTCTCATTTACGTGGATGAGGACATAGCTAAACTTGCCCTCTAGAGTTCCATCCGCGACTGTCTTGGCAACTCCTTTGAAAAAAAAAATTCGGTCGTCCTTGAACCACGTATTCGTACTCGATAATATCGTCTTTTGAAACTCCTTATTGCTTTCGCTTTCACCTATTTTTAGAAAGATGAAGGTGTTATACTAGAACTTCCTCTAACTGTCCTATCACCATTACACCCAATGTAACTATATCTTTGTCTTGAACTACTCGACCTTTCCCTCAACCCTAAATCTACAAGCTTGACTTTCTAATCACTTGAATTTAAGAAGTGATTACAATCGTCTCTAATCATATTAACCTAGACTACGACCATATAAACTTCTTTAAGGAACCCTTCTATCTACCGTTGTGCCTTCACACCCCTCTTACCCCCCCCCCCCCCCCCCCCCCCCCCCCCCCCCCCCCCCCCCCCCCCCCCACGAATTCTTAATTTCGAGGACAAAATTCTTTTAAGTTGGGTAGGATGTAAAACCCCTAAATTTCTACTATTTTTTTATTAAATTTGGTACTGATTTAAAATTTGTATTGTACGTCGCGTAATCGTATTGTACGTCGTGCACGAAATTTTATTTTTCGTAATTGTTCGATGAGTGCGAATATGTGCGAGCCTACACATTTTTAGAAAAACATTTTTCCTATTCTTATAGTTTCAAGATAATATATATAATAATTTTTTAGCTATCAAAATTTCTAAATTTATGATTTTATTTATTAAAAGCCTTTTATTTAGACAGTTATAATAATAAAAAATATCTTATAAAATGGTATACTAGAAAAGTGTATATTTGTAAATATTATTTGTGCATACATATATATTTCATAATTAATTATTAGTTATTTTTAAATAATAATGTAATTTTCGAAATTATTATAATAGTATTTTTGGAAAACATATTTTGAAATTATTGTGACAATTTAAATCTGGATTTGAATTTTGGATTTATTTAAATTAATATCTATATTTGGGATTGGAATTATCTTATTTTTAAACTAAAGGATGTAAATTAGATTTAAATTGATTTCAATTTGGATTGATTTAAATTAATAGATGAATTATCTAATTGGGTTTTAAATCTTCCTAATCATTATCCAACTGGGAATTTCCACATCCTATAAATAGGCAGGTACTCCTCCATAAATTCCACAAGCCATAATTATTCCACAAATATTTCTACCAAACGTGCGTGCATCGTGTCCATGTTCCCCGTCCAATTCTTATTCTATTTTTACATATATATTATTCTCTCTCGTGTCGACAACCCCGACACAATACAAATCCCAATTTCCAAATCTCCAAATCCCTAGTTCCTAAACCCTAACCCTAATCCTAACCCCCTGCCTCCACCACCATCGTCGGAATGCCGCGACCACAACCTGACCCTCGACTATGCACCCTCCTCGCCAAACTCCTGCACTACCATCAGCCAACCCCACGGTCACTCCCCGGCCTTCCCTCTTCCACCGACCACCGCCAATGCCACAAGAATCAACGCCGCCACAACTACCAAAATCACCACCACAAGCGCCACACCGAGACCACCGCCACTCCCAACTCCACCACAGCCGAAGACCCCGACCATGACCGCCAACTCCTCAACATCACCGGAGTTCACTACCCTAGCCTGCTCTTTTCCCGTTCACCACCCGTCGACCCCTAGTACAGCCTGGCCGCCACCATCACCCCCACTCTCTGCCAACCCCATCGGCGACCGAGACACACCACCGCCACCGCGGCCACTGCCGGGCAGCCCACACCCGCCACCACCATCCAAAAAAAAGAATTAAAAACCCTAACCTAGACTAACCTCGTCGGACCACCCTCGCCTTGGCCGTCCTCCGCTGCTGCGCCCGCACCTGGGCACAGCGCCGCAGCCTAGCCCCCAGTCGCACCCCGTACCGGCGACCGCCCCCACGCCGCCGATCTCCTCCGTCCGCACCTCTCTCGCGCTCGAGCCCCTTTCTCTTTCCTCCCGCTCGAAGCCTCGACCCTCCGCTCTCCGCCCAGCGCCCGGCCGACTCCCTCCGCTTCTTCTTCCCGAGCTCCATCCCGCTCCTCTCCCGACCGTCTCAAACCCCGGCCGCCGCACACAGCAACGCCGCCCGCAGCTCCACTCCCAACTTCGTCCGCTCTCTCTCTCTCGCCATCACCTTCCCTCTCACATCTCTCTCCCTCGCTCGCTCTCTGCGCTCGAGGAGCAGCTGCTACTGCTCTCCTCTTTAGGAGAGAGTGGTTTTTTAAAAACATTTTATTGTTTTTTTTTTACTTTTCGGTTTACTTTTTGAGGAGACAGCAGACTGCTGCTGACTGGGACAGCTGTAAATTTTTTTTGGATATTATTATTATTATTATATTATTTTACTTAGTATAGAAGAATGGATAGCAGCTTGTTGGTTTTAATTTTTGTTTTGTTTTGATTTTTAGTGTTTTGATTAGTTTTGTTCACTATTTGTTTCCTATATATATTATTTTATATTTTATTATATTATTATTATTATTATTAGATTCTTACTTTATTCTATAAATCTTTTAACAGCTGTGCTGTTTATTAGTAATATTTTAATATTAGTATTATTGTTATTTCATTATTATTTATTATTATTGTTATCACTATTATTATATATATCATTATTACTACTGTTATTATTATATATTTTGTTGTCTTGCTAAATTTATTAATTGCATAGTATTATCATTTAGAAAATTTTACAAATATTTTTTAGCGAATTTCAAAATAAATTTTGACTCTAAAATATTTTCTCGAGTTATATGTATATAAATATATTTGACGAGTTATAGTTTTGGCCTAAATAACTCCTTATTATTTTCGAAAAAGTACTTAAATATTTTCATATAGAAAATATAGTTTTTCTACTTAGAAATAATTGTTTTTGTCAAAACTTAGAGTTTTTCTCCCTAAAAAGATTTTTGGATTTACAAATAATTAATTTAGTTATTTTACTAAATAAACTATTTTCAAGTATTAAAAAGTTTTATAAAAGCATATATAACCAATTTTTTTAGATATTTTCCTGTCCATGCCAAATCCTATTATTCATTCCCTCGCCAATTCAAGTCTACCTTATGTCGAACCTAACTAATTTGACCCTTCTGGGCCCAATGGAACTGTCCGTGCCGCCATCAAAGGTCACATTGCCTAGTTGTCGTACCGAAGTCGCAATTCGTGCCACATTGATCATTGCAGTACACCAGGCATCCTACCGGCAAGACACCTTGCCATTTGCTGTTTATTTATTTTGCTCATATTTCATGCATTATCCATTATTTTTCTTATGCAAAATAAACTGTGATACATGGCATAACCTGTTAGAAATTATTCATTTATATTTCCTGCTATGTATTTTTTCTTACACATTAAACCTGATTTAAGGGACCACCTTTGTGTGTTGCATTCATGGCCTTGACACGTTGTACCACGAAGTTGTGTGTCGCATGTAGAACACGGACGTGGTGATTGGCTGGCCACCAGTACGTACAAGCCGTACGATAGGAATAACCGCTAAAAGAGGTTGCATGCTAGTTTGACTTAGCAGTTATAGAGGTTTTCTGTTGTGGATACAACATAGTAGGCATTGGGCGGGGAGGACAATTCCTTAGCGTATGGGCTTCGATGCACTTTCCTTGTGACCCGGAAGCTTCGCTGGAGATACGGGGTTGATGACCCATGATTACTAACTGCCACTGACGTTCTGCGGAACGTCATGCTCTTATTGATGGGGCCTCTGGTGCCCCAGGGGGGACCATGCCGATCCTATTTAGCCAGGGCCCATGCGTAGGAAGGATTGTTCTTAACTACATTTTACTTAGAACGGTTAGGTACCTTTATCCATTAGGTACGAGTACTTTTGGTTTGGGTACGTGTATCTGACCGTAGCTTGGAACAATAACTTGTCGCGGATTAGTTCGTCACATCTTGTCTTTGTTTGGTTGTAGGTGTGACTTACTACTTCGATGAGAAGGTATTGAACCTTGTTGGGGTCGAATACCATATTGGATTCATAGCATGAAAGATACATCACCGTGAATTAGTTTACCATCTCCTGTCCTTGTTTGGTTGGGGGGATGGTAAGCTAGTTCAATAGGTGTGTATTGGACCATGTTATAATTCAATTGACTTTTTATTTGAACAATATTTATTAGTTTATGGCATGATATTATGTGTCTTGTTACGTCCCTCTGAGGATCTGGTTATCTCGCCAGGTGTGTGCTCTTGTCTTTCGCAGGTGCTTTAGCTTTAGCCGTGACCATCTCCATTTCTTCGAGGATGATTGCGCTTGACGTTCGCTTCGTTCGCCAAAAATATTTCCTTTCTCATGTATTTTTCTTTACTTGTTGGTAGTGGATTTGTCTCCGCCCAACATATTGTATCAAGACAATTCATTACCATTATATGATATCTTTTATTCATTTATTTTGTGTGGATGAGATTAGTTATGGTTCTACTGCATTTTACAACTTATGTATCCATACGAGGCCTACGTACTTCGTATGAATACAGCTGACATGTCTACGTTCCTAGTCCTACGTATTTTGTGACTGGGGCGTTACAAGATGGTGTGGTCCTAATACATGCAGCTAGAATGGAAATAGTCAATCTTCCTCTTGCTGGAAGAACAACAAGTGGTCTAGTACCATTAACCATTAAGGCTAGAGAAATGATGTTGGTCCATCCTGACATAATTTAAGACAAACAATAGGAGGGTGTCCCTCCTGCTTCTAAATCAAAGCTAAAGAAGAAGAACAAATCCTTCATCATTGTTCTTTTTGCTTCGAAAGAAAGACAATTTATCAATTCTATGACATATTCTAAAAAAGATGTCATCGTTTTAACTACTACATAAGACGAAGTACTATCAGGGGAACTTAGCTTCGAAAAGCTTACTTATGGACCTATGACCGATCCAAGAATATCCATCACAATGTGCATCAACAAATAGTCCGGTAAGTAACAACGATAGATAAAGGCAAATTGAAGGAGGTTCACTTCGATAAGTCATTGAAAAAGAATCATCTCAAGGACTTGATAAGCCATATAACTTTAACATATTTGTATAACTTACCAATACACTTGCTCGGCTGTCGATTTACAGGCTCTTCCATCTCTCCAAAGAATTAAGAGACACACTAAGAGAGGAGTTGTTGCACGTCAACTCTTACCTGATAGCTCAAGTCGCCCACTGAAGATCTTGTACCTGCCCTCATTACCATAATATGACTGAGTAGGTACCAAACATAATCTTCTTCAGAAAATATATTATCTAAGAATAACCGATGTGATAGACCATTATACTATACTAGGTACATTGGTCCTATTAAGGTTGAATGGATGCACATCGATCTGGGCTCTTCGTTCAGCATTATACCTTGCAGCTTGCTACAGACTATGGGGAATCCAATGCACAGGCTCTCTACCACCAATACTACTATTCTTGACTTTAATGCCTGACGGAGCCACCCATTGGGTAAAATTTGCTACAGATGCCAGATAGATGATCTTCGTATAGAAGTTGCCTGTTATGTGACTGAGATATATCCTACAATGTCCTACTTTGATGACCTTGGATACATATACATCTAATTATACCATCCAGGATCCACCAATGCTTCAAGTATGTAGACAAGGAAGGGGTAGTCAGAATAGAGTTCACAAACATCTATCTCAAAGGTGTCAAGGCTTTCTTATGAGATCCAGTACTATATTAACAACAATATCTTAAATAAGAAAGTGGCAATGATGCCGATGATAAAAAAAAAAGCTTAATGTAACAAAAGAAGATCCTCTGATCATCTACCTCTAAGGATATGCCGAAAGTGCTTTTCGTCACAACTTTATGGAGCCTTTTGTTATATACCTCGGTGGAGTGACCGATTCTAATCAATTGTTTGTGGTTGATTTATCAACTTATGATATTGGTGCTGCTCTGGATGAGTACATAAATAAACAAACAAACACAGAACCTGCTAGTGACAATATAATCCAATACTTTTTTTAATAAAAAAGATGATTTGAACTACTCCAGTATTGTTAGTAGGTTTAGACAAGTAATATCAATATTGTATATGCTTGTCTCAACTTTATTGCAAACAATGAAATCCTATCCTTCCTATAGATTCTTCCTTCCTTGTTCCTGTAGAACATGAAAATACAGGACTATGCGCCCTCATGAAGAAGATGTTATGCTCCCACATGGCCAAAGGGGCAATGCGCCCAGAGCATTTCTCCATGCAGTAAAACATGCGCCCAAGCGTGGGCGCATAGTTTGCTCCCAGCACTATGCGCCCAAGGAAGAAACGACCCTACGACCCGGTCAACATCCACGATCAATCATGGGCCGAGGCATGCGGCCACGTCAGTCTCCACGCAGTCGTGCATCGAAGCATGCGGCCACGATCTACCCACGATTATGCAGTCTTTATGCGCCTACACCCAATGCGCCCAAAGGAACATTATGAGCCCACAGTAAAATCAGTATATTTTCTACCTGTGCGTATAACAGTTATTTCAGTGTAAAATAACTATAAATAGAGAACATATGCCTCTTAAATAGGGAGAACATAGAGCATTTCAGAGCTAAATTGCTGTCCTTCTTGCCAGTGAGCCGAGAGATAGCAATTTTCTTAGGTTTTCTCCACTATTGTAAATCAGAGTGTCAAAGGAGTAAAGGAGCAATTGTCGTTCGATATCCATCATCCCATTACCCAGAATTCTTTTTGTACTCGGGATTCTCAGTGCAGGATCTCTCAGGTGTACTCGATTTGTAGTGCTTTGCGTTAAAAAAAATACAGTGGTTCTTTTTTTTTATGTGTCAACAAAAATGGCGACTCTGCTAGGGACTTTTTCTCTGATAAGAAGGTGGTGACGCAATCTGATACTGCTAAGGTGGGAGCACTCAGAAGTTGCTGATCGTAAAGTTCGATCAGCAAGCGTTCGAAGAAATGCTCTTGAGGGATGGCTCTACTCCCTCAAAATCAGTAAAGCGAAACAAGTCTCGCAAGACTTGTCTTCTGAAGGCTCGTGCTGCATATCCTAACAGTGTTGTAGAAGATGTGCAACTGATGAACTCTGTCATGTGGGCGCATAGGCCTTCCACGTGGACGCATGGAGCTCCCTTGTGGGCGTATAGCTCAGCCACAGAAGCTTCTGATGCAAAGAAGGCGCATGTTGTTCAGGGCTCTACTAGCCCGGCGACTCCTCTCCTGAACAACCAACAACAAAGTTTTCAACACTCGAGACTCGACAAAGGAAAATACTACGATGCCAAGAATGAAGTGCTCGACACTCTAGGCAAACTCAGCAAAGCTTGCAAATGAAGAAGGCAAAACTAGGGAAAAACGTCGATGTTTCCCAAAGTACATAACCAGTGCCATGTGCCCAAAGGAGTATGTGGGCGCATGATTCTGGTCAGAAGGCTTCTGTCTTCCATAGACTTTCTGCACCCATGCGCCCAAGCTACTGACCCCTTTTATGCGCCCACAGCTAGGAAGGTCAAGCGTGTTGCTAGATCTCTTGGGAAGCATGCGCCCAAAGGCATGCCCCAGGGCCTATGCACCCCCAATAAAAAGGCATACCGTAATGCGTATAGCACGGGATTGTCTTCAAGGTCATCACGGTACTTAGGTGTGGGGGTTGCCCCTATACACGAACTAAGTCCGGATGTACCAACTTTCCTTACAAACCTATATGTAAAGCTTGGCAATGCATGTGAAATGGGTTCTAAGGCGAAGCTCCCTTCTGCCGATTTATGCGACATGGTAACTCACAAGTGTAAAGCAAGGGAGATCATTACTACTCATGAGGTGCATCTACCGGAGCACCCGTGCACTAGTATTGTCATCTACTGTTGTTGCTCCAAAACACCGAAAGTTCCTCCAAGGTTCGTGTTTCGACGACTGCAACGTTCTGATGATGAAACGCCACTATGTGTTTCATAACATGGCTTCGGGGGTCCTCCCTATGGAAGCCCCAATCAAAGAAGGTGGATCACTAATCCAACCTTTTCTTCAAGTTCTGCGAAAGAAGAAGAAAAGTCTGCCAGCAAAAACCAGCGAGCTATTACATCTGAAGGAGTCTATATGGGTACTCGGTCTAGGACGATATCCTTGTAGATGGCGAGGACTATCAAGCTGGGGGTGGTGTTCCCTCAATCTCAAACTGGGGGTAGTACTCCCTCAGAATCTGAAGCAGACGATCTCCACGCCGGGGGTAGCCTTCCAGATGACGATGATCTCTTCGAGTCTGACGGTGACTATCTACCTCCCCTGCCCAAAGACGAAGGCCTTTTCAACTCAGAAACAGACAGCGTCAGCACCAGTTGCTGTCTCCTCTATTCATTCTCGTATGTTATCTGCGAACATGACGGAGGAGAGAGACCAAAAAAGCCAGTGATCAAACCAACAAGCAGCTGGAGAATCTTGAAATGGCATTTCCAGATCACTGACATGCTTACCATCATCATGGTTGTCCAAACTACTGGTTTGCTCCCCCACCTCAACCAAATGTCTCAGCACACGCTAGTCCGATTCGTAGCAACAACCCTCCTTACTACAAAGGGAACCATTCCGTTGCATCTCCTCCAAATCTCGTAAAGGCTGGGGGTGATCCTTCGCCGACAGCACTTAACAACCGTACAGCAGCCATTTTTTAATATCTGCTCAATCAGCAGGATACAATTGATTCTCTTGTTGCCCGTCTCGATACCATCTCACACAAAGACGAGCTTCAGAAGATGGAATATCTCAACCTTATCCTCCTGAATGGGAGAATGCCACTTGTCCTCCTAACTACAAGCCATTGATGCTAAATTCATTTGATGGAATGACTTTTCCTTGCCAACACATGACATACTTCAACACATAGACGCTGCACTTACCAAGAGATGATGTGTTCTTGTCAAAGCTATTTATCAGCACCTTACAGGGAGTAGTTTTTGAATGGTTCTACAGTCTGCCTGGTGGTTGCATTAACTCTTTCAAAGACTTGGAGAGGCTATTCCTCAATAGGTTTTACGAGAGTGGCATGCATGTTAGTATGTCCACCCTTATTGAGACCAAGCAGAGGAAAAATGAGACAGTTATTGCTTTCATTGAAGCTTCCGGCGACTAGCCTTGAAGATGCCCTTCGGTATACCAGATTCGGAGGTTATGGATACTTGTCAGCATAACTTCCTTCCTACAGTGAAGTTTTGTCTAGGTATACATAAGTATGATACATGGCCCGCTTTCATCGGGGCCGTTGATGCTGCTGAAAATAACGTTCCTAATTCGAAACTACTAGGGTTGAAGACACCCAAAACTGAAGACAAATGTAAGCACCCCAAACTATCCTATCCGTGGGAGTAAAGGAAAAAAGTCTTGAAGGTTGACACATTCAAGGGAGCTCCCAATTCTCAGAGTGCTCATGACAGACCCAAGGAGACTTTCTCCTTTGACGAGGATGACGTTATTACCATTTTCAACACGTTGATGAAGGGTAATAAACTGGTATTGCCTCCACTACGACGTCCTAAAGAGGCAAGCCGACTCAGCGACCCCAAGTACTGTCTCTATCATCAGCACGTACACCATTCTACCAATGATTGCATCGTCTTGAAGAGGAAGATACAACAACTCATCGACAGCCAAGTTATCAACCTCGAAGCTGAAGACAAGTTCATGTCTTCTAACATGATCTTCTTCAATTTGGTGACTTTTCTTCTACAGAAGTTCCAAACGATGTAGTTCCAATTCCCAAGGCAATAATGGAAGTCGTCAACCTGCCGTCGGCTCGCGATTCAACATCAACTCTGGTGCCACTCACGACGGAGCGTTGTTAGATTATGTGGGTCCATCCTGACCTTATGCAAGAAATGAAGCAGGGGCAGTGTCATCCAATGCAAAGAGAGGCAAGAAATACAACCCATGCCATATGGTGTCTTCTTCTATTTATGAAGTCCTATCTGGTGATATACGATCCGGCAAGACTTACCTGCGGACTTATGACCCGCACAAGAGGACGTAATGCCTTCTCAAGCTCCTGCTGCCCCCACAAGTTCAAAAGGGTCCGTTTAAGTCTCAACTGCCGAAAAAAGCTAAGCAAAATAAGATACAATTTGATAAATCTCTAAAGTCACCAGCTCCGAAGGCATGGATCCCGAAGGCATGGATCAGCCTTACAACTTTGACATACTGCAAAGCCAATAAACCTGCCATATTATCATTATTTGATCTACTGCGGCTCTCCAAAGAGACGCGTAAACCTTTAAGTGAGGTATTACTACATGTCGACTCTTATCTCGCTGAAGTCAAAGCTCGCTGAAGATCCGATCTCTTGTCCTCATTGTATAGTACTATGGAAGTGGTTTCCAACATCACCTTTTCAAGAGGATATGCTACTCAAAAATAATCGTCATGATAGACCTCTGTACTATACAGGGTATATCGAGGCGACTAAGGTTGATGATATATGATCCAGGTTCTCCTTCAGCATCATCCCTAGAAGTTTACTCCAAATTCTAGGTATCCCTTTGCACAAGCTGTCTGCAACTAATACAACTATCATGGCTTTCAATGCTGGGAGAAGCCACCCTCTGGGCAAGATCCGTATCAAGTGCCAGATTGGTGATCTCCGGACAGAGGTTGCTTGCTATGTAATCGATGCTAATGTGTCCTACAATGTCTTGTTAGGACGTCTGGATACAAGAGAACATGATTGTTCCTTCTACCCTTCACCAGTACTTTAAGTATGCCAACAATGATGTATCGTAAAGACAAAATTTGCAATGTCGATCCTTTCAAGGGTATTGAAGCTTACTATGGAGATTCGGTAATCTATCAATCTCAGCCTCCCAAGGATGACGGCAACGAAGTTGAGGATAAAGATAAGGATAATTCATCCGCCAGTGACAGTCCCCTGGTTATCCGAGTCAAAGGACGTACTACTCCATAAAGTACTTCAAAGCCTCTCACAATCCGGGTCAAAAAGAAGCGTCATGATGTTGCCGTACCATTGACCATCAGTCTCCGCAAAACAACTCGAGTGAAACCTGCTGAAGCCCATCCTCCCAATCCTGATGAGTTACCCTACGTAGTAAACTTGACCAAGTCTGTGACTCCTGTCCCGGATGATGACGCCCTTAATGAGTATATCAATACTCAAAATAATGTACCTTCGTGGATGATCTTATCCCTGAAAAAACTTACATATTTTTGAGTAAAGGTTTATCTTTGAATTACTCTGATGTCTACCAGTCTGTAAACCAGTACATAGATACATTGTATGCCTTCGAGCATGGCATAAGACCACATCTCTGCATCCGGTCACGACACCCCGTCTGTGGGAATAGCCTTGCCAGAGGATATCTACTACTTCATCATTCCAGCGAGAAAGAAGGGTGAAGAACTATCATCTTCGGTCGAATAATTGGCAAAAGAAATTTCGTTCAGGACTTTACTACTCCCAATTACAATGCCGAAGTTGACTATGATTCAGGTACAATAGCTTTACTGATATAGTTGGCAGGCCAAGAATATATCTAGAACATGGGATATGATATAAAAAGCGACCAGGGACTAAACCACAGTAAAGGACGACGATTGCCAATACGTCACTTTGCTCCTCCCGACAAATCCGAGAACTATTATCAATGAAACGGTATTGGTTTGGGTTATGTTACTCCTTCAACAACTCCTGAAGGATCAGACGTTAAAGTTGATCATTGCTCCCATTCTTCTGTTCCTGCCTCTGGGATTCAGACTCCAGCATTAGAGACATGTTCAAAGCAACTCTATCCGTCAACATGGTGTCAGTTGACCAAATTTTAGAAGATGTCCAATCAATGAGCTTGAACAATAGGCTCAAAAGATGGACACCATGTGGGAGTTACGTTTCGAACAACGTGAACCACCTACTGAAGGCGAAGTCGTCCAAGTTAATTCAAGAGATGAATCATCGCCTAAACCAATCTTTATCAGCAAAAGTCTGTCTGGTGAAGAACGACAATCTCTTTACAGCTTATAAGAGAATATATCGACATCATTGCATGGAGCTATGAAGACATGCCAGGCTTAGACCCTAAAGTTGCTATGCACTCTAAATATCTCGTCTAAAGCTAAGCCAGTGAAGCAGCAGCAACGGCGGTTCTGACCAGATATCATGGAGGCCATCGAAAGTGAAGTCAAAAAGCTTATTTCAAGTGGTTTCATTTACGAAGAACAACACCCTGACTGGGTTGCTAACATTGTTCCGATCATGAAAAAGAACGGTAAAGTTCGAGTCTGTATCGATTATCGTGATTTGAACTCTGTATGCCCAAAAGATGAGTTTCCTCTACCGATCACCGACGTAATGATTGACAATACTTGTAGCTTTAAGCGAATGTCCTTTATGGATGGGTTTTCAGGCTACAACCAGATCAAGATGTTCCCCGATGATAAGAAACACACATCTTTTTGAACACCATTTGGAGTATACTGCTATACGGTGATACCCTTCGGATTGAAAAATACGGGTGCGATATAACAGCGAGCTATGGAAAATATTTTGTGATCATTTGCACAAAATAGTGGAATACTATGTAGATGATATTGTAGTTAAAAGTTCTCAAGGGAAACCACCTCCAAGATTTGAGAACGATGTTCGAACTGATGCGTACACACCAACTCAAGATGAATCCAACCAAGTCTTTTCTGGGAGTCTCCAGCGACAAGTTCCTTGGTTTTGTTATCACTTCAAAGGGTATATATCTTGACCCGGAGAAGGTTAAAGCTATCCTGATATGCGTCCTCCAAGTAATCTTAAAGAGCTACGCGGACTCCAAGGAAGGTTAGCCTACATTAGACGATTCATTTCAAATCTTTCTGGAAGGTGTCAACCGTTTACTCAGCTCATGAAGAAAGAAGTATCTTTCGTCTGGACTGAACAATATCAGCGAGCATTTGACGACATCAAAAAGTATCTCATAAGCCCCCTAGTGTTGCTGGCTCCGATAGTCGGAAAGCCTTTCTTGTTATATGTTCGCGCTATGGATCATTCTCTTGGTGTCCTATAAGCTCAAAAAAATGAAGGTGGTCATAACAGGCAATCTATTATCTAGCGCACGATGGTTGGTGCCTAACACAGATACACACCTGTAGAGAATGAATGTCTCGTACTGGTATTTGCTATCCAGAAGACACGTCACTATGTGTGGACAGACTATCCATATCATATCTAGAGTCAATCCTCTCAGAATACTCATGACTAAACTGGATTCTCTTAATTCCTGTTTATCTACATGGGCAATGCTGTTGAGTCCATACGATATGATTGTTCCCCAGAAGGCAGTAAAAGGCCAAGCATTAGTTGACTTTTTAGCAGCTCATCCAGTGCCAGAATCTTCCAAACTCTATGATGAAATCCCAATGAAGTAGTTGAGTCTAACATTGCAACTGAGAAAATACCCATTTGGCTAATGTTTTGACGGGCATCAAGAACAGGACCTAAAGGAAATATTATGGCCGGAGTAGGAATCGTACTTGTTTTACCTGATCATCTAGTTATGCACCGTGCGTATTCTCTCGTGGAGCCTTGCACCAACAATATGGCCGAATATAATGCCCTATTGATTGTCCTTCAACTGGTAAAACAACTGGAGTTGACTATCGTGAAGCTTATGGTGATTCTAAGCAAATAGTTAGTCAGGTTCGAGGGGATTATGAAGTTCGTCATGAAGATCTCATCCTATATCGCAAAGCGAAGATCGAGTTGGCTTCTACCTTCGCTGGATTCTTCATCGAGCATGTAACTCGATTACAGAATATAGAAGCAGATATTTAGCCGGTCTGGCTGCTTCCTTGACCATTTCTATCAATACTCAGCATTCGATCACAGTGTCTGGTCGAGAGTTATTTTGTGTGAAAGATGCCTTGCATATTCACACAGCTATACAGCAGAGACGAAAGTCGATATCAAAGAGTGGAGATTTCCTTTCATAGACTACGCTGTCAAAATCCTTCCTGATGTCCCGAAGGAAGCAGTGTCTATCCAACAGTGATCCCTATTTTACTATAATATAGCTACCAAAATATTGTACCGACGTTCTTACGATGGGTTACTGTTACGATGTTATCAGACAAGAAGCCAAACATGCACTACGTGAGGTTACGATGGATATAACGCCCCAGTCCCAAAATACGTAGGACTAGAAACGTAGACATGCCAGCCATATAATAAATATACATAAGCTGTAAAATACAGTAGAACCATAACTAATCTCATCCACACAAAAATAAATGAATAAAAGATATCATATAATGATAATGAATTATCTTTGGTACATGTAGTTGGGCGGAGACAAATCCAATACCAACTATGAAAATAAATACAAGATATACAAAAGAATGATTTTGGCGAACGAAGCGAAGACGATCAAAGGACAATCATCCTTGAAGAAATAGCGATGACCACGGCTAGAGCTAGAACACCAGCGAAAGATAAGAGCACACACCTGGAGAGATAACCAGGTCCTCAGAGGGACGTAACAAGATACATGAAATACCATGCCTTATAAACTGTGATATATAATAGAAAATAAGGGATGCATGCAATAGGGTACCTAACCGTACTATAGTGAATATACAATAAAGAACAATCTTCACATATGGGCACTAGGGCTGTATAGCAATGGCATCATCCCTCTCATCGGGAATCACTACAATCCGTACATAACGTTCGACGAACGTGAGGGAATCAGTAAGAAAACGTCCATAACGTTCCATGAACTCAGAGAATCAGTACAATAGGGTGAACCTGCATCTCCAACGAAGCTTCAAGTACAATAGCAGTATATAAATGTGGCCTATACATCAAGGAACATTTCTTCCCTCCCAATGCCTACTAGAGTCACATCCATGACTCATATGAACCTCTAGTAACTGCCAAGTCCACTAGCATGCAATTCTATCAACAGTTACTCCTAACCGCCGTATGCCTCATACGTATCGGTAGCCGGACGATTACGCGAGTATGTGTCCTATATGTGACTCACAATACGTGGTAAAGTATGTGTCAAGGTCGTATGAGATATACCAATACCTCACTAGCCAATGGGTGGTCACTAAGCTAAGTTAATGCAAAATAATTTAAAAGCAATTAGAACGACCGATAAAATCGTTTGCACCCAAGTGTGACTTGGACGCACAACATATAAAATATAGAACAAATATATGAAACTAAAAAAAAACTAAAATAAAGTAAAGTAATCACAGAGTAAGGTGGCAAGGTATCTTGCCTGGTAAGATGCCTGGTGTACTGCAGCGATCAATGTAGCGCAAACTATGACTTCGGTGTAACAACAAGGTGACCTCTTATGGTGGCACGGACAGGTCCATTGGGTCCAGAAGGGTTAAATTGGTTTGGTTCGACATAAGGTAGGCTTGAATTGGCGAGGAAACATGAATAATAGGATTTAGTCATGGACGGAAGAATAGTCAAAGGAAATTTAGATAAGTAATATATATGTGATTTTTGGAGACTAAAAATAATGTTTTATTATCCCACATTATTCATAGGTAGATATGAGAAATCGCTTTATGTCAAAACTAATTTACTTAGTAAAATGTTTTATATCAATATTTAAAATATAATAAATTATTATTAGTTCAAAAATACTTTTAGTTTAAATACTTGAAAAATATTTCACTAGTAAAATAAATTGGTAGATAACATTGAAAACATAAAAATCGTTTTAAAGCAAAACTCCTTTATGAAAATATCGTTTTTAAGTAGAAAGCTATACTTTACCAGTCAAAAAAATTATTTTAAAAAGGCTAAAATAATAATTATAGATAAATAGTTTTTAGGAAAAAATATTATATAAAAAATCTAAAAGTGTTTTGTTTTTAGGGTTACAACTAAATTTGAAAATATATAACTAAGTTCAAAACAATATTTGTTTCCATAAATTTTTAAGGAATCATACATATATATAATTAGTAGTAACAAATATCAAAACTCATAATCATATGTAATACTATAAATATCTAAACATAGTGTATAGCTATAAAATGATGATAGAAAACTTATCCTTGTATGACAGAGAATTATACTTATTAAAATAACAGAATAATAATAATAATAATAATAATAAAAAATAATAATAAAATAATAATAATAATAATATAATAATAATAATAATAATAGAAAGTAAAGAGAACCAAAAGGATCTAACAGAAACAATCAAACAAAAAGAACAATAACAATCACTTAATCAATTCAGAAGTTAAGACAATAACTTCTGTCTCCTCGTTTGAGGAGAAAGCCTCAAAAGTCCTTATTAAGAAAGGGGAGAGAGAGAGATGAGAGAGAGGGGAAAGGAAGGACGGAGGGAGAGAGAATGAGCGTGAGAGAGAGTAGCAGAGAGAGCGGGACAGTGACGGAGAGGGACGAAAGAGTGAGGAGCCGAAGAAGAAGAGGGAATAAGGGGAGCGGAACGGCGGAGCTGCGGAGGCGGCGCTCGCGATGAGGGTGGCCGGCGATGGGGTTTCACGCGGTCGGGAAGACGCACGCGTGGAGAGAGAGGAGGACGGCGCTCAGAAGGCGATTGGAGAGGGAGCGAGCGCAGAAGACTTGGCGACAAGGGGATCGGTGGCGCTGGCTCGACAGAGGCGGCTAGCCACGTCGCGCTTGGAGGTCGGGGTGGGCTGATCCGGCGACGGACGCAGGCGGAGCTCGCGGCGATGGTGAGTGTGTGCGGCCAGGGAGAAGGAGGATGGGTGGAAGTATTGGCCGGGGATGTGGTGATCTATTCCCTGATGGCGGCCAGGGGTGGCCACAGGAAGTTCACAGCGGTGTTGAGATCGATGGTCGACGGCGAGGTGGTAGGTAAGGTGGTAGTTGTCTTTTCTTTTGTAAATTTTGTGTGGTGGTGGCTGGTGGGGTTTTGGCCGTGGTGTGTGGTTGCGACATCGGATTGCGGTGGTGGTGTCTGCCTGTTATGGGTGGTCGGAGACAGCCGAGCGCGGTGGTTGGGTAAAAGTGGCGGAGACGAGAGAGGGTTTTGTCGGTGGTGGCTGGCCACGTCTTCGCTGGCCGGGGGTCGCTGTTGTCGTGTGGGGATAGTCGGGATGTTTGGTGGTTCTGGTTGTAATGACGGTGGTTGCCTGGTTGGAGGGTTAGAGTCAGGGTCAGCCGGGCGAGGTGAGAATATGTGGCTGTGGTGATAGTCGAGGCGAGGAAGAGGTGGGCAGCCGGGGGATGGCCGGGTAGGTTTAGGTTTGGAAATTTTGGTTCGTGTCGGGGGTTTGTGTCCGGCATGTCGGACACGAAAGGGTTGTTGTATTTGTAAAGAAATAAATAGTGGATGGGACACGAACACGGACACGAACACTGTTGAGGATGGTAAAAATTTTGTGAATAGTTGTGGAGAATTCATGGAAAAGGGCAAGTACCTCTCCTTTTATAGGAGGTGGGAATCCATTAGGATAAGGACTAGGGGGTTTTAAATCTCCTTTTAGATAATTGTCACATTTGTTTTAAAAATAAAATAAAATCCAAATCCAATCCAAATCCAAATCCAATTAGATTTTTTTTACGTAGAAAATTTAGCAAAATTAAATAATTGAATCTTAATTTAAATTACCATAACTAATCAAATTAAATCAACAACTTCCAAAGTATCTCTTATAAATAATAAAATAAGCAGTATTAAATATTTCAAAAATTGTAATAAATATTTTGGATTTTAATTGGAAATATCTTTAGAATACCTTTTTAATAATTAAGATAAATAATAAAATAATTTTAAAATTTTCAAATATATACATGAATTAAATTTCATGTATCACGCATGCGACTAGCTAAAATATCTATGTATATATTATTTTCGAAATCGGCATAAATAAATAAATAAAATTTTGCCACTAGTGCGACGGAATTTATATACCTTCAAGAAAAATAAATAAGTTAACTATATTATATTGAAATGAAAATATGTTTTCTATATTTTCGATAACAATTATTTATTAATAATAACTTTTATAAATGAAAGGCTTTTATAATTAAAAACAAAACTTAGAAAATTTGGCACGATAGCAAGAATAATATTATATTATTATTTTAAAACTAAAAATAGAAAATATTTTTATAAAAATATGTACGCTCGTACATATTCGCAATCGTCGAGCAATAATAAAAATGAAATTTCGTACGCGACGTACAATGTACAATACAAAAATAAGAAAAATCTATACCAAATTTAAAAAAATAGTAGAAATTTAGGGGTTTATATTCTATCCAACTTAAAAGAATTTCGTCCTCGAAATTAAGAATTAGTAGGGGGTGACAAGGCACAAAGGGGTAGCGATGAGGAAAATCAATTCACAACGTTCAACCAAAAGATGCATTAGGAAAAACGGCGAGGATAATCAGGGTTAGCGCAAGAAGGAAAATGAGTAAGGGTTAAGGTTAAAACAAGATAACAGGCAATAAAGAATATTATGGTACAAGAGAAAATAAATTAGAGACCTTAAAGACATGGTTCCTTGAGAGTAGGTTGAGGGCACGATTAAGAGAACGAATTAGATTCACTCCTAATTTAGTGATTAGGAGGTCGTGATAGTAAATATAGGGCCGAAGAAAAGAACGAGCAGTTTAGGACGAAGGTATAGCAACTTTGAGTGGTAATGGTCCTAATCGATTGGAAGGCTAGAGGAAGTTCTAGCACAAAGCCTTCGTCCTTCTAAAATAGGTGAAGGCGAAAGCAATATAGAGTTCGAATGAGGCGTTATCGAATACGAATACATGGTTCAAAGGTGACCGAATGGAGGAGACTCTAGAGGCCAAGTCTAACTATGTCTCCATCCACGTAGAACGATATAAAAAGCGAACCAAAGTGCACTAGGTTGATCAGACCATCATGCACCGGTTCTGAGTAGACAATACGTTAGTGGAGGCCTCCAATAACATATGTCATGAACAAGCTTGATAAAGAATTGAGCTTGCAAAAACTAGGCTACATTAGCATCATTAGTCTAGATAGTAAAAATATAGGCACGTGAGATTAAGATTGAAATAAAGTAGAATTAGTTCAACTTCTTAAGTCTTTAAGTCATATTCTATGTTGGTCTCTATACCGTCGTCCTATAGTCTTTTTGTCCAGGTCCTTGGTTGGCTAGATGGGTTAGGGTCCTCTAAATTCTAGAATTTAAGTAAACTTGCTAATATAGTTCACAAGGACAAAGGGATTGCTAGGTCATAAGACATTCTATCCAACTTAAAAGAATTAAACTAATAGTGTTTTGGAGACAAAAGAACATGTCTAACTAGTAGGGGTCACCTTCCTAACCTCTAGCAAGCACGAAGAGGAGATAAGAATAATGATAGAAGGAATCAAGCAAGATACAAATCAATGAGTCAAACGGTAGATAAAATCTAGGAAAGAGGTCAAGTATGTGGATGAGATCCTAGACTCTAATCCTATACGCATGCTTGCTTGGTAGGTAAAGTAACCAAACAATTTATCTTGACCTGCATGGGCCACCACAAAAACATGTAACACCCAGTCCCAAAATACGTAGGACTAGAAACGTAGACATGCCAGTCGTATAATAAATATACGTAAGCTGTAAAATGCAGAAGAACCATAACTAATCTCATCCACACAAAAATAAATGAATAAAAGATATCATATAATGATAATGAATTATCTTTGGTACATGTAGTTGGGCAGAGACAAATCCACTACCAACTATGAAAATAAATACAAGATATACAAAAGAATGATTTTGGCGAGCGAAGCGAAGACGATCAAAGCCAATCATCCTTGAAGAAATAGCGATGACCACGGCTAGAGCTAGAACACCTGCGAAGATAAGAGCACATCCTGGGAGAGATAACCAGGCCTTAAAGGGACGTAACAAGATACAAAAAACACCATGCCATATAAACTGTGATATAATAGAAAATAAGGGATGCATGCAATAGGGTACCTAACCGTACTATAGTGAATATGCAATAAAGAACAATCCTTCACATATCGGCACTCGGGTTGTATAGCAGCGACATCGTCCCTCTCATCGGGAATCAGTACAATCCGTCCATAACGTTCGGCGAATGTGAGGAAATCAGTGAAAACGTCCATAACGTTCCATGAAAGTCAGAGGGAATCAGTACAATGGGTGAACCTTCGTCTCCAACGGAGCTTCAGGTACAATAGCAGTATGTAAATGTGGCCCATACATCATAGAACAGTTCTTCCCTCCCAATGCCTACTGGAGTCACATCCATGACACTTATGAACCTCTAGTAACTGCCAAGTCCACTAGCATGCAATTCTATTGGCAGTTACTCCTAACCGTCGCACACCTCATACGTATCGGTGGCCGGCCGACTACGCAAGTACGTGTCCTATATGTGACTCATAATACGTGGTAAAGTATGTGTCAAGGCTGTACGAGATTTACCAATACCTCATTAGCCAATGGGTGGTCACTAAGCTAAGTTAATACAAAATAATTTAAAAGCAATTAGAACGACCGATATAGTCGCTTGCACCCAAGTGTGACTTGGACGCACAACAATATAAAATATAGAAACAAATATATGAAACTAAAAATAAATAACTGAAAATAAAGTAAAGTAATCACAGAGTAAGGTGGCAAGGTATCTTGCCTGGTAAGATGCCTTGTGTACTACAACGATCAATGTGGCACAAACTATGACTTCGGTGTAACAACTACGCAAGGGACCTCTGATGGTGGCACGGACAGTTCTATTGGGTCCAGAAGGGTCAAATTGGTTAGGTTCGACATAAGGTAGGCTTGAATTGGTGAGGAAACATGATAATAGGATTTAGTCAGGGACGGAAGGATAGCCGAAGAAAATTTAGATAAATAATATATATGTGATTTTGGAGACTAAAAATAATGTTTATTATCCCACATTATTCATAGGTAGATATGAGAAATTGCTTTATGTCAAAACTAATTTACTTAGTAAATATTTATATCAATATTTAAAATATATAATAAATTATTATTAGTTCAAAAATACTTTTAGTTTAATTACTTGAAAAATATTTTCACTTGTAAAAAAATTGGTAGATAACATTGAAAACATAAAAATCGTTTTAAAGCAAAACTCCTTTATGAAAATATCGTTTTTTAAGTAGAAAGCTATACTTTACCAGTCAAAAATAATATTTTAAAAAGGCTAAAATAATAATTATAGAAATAGTTTTTAGGAAAAAAAATATATATAAAAAAATCTAAAAGTTTTTTGTTTTTAGGGTTACAACTAAATTTGAAAAATATTGCTAAGTTCAAAACAATTTTTGTTTCCATAACTTTTAAGGAATCATACATATATAATTAGTAGTAACAAATATCAAAACTCTAATCATATGTAATATTGTAAATATCTAAACATAGTGTTGTGTGTATATATATATATATATATATATATATATATATATATATATATATATATATATATATATAATATATATATATATATATATTCGTTTCTCCCTTCCTTCCTAGGGAGTCTCTAGAGACTCCCCCCGCCCGTTCCCTCTTCTCCTCGTCTGGCTCTCGACGGCCGGTCGGCCGGAGCTCGATGCCTCCACCCTGGCCTTCCGACGCTCTAGCTCTGGTATGTCATCTCCCTTAGGTCGTTTCCACCTCCCTCCCACTGTAGGCTCAGCCGCCCCCATCAATCCTTCACTCGGCCCCCTCGTCCCAGCACAGCGTCCTTTCCTCGACGCTCGGCGGCCACCAGTTTCATAGCTCCCCTCTTATTCCGGGTTCGTTCGATCCCCCACCTCACCAGCTGCCCTCCGCGCCATCCAGTCTTCGGGGCGCCCCCTCCAGGGCCGGGTCTCCGCGGTGCTCAGCCACCGACACCCTCTTTCCCCTTCCCACGCCTTTTTTCGATTTTCGAACGGGTCTTCTGACTCATTGGGTAGGGAGCCGCGCCGGCGGTACAGGTGTTGGCATCCCATCGACAGACACCTCGGGTACGCTGCTCTTGGCGTCCAACCCGAGGTAGTCTCGAATTATTACGCCTTCAGCAGCGCGTAACTCCGATTATTATGCTGCTCCACGCGACCACATATTACCCTCCCATTGATCTCGCTGGTGGGTCCCACCCATCTATGGAGCGTGTTCCTCTTCTTTTTACGCTAGTGGGCCCCTACCTAAGGTGGATCAGCGTTATGCTGCCTATTACGCTTCAATAGCTGCTGCGTATAACCCCTCCTTTGCTTCCGCCAGTGGGACCACCCACCAGCCCCTGATCACCCCCCCTCCTCTAATCCTCATTTCCCTCTACGCTGACCTTCACACTCCACACCCCCTCTACGCTGACCCCCTTACTCCACATCTCCTCTACGCTGACCCCCACTACGCTGACCCTACTCCTTCCTTTCTACACACCCCCAGCACTCCCACACCCACCCTCTCTACGCCCTAGATCCCCCACTCCTATTCGATAATCCCCCTCATCCTCTACGCAGGCTTCCCTCCCACTCCTAACTTTGCCCCTCCTATTCTCTCCCGCAACACTTAGGCCTTATCCTCTACCTCCCCCACCCCGCTCCACTTTCACCCCTGCAAAGGCTTGTGCTTCCTCTGCTCAACCCCCCTCCCTCCCGCCCCATCCGTGGCCCCGCATCCCAGGAATCTTCTCTGGTTGTCGATGTCATCGGTATCGGGCGTCCCTAGTGGCTGATCATCACGATGAGTCCTCAGCTCTGGCGACGCATCCTAAGCCTCATGAAGCAGCTTCCCCACCACCAAACGCCTCCCAGGCAAACCTTCATCTCCTCCTCCATCTCCAGTCCCCCTGCCAGATCCAGTCCTCTCCTGACCAGCCTCGGACCTCCCATCCCGGATTGCTCCTTCCCTCGTCAGGATCCAAGGTCCTCCTTCTAACGGAGCAGCACAGCCTTCTTACGCCGCCACGCTACGACTGGACCTAGCTCCTCCGAAAGCCCTTCTTCTCCCCGACGTCAACCTCCCGGACATTGAATACTCTCAAGACTCACCAATTCCTTCGATCCCTTTCTCATCCCAGGAAATAACCTCTCTGTCATCTTCATTTTTCGTCACATTTATCCTCAAATTTTTATGTGGATGCCCCAAACTTTCCAAAGTTCAGAAGGTGATAGCCAGTTGGAGACTATCGACGGATTACCAGGTAGCCCCACTGGACCCTAGACACTTGATCCTTTACCTCTCCTTCGCCGACGACCACAGAGATGTGTGGGCCAAAGGAACTTGCAGAATCGACAACTAAAGATCATTAAGTGGTCACCAGACTTCAACACCAAAGTTGATTCAGCAACGGTCGTCGTCTGGGTGACCCTGCCGAACCTTCCCCTAATATGCTTTGTCCCAGCGGCTCTCAGGCGTATTGCCAACTCGTTCAGCACGTATGTGGCAACTGTGCCAGAAACCAGTAATCTCACTAAGGCCCACTATGCCAAAATCTGTGTAGAACTCGACCTCTCCTCCCAATTCTGTCACCATCGAGTTGGGCAACCATACCCACACTCAACAAATCCTCTACGACAACCACATTATGTATTGCAACCACTGCCATTTAAGAGGTCACCTTTCTAAGCACTACCATCGCCTGCACCCAGAACTCAAGAAGAAGTCAACACGGACAGACACAGAGCTTACCGAGGGGAAAAGCCCCAAGTCACCTCTGCTACCCCTACCGAACAAGCACACAAGATTCGGCCCCAGCGAAGGCGAGACCGACAAGAGTGAACCCCCCAGAAAAGCCCTGATCCCCTTTAAAACCCAAAACATCACTCTCTCCAACGAATTCGACATCCTCGAATCAGGCGACACGGAAGCATCCATGGAGGCAGCTGGCCCTGTAGCTACTTCAGCCCTTCCCGACACATTGGCCGACCCCCTATCACGGAAAGGGAAGTGGTGATCCCAGATAGCAGCAAGGCTAAGCACCAAAATCTCAACGAAGACTCCGCAGCAGCCACCTTGGCCATCATCCCCGCCGATACTGATCAACAAAACAAGTACGAGGACCAAATCGAAGAAGCCCTCGCTATATTAGGGCCAGACCTAGCAAGGAGAGGACTCCAGGTCCAAGCCACAGGTTACCCTCTCCATCAAACTGCTCTCCTGATAGAGAGCACCACCGACTCCCTACTCATCCCCACCGAAGACCCCTCACTGGACTCCGCAGGGGAGTTGATAGACCCCCCACGGTCCACCTCAAGCAATCCTCCAGCGACCCTCCCACCTCGTCTCAGGTGGAAGCTTCCACCTCATTTGGAATTCAAGCCAAGATAGGAACCGCCGAAGCTACATCCATCCAAACCAGATCCGCTACCAAGCGAAGCAAAAAACCCTCATAAAACTTTATTAATGCTTAACATCCTATCATGGAACGTCCACGGTCTGGCAAATAAACCTACACTTAGGAGAATTTTCAGCCTTCGGAAAACCAACAAGATCGATATCCTCATTATTATAGAACCCAAAATTCCCCCTACTAGATTAAAATCGATCCAGCTGCAACTTGGCCTACCTTCGGCCATTGCAGGCAGGCACGATATTTGGATCCTGTGTACGAAGAACGTCAACATCGGAGTCATCCAGGACTCTTGGCAAGCTCTCTCCTGCTGGGTGGAACACCCCATGTTACCGGAACGTGCTATCCTATCAGCGATCCATGGTAGCTGCGAGATCGCCGAGCGGAAATACCTCTGGAACGACCTCCTGGACATCCATCAGCACAACATCAACTCCCCTTGGCTTTGTATAGGGGACTTCAATGCGATTACCTGCAGAGAAGAGAAAATTGGTGGGAGGCCCCCCAGTCCCGGCAATGCAAGACTTCAACAACTTTATCTTCAACGCTCATCTAGCCCCCTTCCAATTCAAAGGCAACGCGTTCACCTGGTGCAACATGCAGGAAGTGAACGACGCCAATACTCCAGACTGGATAGGGCCCTCACGAATGCTCGATGGCACGACATGGGGATTAACACCAAACTGTCTCACCTAAACTCTACTGAATCCGACCACTCTCTCCTGATGATTGAAATTCAAACCAAGACCAATCCATACAAGAAGAACTTCCAATTCCTCGATTTTTGGACCGATCACCTATAGTTCTTGGGCATCGTTGAGGAAGCCTAGAATAGCGACGACTCTTCCGATCCCCTCGTGCGGGTGAGCAAAAACTCAAAGCAACGAGGACAGCCTTATCAAACTGGAGCAAAAATGCATTCGGGGATATCTTTCAAGCAGTTCGGGTCACGGAGGACGACGTCTCCCGTGCCGAATCAGTATTCGTCGCGGACCCAAGAACAGGAAAGCTCTGAACCTCACCAAGGCTATGCTCAAATTCAGACTCAAAGTGGAGACAGACTTCTGAAAGCAGAAATCACGGTTGAAATGGGACAGCGATGGGGATAAAAACTTGAAGTACTTCCATGACTGCGTTAACGGCCGTAGAAACAAACTATCGATTCACCATATCGCGGACGATAATAGAAACTTTATAACTGACTATAAGAGCATCCAAGAAGCGGTCGCGGACTTCTTCTCCAAATTATTCTCCAAAGAGACGGTCCACAAAGATAGTTCATTCCTGGACCAAATCCTCGCCCTCATCACCGAAGACGACAACGCTACCAGAATGGCGGGGATGCTCCCCAAAATTATCTCTGAGGAACAAAGCGACTTTGTTCGAGGGAGGAACATCTAGGACAATATCATGCTGGCACAAGAGTTAATCACCTGTATGAAGTTTCCCGCAAGAGGGGGCAACATAGCCGTCAAAATCGACATTGAGAAAGCTTACGACAGACTGGACTGGCAATTTATGATCTGGGTCTTCAGGGCTTTCGAATTCTCGAAAATTGGACTAACACCGTGTGGAGATCCGTCAGTAATTCTTGGTTCTCCACAGTTATCAACGGTCAAACAGAGGGGTTCTTCAAATCTACTCGGGGGTTAGACAGGGCGATCCTTTATCATCCATGATCTTCATCATAGCTACTGATGCTCTGAGTAGAAACCTTAACAATACGGTCAGTACTCCCAACTTCCAGTATTACCACACATCGAGCGGTTGCCCTATCATAACCTACCTAGCATTTGCCGATGACTTACTCATATTCTCCTCCGGGGACATTAGAACGATGGAGGTGGTCCAAAATACCCTGACTAGATACTCTAGATGCTCAGGACAGAAGATCAATCACTCTAAGAGCTTTATCTACGCCCACCACAGCATCAAAAGAGGGTAAGCCACCAGCCTCACCAACTTAACATCTTTTAACGTAGCCCATCCCCCTTCAACTATCTAGGCTGTCCCCTTGTTTACGAGAAATCCAATGCTGGCATCTTTGAGAACTTGACCAACAGAATCAGGAACAAACTCGAGGGGTGGCATAATGTTACGTTATCTCCAGGCGGTAAGATGATCCCCATCAGACATGTTCTTGCTTCCATTCCCATCCATACTTTGGCAGCTTGTTCCCCGCCTTTAAAGGTTATCTCGTCGATCGAGCAGATATTTAACAACTTCTTCTGGGGGCACAACAAAGGTCAAGACAAACACCACTGGGCCAGCTGGGATACTATGGCTCAACCGACAGAAAATCGGGGCCTGGGATTCACCAAACTCACCCACATCGTTAACGCCTTCTCGATGAAATTGTGGTGGAATCTTCGCACGAATAAGAACTTATGGACTAAGTTCATGAAGGCCAGGTACTTCAAACACATCCACCCATCGGAAGCCATATCCAACAGTAGATCCTCAGCGGCTTGGCATCGTATCCTGATCGGGCGCGATCTCGCAGAATCGGCCATTAGACTCCAACTGGGTAGCGGAGAGTCGGACACCTTCCTTGAAAGATGGACCGGAGATAGCTTGATCCCGCATCAGGCAGACTTTCCCGGTAACAGCAGAATCGGAGACCTGTGGAACACTTTCCACAACGACTGGGACTGGGACAAGATTTGCTATTGGGCTGGTAATGACACGGCAGATAGAATCCAACAGAACGGTCTTAGCATCGGCCTCGATGCTGACGAGCTTAGGTGGTCGCTTGAGGCTTTCGGACTTTTTCGGTGAGATCAACGAGACTCGCAGTCTAAGGGAACGGGCAAGCGCACTTCATTGCGCGCTTCTGGCATTCCTGTATCCCGAAGAAGTGGTCCTTCCTCATGTGGAGAGTCATTAGGAAGAAAGTGCCAACGGACGATACCCTTAACTCCATTGGGATTAGCTTAGCTTCATCTTGCAATTGTGGACTGAACGTCACATGGAGACTATTGACCATATTTTCAGAGAAGGAGATCTAGCGGGCAGGATTTGGAGATCCCTTAACCGGGTATTCAATATAGATCCTGGCGGTGGACGCTTCCACGATCTGGTGGACACTTGGGGATCAGCTTTCCACGGACACCAGATCGTAGCAGCGGCTACCACGTGGGCGATTTGGAAAAATTGCAACAAGGCGAGATACAAGGGGCGCCAATACTCGGTCGACCAGCTCACTAAGGAGATCTTCCGTCAAGTTCGTAAGCGGAGCACCCTGTGCTCCTACACCCCGATTGCTTTCTAGTCTTTGATCCTTCCCTAGCTTCGGGGGGTCTAGCGTCCTCTCACCCTCTTCTACCTTTTGGTTGGTATACTTGTATAGGCTTTTGCTTCTTCTGCCTTGTACACGTTTCAGGCTTCGGCTGTTTCAGCCTTGTTTAATAACATGAAGGGTTTCTTTTAATATATATATATATATATTATTTTAATATATATATATATATATATTTTATATATATATATATATATTTATTTTTTATTTTTTATTTTTATTTATTTATATATATATATATATATATATATATATATATATATATATATATATATATATATATATATATATATAGGCTTATAATATATATATATATATATATATATATATATATATATATATATATAGGCTTATAAAATGATGATATGAAAACTTATCCTTGTATGACAGAGAATTATACTTATTAAAACAACAGAATAATAATAATAATAATAATAATAATAATAATAATAGTAATAATAATAATAATAATAATGATAATAAAAAATGTAAAGAGAACCAAAATGATCCAATAGAAACAATCAAACAAAAAGAACAATAATAATCAACTTACAATTCAGAAGTTAAGAAAATAACTGCTATCTCCTCGTTTGAGGAGAAAGCCTCAAAAGTCCTTATTAAAAAAGGGGAGAGAGGGAGAGAGATGAGAGAGGGGAAATGGAGGACGAAGGGAGAGAGAGTGAGAGAGAGAGAGAGGGGCGGAGAGAGCGGAAAAGTGACGGAGAGGGACGAGAGAGTGAGGAGCCGGAGAAGAAGAGGGAAGAAGGGGAGCGGAACGGCGGAGCTGCGGGAGGCGGCGCTCGCGGTGAGGGTGGCCGGCGATGGGGTTTCACGCGGTCGGGAAGACGCACGCGGCGGAGACAGAGGAGGACGACGCTTGGGAGGCGATCGGAGAGGGGGCGAGCGCGGAAGACTGGGCGGCAAGAGGATCGGTGGCGCTGGCTCGACAGAGGCGGCTTGCCACAGCTCGCATGGAGGTCGGGGTTGGGCTGATCCGGCGGCGGACGCAGGCGGAGCTCGCGACGATGCTAAGGGTGTGCGGCCATGGAGAAGGAGGAGTGGGTGGAGGTTGTGGCCGGGGATATGGTGATCTGTTCTCCGTTGGCGGCCAGGGGTGACCGCGGGAAGCTCACGGTGGTGGTGAGATCGATTGTCGACGGCGGGGCGACGGCGAGGTGTAGGTAAGGTGGTGGTTGTCTTTTCTTTTATAAATTTTGTGTGGTGGTAGCCGATGGGATTTTGGTCGTGGTATGGTGGCGACATCGAATTGCGGTGGTGGTGTCGGCCTATTATGGGTGGTCGGAGACAGCCGAGCGTGGTGGTTGGGTAAAAGTGGCGAAGACGAGAGGGAGTTTTGTCGGTGGCGGCTGGCCACGTCGTCACTGGCCGGGGGTCGCCGCGGTCGTGTGGGGATAGTCGGGATGTTTGGGTGGTTCTGGTTATGATGACTGTGGTTGCCTGGTCGAAGGGTTAGGGTCAGGGTCGGCCGGGCGATGTGAGAATAGGTGGCTGTGGTGATAGTCGAGGCGAGGAAGAGGTGGGCAGCCGGAGGATGGCCAGGTTATGTTTAGGTTTGGAAATTTTGGTTCGTGTCGGAGATTTGTGTCCGGCATGTCAGACACGATGGGTTGCTGTATTTGTAAAGGAAATAATTAGTGGATGGGACACGGACACGAATACTGTTTAGGATGGTGGAAATTTTGTGAATGGTTGTGGAGAATTCATAGAAAAGGGCAAGTACCTCTCCTTTTAAAGGAGGTGGGAATCCCATTAGGATAAGGACTAGAGGTTTTAAATCCCCTTTTAGATAATTATCACATTTGTTTTAAAAATAAAATAAAATCTAAATCCAATCCAAATCCAAATCAAAATCCAATTAGATTTTTTTATGTAGAAAATTTAGCTAAATTAAATAATTGAATCTTAATTTAAATTACCATAACTAATCAAATATTAAATCAACAACTTCCAAATTATCTCTTATAAATAATAAAATAATCAATATTGAATAATTTCAAAAATTGCAATAAATATTTTAGATATTAATAGAAAATATCTTTAGAATACCTTTTTAATAATTAAGATAAATAATAAAATAATTTTGAAAATTTCAAGTATTTACATGAATTAAATTTCATGTATCTCGTATGCGACTAGCACAAAATATCTATGTATATATTATTTTCGAAATCGGCATAAATAAATAAATAAAATTTTGCCACTAATATGACGGAATTTATATACCTTCAAGAAAAATAAACAAGTTAACTATATTATGCTAAAATGAAATAAATGTTTTCTATATTTTTATAACAATTATTTATTAATAATAATTGTTATAAATTAAAGGCTTTTATAATGAAAATAACAAAACTTAGAAAATTTGGCACGATAGCAAGAATAATTATTATATATATTATTTTGAAACTATAAAAATAGAAAAAGTTTTTCTAAAAATATGTATGCTCGCACATATTCGCACTCGTCGAGCAATAATAAAAATAAATTTTCATGCGCGATGTACAATGTACAATACAAAATAAGACAAATCTATACCAAATTTAATAAAAAAAATAGTAAAAATTTAGGGGTTTTACAATGGAATTTGTGGTGCACACCAACCCGGCCCCAAATTACAAGATTGCCTCAGACGAATAGGTTATTATTGGCCCACAATGATAGCAGATGTTGTTGAATATGCAAAGAAGTGTAGGGCTTGTCAATTCCATACTGATTTCATTCATCAACCTTCGGAGTTTCTACACCCGATGGTGGCATCTTGGCCTTTTGAAGCCTGGGGTATGGACGCCAGCAGCCCAACTAGCTCGCCATCCTCCAGAGGACATCAGTTTAACCTGGCTATAACCGATTACTTCTCCAAATGGGCGAAAGCTATACCGCTCATCGAAGTAAAGACATCAAACATGATCAATTTGGTCAAACATCGCATCATCTACCGCTTCGACCTACCTCGCAAGATCATCCATGATAATGGTCCACAATTTGTGAGCCATGCATTCTATCGGTTCTACGGTAAGAATCGAATCCAGAATGTAGCCTTTACCGCATACAATCCAGCAGCTAATGGATTAGCAGAAGCTTTCAATAAGACTATCATCAAACTTCTCAAGAAATTCGTGTCTTCAAACAATCATGATTGGAATGAGAAGCTCAATAAATGCCTCTGGGCCTACCGTACAACAGGTCGGACTCTGACAGGCAGTACGCTGTTCTCTCTGGTCTATGGAAGTGAAGCAGTTCTTCCCCTAGAAATCCATATTCCCTCTCTTCGGGAAGCCCTAGCCAATGAGTTGACTGCCGAAAAAAGTTACCGTCTGCGACTACAAGAGCTGGAAGTGCTAGACAAAAAATGCTTATTAGCTCAACTGTGTATTGAGCTATACCAAGCACGCATTTCTAGAGCCTTTAATAAAAAGATATAAGTTGGTGATTTGGTCTTAGCAGTGAGAAGACCAATGGTCATGACGCACAAGACAAAAGAAAAATTCTAGCCTAAATAGGAAGGTCCTTTCGTTATAGAATCGGTGTATTCTAACGGTGCGTATCGACTAACCAACCCTGATGGTGACTTGTTTATGATTCCAATCAACGACAAGTTCCTGAAGAAATATTATGTGTAACCTTCAGCATTCACAAATACCCTACTTTAATCATGTAAATGTACAGTATGATGTTTATGTGATTCAGAGAATCGTCTAACTATTATCCGTATTTCAAGAGTCTTGAATACGCCATGGATAATAGGTCCTCTAAAAAGATTTCTCAGTGGAATTTCTTCGTTTGAACTTGGTCCAAACTTGATCTTATGAAAATGGTCACGTCCATATTTCCTCTGAACTGTTTTTCGATAATTATTGCCCAGTGGAATAATTAAGAAATGTTTTGCCACGTCCATATAACTTCTGAGCAAAATACTCATCAGAAATAATCACGTCCATATTACCTCTGAATTATTAACTGAGTCCTACTTAATGTTATACATCCGTCCACGTCCATATTACCTCTGGTCGAGATATAAAACATTCTCTGCTATTACGTCCATATTACCTCTATTAGCAGCTTCTTTCAACTTTTTATCTATATTCAAGAACCTTGAATATAAAATGGGTAATGAGTCCACATCCAATTTCCCAGCAGAATATCTACCAGAAATATCTCTACTACGTCCATATTACCTCTAGTTCTGATATTTCATAAACCATATTCATGAGTTCAGAAAGCCAAAAGATTCTTCATTGAATTGTTCTCAAAAAAGCAGGATACAAGAGTTTTACGGCTAAATGAGCCAATTACAAATAAGAAGACTTAGGGGATACACAATTGATTGATGCTATCCCTCAAAGCCGTGACTTCAGCTTGTGACTTGACAAGAGCACAACGATGCGCTTCTTCCTGTCGAGTAGTCTCATCCCTGAAGGGAATTAGTCTCGCATGCTCCTCCTCCAACTTCACCAGTTGCTCTTTCAATTGGTTTGAAGTTATGGCAGTCACAACAGCCTGAGTTGTATAGTCCTCCTGTTCAGACACAACCGCTCTTAAGTTGGTCTTTAGTTGGGCAATCTCCTTATGAAGCCGCATAATCTGATTGTACCTTTCGGTGATCTGGGCGGCCAGCTTGTCCTTCGAAGAAATATGAGCTTGGCTTGCAGCATTGAACTGTTCATATTGATCAGCCAGCTCACTAATCTCTTTAGCCAGGGCTTCCTTTCTCGCTTAGAAAGTAGCCTCCTCCTCTTCAATAGCCGCAACCAAAGCCGCGTCTTCTTCAAGAAACATCGAGGTTGGGCTTCGTCGACTGGCTTCACAGAATCTGGTCACTCAGTCTTTCAAGTCTTCTAGGAATTTTCTTAAAGCATTTGTCCGCTACTCGTAACCAGCAATGCTTTCAAGGACTGCCACCTGGCATTCAGCAATAGCCTTTACAAGCCCGAAGGCAGCATTTCGGTTCAAGACTCCAGGAAGCTTCACTTTCATGATAGAGTAGAAAGCTTTTATGACTTCCTGAGACATTTCATCATCTTCAGAGGAAGTCATTGGAGAGGGAGCTTGATGGAGATCTTTTGCCCCAGGAAGAGATACTTGGGAAGAAGTCGAACCTGACAATAAAGCAATATACATATCAGTAATGGAAAGAAAAACTTAAAGAGTGTGAAAGAGTTGTAATTTCATACCTGCTGCCTGCTCAATGTCAACTTGAGCTAGGGAAACAAGAGCAGACCCAGGTCGCTCAATGTTAGCTTCAGCCAAAACAGATGCAGGTTGCTTGTCTTATACGGCTCTAGCTGGACCTAGAGCAGATTCAGTAACAGCCACCTCGGTGCGCTGATCAACTTCTTCAGCTACCGATACTGACTCACCAAAAAATGGTTCAGAAACAAGGGCCCCAGCTAGACCCGGAGCGGATTCAACAGCGACCGTCTCAATGCACCGTTCAACTACTTCTTCAGCAACCGATGCCGGTTTACTGACCAAACCTTCTGCACCGACTACTCGGGGAGAACCGGGGGCAACTTCTTGTCTTGCCCTAGTGTCTGGGGCAGCCTCTGTACTTTGTTCCCTCTTCTCGTCTACAAGGGAATATACGACGAAAGTCAGCCTCACGAGAAGTACGCAAAATTAAAGTCGAAAAATCTCATCTGAAGTAAGGTGCAAGAATAACGTACCCACGGGAGGGTGAGCTGATTGGACTTGACTCACGTCCAACTCCTTTATTTGTGCCCCAAGCTCAGACATATCTCCTAAAGAGATATCATAAGACGGACTGGCTTCATCCGTCGGTTGAGGACGAATAAGGAACACCGTCGTCACGTCCACCTCTTCAGACAAAGTGGTACATGCCTCGGGCACGACTTCAACGTCCCGTACAAAGGATAAATGCAAGGGTAAGAGAGCGTTATTTGAAGACTGTACGAGTATTGGTTTTACCAAGACGGCTATGGAATCCAGAAAGGGATCTACCTCCGGGATAGTAACGGCCCATGATGCCGTTTCACTCCTTTGAGTTTGCCGGAAAGATCTTCTTGGAGGAGGCGAGCCGGCACCCACATCCTTGACCTTCTTTACACCTCTGACAACAAGTTTCTTTTTTCTTTTAAAAGTCGATTGTTGAGACAGTTCAGTCGAAGCTTTTCATTTTTGAGGAAGATCAGGGAGAGAAGGTTCCTCTTCAATATCTTTTCTTTGTTGTGTTGCAGCAACCGGCTCTTCAAGAGCTGCCCTTCGTGGTAGTGCTGCAGCCGGCTCTGCTACAGGTGCGACACCTTCCCTTCTATGGCCCCTCATTGCTTGGGCTTGTCCTATATCGGCAAGAGTGGGGGCAAGCCTAGTCCCCGATACTAAACTCTGCTTGCAATCATACCGAAGGTTAAGGGTATTGACCTGAGTATAAAACTTTACAGCAGTAAAGAGCAGGTGAGTTTTAGGTTTATCTTCTAGCAAAGTAAAAATTGCCCCTGTACATATGGCGTTGAAATAGCCCCATGCACGTGCCCCGTCAATCAGGCTTCTTATCGACTGAAGATGAGGGCTAGGGTTGCCCAGAAGAAGCTGGCTATACCCAAACTGCCTTGTAAAATGACTTGGCAGATAAGGTTCCAGGAAAGTATGGTTCCTATCCCTGAGCAACAGATGAGAAGGCCTGATAGACTGGAGACAACGGAATACTCCAGGAGTCAAGCTCGTAGTGAGTGCTCCCTCATCTACTAAAGTATCGCCTGCACAGCCACTGCCAGATGGAGGGGACACTCTGATGAACTCATAATTCTGTAGGAAGCTCAAAGCCCTCCTACAAGCAGGCACCCCGGTGACGGCCAGTCTGCGTCATTGAACCTCCGAAGAAAGATATCTCCTGCCAAAGAGTCTGCCATCAGCCCGGCATTCATTAATCTGGGACAATACAGCACAAGCCATCCTATTAAGTAATGAAAGGAAAGTTCAGTCCTGGCAAAGTACCTTCTACCATCAGACGTCACCGCACTTGCAGTAAAGTCCCGTAAACCTTGTTGGATGTCGCAGACCATTACAGAAAGCAGGGCGAGCCAGTATCCGAACACCAGCCTTACAGCCAGAAGAATCATACCCCGGCTCATCCTCTCGATAGACCCTGAACTACCAGGGAATACATAGTCGTGGAGCCATGTCATCAGAAAAGCGGCCAGCACAGCCTTCTCCGACAACTTAAACTCAGCTTGCCGAAAGAAATGATAAATTGGGGAGCTCCCATAGGGATCATCGCTATCATGAGTATCTGCTGCCCCGTGATCTGTCATCAATTCCTCTATCTTGGACTTCGTCAGGGGCTTGCAAATTGAAAGGAGGCCGGACCTTCTCCTTCTCCTTTAACAAAAATATATCCCATCCAATATCTCGTATGGGGAATGGCTCCATCGGTCTTGTCCTTCTTTGTGATCCTCTGACAGATGAGGAATTAGACAGAGTAACTCATTGTACACTTCCACCATCTCGAGATTTTCCTTCTCCAGGTCTAAAAGCTCTTCATCACAAGGAACGTATTCCTCGTACGGCTCCATTTTCCAGGACAGCTTTGATATTGCATGCATCTCATGTAGAGCCAAACCTATCTTCCCGCTCGGAGTAAAGAAAGTACAGGTGTAATGATTGTACAACTCCACCAACGCGATAAACATAGGCCAATTCACTTTTATGCCATATTGGGTGGCTCTAACGGCATAAAACAAGCCGACAGCTTTTAGGGTATCCTCGTTGGTCAAGAGCACCCATCCCCTGAGATCACTCCAGAATGGGACGGGGTATCTCCAACCTTCCATCCGCAGCTTCCCTCTCGGATACGACTCCTTCTTTGACGTCATCAGATTAGACAGGGTCTCGACAGCATAAGGATGAAGTTCAGTCAGAACGTCGTTTATTATGGCCCCAGGGAGAAGCCCCCTCGTGGAATAGGATATGGAGCCCTTGACACACTTGAAGGTGTCTTTCTTTCGGTCACCGGAGTTAAATTGGATCTTGCCAAAAATGACTCCATGAAGTTCAGGGGTCAGATCCCATTTTATCTGTCTCCGGACAGCTAAATCGGTAAACGCCGACAAAAGGTATTGGCGTTCCATAGTCGGCAACCATATCCTCAGGTCGTTCAATCTGACCACCAGAGGGTCCCTTAGATGTTTTGGCCCATCATCCTCAAAGTCCAGGCTGTCACCGAACAGAAAGTATGGTCTCTTGAAGCTCCGCGCCCCTCCGAGCATGAACTTCTCATTGTTCATCATCTGCTTCAGGAACGTCTTGTCCTGTTCAAGCATAGCGATCATTCGCACTGAAGGCTGGTTTGGCTGATCTTTGCTTGAATGTTCCTGATCATGGCGGTAATGAGGCTTGAATCCAGAGCCTGGCAGGCAGAGCTGAGAGGAATCCCACCAAGAGCCGGGACAATTATGTCAACTGCAAAAATAGAAAAAAAAGTCAGAAAAATGACTAAGTCCTGGAAAAACTTTCTATGCGCCTATGAGTTATGTGCCCACAGTGGCTTTAGGCGCATCGAATTCCTTCTTGAACATAAAAAGTTTCTGTGTGGGCGCATAATTTGCTGCAGTCAAAAGCAACAAGTATGTGTACGTATGACTCTGTGGGCGCATAAAAATGCTAGACAGAGGAAGGTTGCTTTAGGCGCATATCAATAGCTATGCACCCAAGCAGAGATCAGTCCGAGCGTCGTAAATTAACGCTCTGAACTTTGTTTTAAGGATATTGCCTCACCCAGAATGGGGTCTTGGACCAATAAAGACGTTGCCGAAGGAGAAGAACCACTCGTTGCAGCCTTCTTACCCTTCACGGACCACTTGGGAGTCGAAGCAGCTTTTGGAGACATGATTTCACAAGAAAAAGAAAAAAAAAAGAAAAAACTCTTGGAAATTTCTGAAAAGAGGAGAGAATGAATTTTCTTTCTCCTCGTGCCTATTTATAGGCAAAACAGGGTACTATGTGCCCACACAAGATCCAATATTTGTATATTATGCGCCCACATTTTGCTGACGTGGGCTACGCATAGACATCGCATAAAGAGTGGAACTCTTTAAATTCTGTTCCAACGAATCTGGCGCTTCAAATTTTTAAGGAAGATCTCAACAGCCATATTTGACAGCCTAGCAATATTTATGCGCCCAAGGAGATGATCTGTCATGCACCCATAGAGCTATTGAAGACAGTCTCCCATGCTTCTTTCAAAGTATTTCGAACTCGTTCGAGTATCAAAAACTTTGAAGGGGGTCTTGTAGAAGCATAAAAATACAGGACTATGTGCCCACATGAAGAAGATGTTATGCACCCACATGGCCAAAGGGGCTATACGCCCACAGCATTTTCTCCATGTAGTAAAACATGCGCCCAAGTGTGGGCGTATAGTTTGCTCCCAGCATTATGCGCCCAAGGCAGAAATAACCCTACGACCCGGTCAACATCCACGATCAATCATCGGCCGAGGCATGCGGCCACGTCAGTCTCCATGAGCAGTCGTGCATCGAAGCATGCGGTCACGATCAACCCACGATCATGCAGTCTTTATAAGCCCACACACAATGCACCCAATGGAACACTATGCACCCATAGTGAAATTAGTGTATTTTCTACATGTGTGCACATAACAATCATTTCAGTGTAAAATGACTATAAATAGAGGACATATGCCTCTTCAAATGGGGAGAACAAAGAGCATTTTAGAGCCAAATTATTGCCCTTCTTGCCAGTGAGCCGAAAGTTAGCAATTTTCTTAGATTTTCTTTCACTTTTGTAAATCGGAGTGTCAAAGGAGTAAAGGAGCAATTGTCGCTCGATCTCCATCGTCTCATTTCCCAGAATTCTTTTTGTACTCGAGAATTCTCAGTACAGGATCTCTTAGGTGTACTCGATTTGTAGTGCTTTGCTCTAATAAGAAAAGACAGTGATTCTTCTCTTTTTTGTAAGTGTCTACAGTTCCTACGAAAGAAGAATGACAAAAGCTGAACAAATTCGGAAGAGCTAAACCTCGAAGAAAGCTACATGAAGTCATCTCTAAAGAAAAAAAAGGAAAATACAATATTATCGTTATAGTAAAATAACCTAGAATATTATACAAAACATGTGCTATGAATTCAAAACCAATTAGGATCTCAACTTCGACAAATGACAATGTCTACCATTACAGCGCTTTGTACCGAAAGGAAAGCTTGATGACTACTACCACCGCACTTGTAGAGGATTAGGTCATGTAACACCTCCACCAACTCCTAAAAGCTCAAAAGTTGAAGAATTACATTCATAATCGTCAGAATCGACCACTTGGGATTCTGATGTAAGTGTGGGAGCAATGTTCAATAACAGTCAACATGACATCAACCGACCAAGTCGTTTAAGAAGATTACCAAATGTTGGAACTCTTCAAAGTAGAAACTTGGATGCAAAAGATGGAGGCACAATAGGATTTGTGGTTCAAGCTTACTGAAGAAGAAGTTGTTCAAGTTTACCTACGAGATGAGTTTTCTCTCAAGCCAATCTTCATCACCAAAAGTCTTTCTGAAGAAGAGAAACAATCTCTTATAGCACTAATAAGAGAATGTATTGATGTCTTTACATAATGAAGACATGCCTGGTCAAGACCACAACGCTTGAATATCGGATCGAATGCCAAACCGGTCAAACAACAACAAAGAAGGTTTCGTCCAAATGTCATGGAAGTTATTGAAATCAAAGTCAAGAAGCTAATAGCAAGCGACTTTATTCATGAAGAACAACATCAGATTGGGTAGCAAATGTTGTTCTTGTGTCAAAAAGAACAAAAAGATCATAGTCTGCATCGATTTATGTAATTTGAATGCGACCTTCCAAAAAAATAAATTCCTTGTGTCTATTACAGATGTCAGATAGATAATACTTGCAGTTTTGAGCAAATATGTTTTATGGATGGCTTCTATGGATGTAATCAAATCAAAATGTATCTAGATGATAAAAACACACATCATTATGAACACCATTGGGGGTATTCTGCTATACGGTAATACATTTTGGATTGAAGAAAGCTGGTATGACATACCAATGAGCTATGAGCATAACTTTTTGTGAGCATTTGTGCAAAATGAAAGATTGCTATGTTGATTGTATTACAGTCAAAAGTCATCGCAAGCAGGATTACCTTCAAGATTTCATAATGTTATTTGAATTGATGCGTTCACATTAGTTAAAGATAAACCCAAATAGGTCCTTCCTGGAAGTCTTTAGTGGTAAATTCCTTGGGTTGTCATTACATCAAGAGGAATTCACCTCGACCCAAACAAAGTCAAAGCTATTCTTGACATGTGTCTACTAAAGAATCTAAAGGAGCTTTGAGGATTCCAAGGACGATTTGACCTATATCAGAAGGTTTATATTAGATATATCTTATCGCTGCCAGCCATTTACAAGCTCATGAAGAAGGGGGTCATGTTCATCTGGGACAAAGCATGCCAACAAGCTATTAAAGATATCAAGAAATATCTTTCCAATCCTCTAGTAGTGGTGGCTCCCATTACAGGAAAACCTTGTGTACTATATGTTCGAGTGATGGATCACTCTTTAGGAACACTACTAGCATAAAAGAGCGACGAACGCCATGAACGTGCAATATACTATCTTAGCTGCATAATGATTGGAGCCAAACATAGATACAATCCCATGGAGAAAGAACCTGACATTTTCTATCTAGAAGATACGACATTATGTGATCGGACAGACAATCCATGTTATCTCTATAGTTAATCCTTTGGGGTTCTCATGACAAAGCCAATTGAACTAAATTCTCGATTAGCAACTTGGGAAATACTACTATCACAGTATGACATATTGTTTGTCCCTCAAAATCAATCAATGGACAAGCTTTGACAAACTTTCTAGTGGCTCATCTAATTCTGAAAATGTCGAAGATGTATGAAGACATCATGTACGAGGTGTTAGAGTCCAACACGACATCCGACAAAGTCGTATGGCAAATGTTCTTTGATGTCGCATGAAGGACAGGCCTAAAAGACAATATTATAGCAGGAGTGGGGTTTGTGTTTGTCTCACATAATAATCTTGTGATACATCGTACTTATTCCTTAGTGGCACATTGTTCCAATAATATAGCAAAATATAATGCTCTGTTCATAGGACTCCCTCTAGTCAGCTCATTAACTGGGTTAGATTACTTGGAAGCTTATATTGATTCCAAGTTGATAATCAACCAGGTAAAATATGTCTTTGAAGTATGTCATAAAGACCTCATACCCTATCATCAAGCTACCATCGAGTTAGCTGGGATGTTTAAAGGATTTTATATTAACCATGTACCCTGATTACAAAATACAGAAGCAGAATGCTCTAGCAGGACTTGTTGCTTCTTTTACTTTACCAGTGTAGCGCCCCAGTCCCAATATACATAGGACTAGATATACGTAACATGCTTACTATATGCATACAAAGTATACTACAATATATGGAAACTCTGTATAAGCACATAAGTTGTATTAAATAAATACCAGTTTATAACAATATCTCATGGTCACAGGCATTATCTATATCTCATCCATCAGAGAAATAAAAGAAATATTCCATTGTAAATAAATAAATAGTCAGAAGAAATAATAGCCGGGTGGAGACAAATCTACTACGTACCAAGCTAGAATGAGAATGGAGTCCGATCTCCTAAAAATAAATGAAAGAAAGCAAGTAAACAGAAGGATCAAGCGTCATCGGAGGGTAAGATCTGCTCGATAGAACACGAAGAAGCTGACCCGAGTTCTACTCCTGTGGGTAATCCTAACCGTCTATACTTGGAGAGATCACTAGGTCCTCGGATGGACGTAACAAGATACAGAAAACATGTCATATAAACTAAATATAAAGTGCTCTACAATAATCTGGGTCATAACATGGTTCAGTACCTTATCATCGAAGCAGTGAACCACTCCTACAACCAAACATGGACAATGTATGGCATGTTGGCCCATTGCCTAATGGTCACACCTGATTTTGATAATCAACGACGACTTAAGTCGATACGCAAAATATACGAAACTGCTACTAATGTTTCTGGTCATTGAAATCAATATCAAAAGAACGTACTACATCTACAACAAGCATTCAAGTCATCATCCAAAAGCAAATTGTAACAGAATCCAGATCGAGCCATTTTTACATTTCTTCTATATTTTTTACTTTTATTCGAGTCTAGGTTATAAAATGTAAAATCGAATGGATATTACTGGCTTAGGTTATCTCAAGTCCACCTTTCCAAAAAGCATATCCATATCTCAAAATCTACATATCCAAAAATCCTAAAATACCTATGCAGTTTGGTTATTCAAATTTAGTTCTGAACTATCAGAACTCTGACCGAGTTCGATCCGAGTTCTGACCGAGTTCGGTCAAGTCAAATTTGAAATTCAGTTGCTTCCAAATCTGCATCAAACATTCGTTTGCGAGATCTTAGCATCCGAACTCTTTCTGAACTCTGTCGGAGTTCGGTCAAGAAAAATTCCTATAAATAGAGAAGATTTTCACATTTTTAATCACTCATTCACTCTTCTCTCTATTCCTTCTTAAAGTGTTTTTTAGTGATCTAAAGCTTTTACATTCCACCTATACTTCTCTTAGCCAAAGCCAGTAGCATCTTATTCACTTTAGAGTCTTTGGTTTACAGAGTTGTAAAGAGGTTGCAAGTTAGAAAATATCTCAGTTTTCGGAGACAGTCGTGCTCTCGTCACCAAGCACGGTGTTGTAAAGTCGGTAGTGCACTTGTCGCCAAGCACGGTGTTGTAAAGAGATGACAAGTTAGATTGAAAATAGTAGATTAATAGCAGACAAGAGTACTCACGACTAGATTAGTTCTCTCAGAGGGAAACAGTATATATTGCAATGTTTACTGAGTTTGATCTTCTATCTCTTACTGCTATCTAAATTACTCTCTTTATTCCTACCATAGTTTATAACTGTTAAATTTTTAATTAATGATTATCTCTGCTGCACTCGCACACTCTATTCATCCTTCCCTCTCTAGAGATGCTTAACGGTCCTATAATTGGTATCAGAGCGGGTTATATTCTAATATAACAACCTTAGAGAGTATATGGCAGCCATGAAATTAATATTCAACGGTAAAGGACAATCCACAAATAGACCCCCACTATTTGATAGAACAAACTACACATATTGGTAAACATGAATGATTTTCTTTCTAAAGTCTCTTGACTTTGATCTTTGGTCTATAGTTGTTGACGGTTATAAGAAACCGACACCTATAGTGATTGAGGGCGTACTTGTAGACAAGTCACATGACAAATACACAGACAAAGAAAAGTCAAAGGCTAGTCTAGATGCACGTGCCATCAATGCACTATTCTGTGCAATTGACAAGACAGAGTTTAATTGTATTTCTACCTATACTACGTCTTATGGTATTTGGATACTTCTTAAGGTAACTCATGAAGGTACTTCCTAAGTAAAGGAATCCAAGATCAGTAGACTAGCACAGGAATATGAATCATTCAAAATAAAATCCGGCGAGTCAATTACATAGATATTTACTCGTTTCCTAGATATTACTAATCCTTTGCAACCCCTTGGTAAAGATTACAGTAATCATGAGAAGATCAGAAAAGTGCTACGGGCTTTAACCAAGAATTGGAATCCAAAGGCTACTACAATCATTGAAGAAAACGATCTCACCACCATAACACTGGAGACACTCATAGGCAAGCTGTTGACCCATGAGCTGGCCCTACAAGAATTTTAAAAAGCAACCCCTAAAGAAAAATCCATCGCCTTCAAAGCGTAAGCCAAAAGAGTTGCATATAATAATTCTGATGAAGAATCATCAAGTGGTGATGAGCAAACCCTGCTAGTAAAGAACTTCAGGAAAATCTTAAAGTTTGAGAGATCAAATCGAAGGAAGAAAGACGTCCACAAAAGCAATGAAGAGGAAACAATATACTTTGGATGCAAGAAGTCAGGACATATGAAGGACTCTCCACTGTCAAAGAAAAGCAGTCCATATGATAGATCAAGATCAAGCAGGAAAGCTATAACTAGTCGAAAGTATGCAAATACAAGTATCTGGCACAAAAGTGATGCCAGTGAATCAGAGGAAGAGGACAGACCCTGCAATACTGCCAATGTCTGTCTTATAGCATTCGATAAGGTATCATCTAACCCTATATATGATGATTTTACTTTCGATGAGTTAGAAAATGCTTTTAGCGAACTACTTGAAGAACACAGAAATGTGTTAGACAAGTATAAGCAATCTCGCAAAGAGGTTAAGGCATGCACAACCGAAGTAGCAAGATTGTCTAATCTTCTCGAAGATATTAGATAGACATCTACTACTGGTAACACGAATGAGATAGCCAAGCTCAGGGTAGACTATCATGAGGCTATCCTTACCACTGAAAAGAAAGAAAGAGACTATGTCAACATACAAGAGCTTTATAACATAGAGAAGAAGAGGCACTTAGTCACAGAGTAAAGACTCGCAGACATGACTACTAAATACGAGAAGTCTTGTGTGATCTCTAAAAAATTAGAGATCAAGTTAGGCAAGTAAGTCATCCCTGTGACACAGCCTAAGATTAGTCCTACTGCTAAGCATGCAACTAAGAGGACTAAACCACAGAAAGTACGCAAACAACACGTTAATCACAATCATGCTTTCACTTATAGGTTTTCAAAGAAGACACAAATGCATGTCAACACAAAAACAAAGAACACTTTTTCAAAACTCACTTGCATGTACTGTGGTACTCACGGGCACATATCACTGTATTGTCTAGCTAGAAAGCTTGTTGACAATTAAACACTTGTTTGGAGACCTAAGACTAATCAAAATGGACCCTTCAAAAAATAGGTACCAAAGGATTCATCTACTCGTGTTGTAGGTGGACCCTCAACCCTCTCATGCTAGAAGCAAGTGGATCTCCGATAGCAGATATTCGTGACACATGACTGGTGATGCATCTTTGTTCGCTATGCTATCGATGAAGAAAAAAAAAAGATACGTCTCCTTCGGAAATAACTTGAGAGGTAATATAATTAGAAATTGCATTGTTGGTATGTCTCCTTACCCAGTATTAAAAGACGTTTGTCTAGTTACGGAGTTGAAACATAACCTACTGAGCATAAGTCATTTGGCAGACAATGGCTATGGCATCAACTTTGTAAAAGATAAATGTACTATATATGAAATGTCATCTGGTAATCTCGTATATGAAGGGATTAGAGAAGGCGATATTTATGTTTTCTTTTAGAGAGTACTAAAATGCAGGAAAGTGCCTAGTAGCAAATCAAGATGAAAGCTGGCTATGGCACATGAGGCTAGGACATGCCAATATGAATACTATCTCATGACTATACACCCAAAAGTTGGTAAAAGGACTCCCCAAAATTATATTCAAGAGAGACATGGTATGTGCTGACTATGAAAAGAACAAGGCAACTAGGTCAACTTTTAAATCTATCAACGTTGTAAGCACTTCTAGACCCTTGTAGTTAATTCATATGGATTTATTTAGCCCTAGTAGAGTCACTAGTCTTGGCGGTAAGCTCTACGCCTTTGTTATTGTTGATGGTTTCTCCCGTTTTACCTGGGTTTACTTTTTATCAAATAAAAGTGACGCAATTTTTGAATTTTAGATATTTTGTAAAAAGGTACAAAACGAAAAAGGTTTTATGATTACTCGTATCTGAAGTGATCATGGTGGCGAATTTGTAAATGCTAATTTCAAAAAGTTTTGTGATGATGGTAGATATTACCACGAGTTTTTTGTCCTAGAACTCCCCAACAGAATGGTGTTGTGGAGCGAAAGAATCGTACTCTAAGCGAAATGGATAGGGTGATGCTGAATCAGCATAATCTTTCTAAATATTTTTGGGCAGAAGTTATTAGTATAGCCTGTCATGTTTTAAATAGGATGTTAATTTGACATATCTCGAAAAAAATACCATATGAGCTTTGGTTTGGAAGGATTCCAAATATTTCTTATTTTAAAGTTTTTGGATGTCGCTGTTTTATCCTGAACACCAAGGACAACTTGGGAAAGTTTGACTCTAAAGTAGATGAAGGAATATTTCTCGGATATGCTGCTAAGAGTAAGGGATATAGAGTATTTAATAAAAGATCTATGATTGTTGAATAATCGATTAATGTTACTTTTGATGAGCTTAATAGTCACAGATCTAGCAACAGTGATGATGAAGATGCACAGGTTAAATCAAAGTCATTCAAAGATACTGCTACCAGAGAGAGCCCTGTGGAAGATCTAACAGAGAGATTCAAATCTTGGAAATTCTTGCCAGATCATCCAGAGACACTCATCATAGGTGATGTATCAAAAGGTATAAGAACACGTTCTTATAATAAAGACACTGATATAGCAGCTAATATAGCTTTTATATCGCAAGTAGAACCTAAGACAGTAGCAGATACTTTTAATGATGAATTTTGGATTGATGCCATACAAGAGGAACTTAATCAATTTGAAAGAAACCAAATTTGGGAACTTGTTCCAGAACCTATTGGTCAATCGATAATTGGTACCAAATGGGTGTTCCAAAATAACTTAAATGAGGATGGGCAAGTTCTATGAAACAAAACACGTCTAGTGGCACAAGGTTATAATCAAGAAGAAGGTATTGATTATGACGAGACATATGCTCCTGTTGCTAGACTAGAAGCTACCCACATATTTTCTGTATTTGCATGTTTTCACAATTTTAAATTATTTCAAATGACCGTGAAAAGTTTATTTTAAAATAGATTTTTGAAAGAAGAAGTTTTTGTGAAACAACCCCTGGCTTTGAAGATTTTTAGAAACCCGATCACGTCTTCAAACTTAGAAAATTACTCTATGGACTCAAACAAGTACCTCGTGCTTGGTATGAACGCCTAAGTGCCTTTCTACTTGAAAATGGTTTTTCAAAAGGAAGAGTTTATACTACTTTATTTATCAAGTCTTCATATGATGAAATTCTTCTTGTGCAAATTTATGTAGTTGACATAATATTCGGTTCTACTAATGAAAATCTTTGTCAAGAATTTGCTAAGTGTTTGCAGAGTAAGTTTGAGATGAATATGATGGAAGAGCTGAACTACTTCCTAGGACTCCAGACCAAATAGCACTCACAGGAAACATTCATCAACCAAGCTAAGTATACGAAGGATTTACTGAAGGAGTATGACTTCGACAATGTAAAGCCAATCGGAACTCCAATGGCTACATCAACCCGGCTTGACATTGATAAAAGTGGCAAACGAGTCGACCAGCGTAAGTATCAAGGTATGATTGATAGTTTGTTATATTTAACTGCTAGTCGCCCTGATATTATGTTTAGCGTTTGCATCTGTACTAGAGATCAAGCTGATCCTAAGGAATCACACTTATGTGTTGTTAAGCATATCTTCCGATACCATAAGGAAACTTCTACAGTCGGCATGTGGTATCCCAAAACCATATCTTTTGACCTAATCGGTTATTCAGATGAAGATTTTGTAGGATGCAAAGTAGACCATAAAAGTATCAGTGGTACGTATCATTTTCTAGGAAAAGCTTTATTCTCCTGGTTTAGCAAGAAGCAAAATTCTATAGCGCTATCAACGACTGAGGCTGAGTATATCGTCATAGGACGCTGTTGTGCTCAAATTTTATGGATAAAGCAAACCTAGAAGACTACAATCTGCAATACATGAAGATTTACATATTTTGTGATAACACTAGCATGATTAACTTGACTAGTCACTCACGCACAAAGCACATAGAGATTCGTCATCACTTTTTACGTGATCACCAACAACATGGAAATATTTGCTTAGAACTTATTGACACAAATCATCAACTAGCATATATTTTCACAAAATCGTTGGCTGAAGACCGTTTCAACTATTTGCGACGTGAACTAGGCATATTTGAATTTTCGGATTCATGATGCATTATGTTTAATAAAAACTTTTATAACTTAAAACTTTGACATGTATTAATTGAAGTTATTTTGGATACAAGCCGAAAGGGTTCTTCTGTCAAAAAGACGTAAAAGTCTAAGCGACATGGTGCCAATTGTCTTTGGACTACCGCTAGCTGGGATCCGGCCCCTACAGCTAACCCAAAGTAATGAGTGTTATTAAATTGAGAAGTTTAAAAGTTATTAAGTTTATTTATCATTCATTATGCATAAATGAACTGAAAATTCAAGTGGCCGAACTTTGGCAGAACTCGGACCGAGTTTGGACCGATTCGGCCGAGTTCGGTTGACGTCGGTTCAATTTCCAGAACAGCAGCAGCCGGCCCTAGCTCCTATATATAACCCATTTTCTCCTTCATTCTTCTTCACACTCGAACGAAAATCCTCCAAAAACCCTAGTTTCATCTTTCCCAGCTCTCCTCCTCCCTAGTTCTTAGATATACGAAGCTCGAAAGGTGATTTCCTCTATCTATTCTCCATCATTTTAAGGTATTATTTCTCCTTTCACTTTTATCAATGGCTCCTAAACAACTTCATAAGAGAAAGAAAGTTGCTTCCACGGCGGGTTCATCTTCAACTTCGGAGTATGAATTTGTGAACGCATTTAGTCCCGCTCGTCCCTCCGACGAAGAGGATTATAATGCTTCACACTTTCCACCTATGGAATTTTCAAACTCTTGGTTTAACTCCTTTTCTCTTCAAGAAATATGTCCCGGGAGATCTGTTAATTTCACTGTTTTCTCGGAGTACGCCAACACCTTCGATAGACTTAGTCTTCGGGATTTCTTTGCAACTGCAGACAACATTTATGATAACGCCATTAGAATGTCCTATTGCAACATAAAAGTGAAATCCGACGACATTATCTACTCTTGTGTCGCTGGACATGAAATCGAATTCAACTCAACTGACGTCAGTGAGTATTTTCATATGCCTGATATTGGCGAGGCGTTAGTTGATTATCATCGAGTCCAGTTTCCCGAAGATATGATCCTTGACTCCTTTAAGATTGTAATGTGTCATCCTAACTCTGTCCCTCGTAGTTGTAGGATATTTGCAAAATATCTCAACCAAAACTTTTATGAGTTACATCACTTTATTTTCTCTGCTCTGCTTCCCAAGACAGGATCTTCTGACGAGATCACATTTTATGAGATGTCTGCGATGTATCATCTTCATTTCGGTGTTATGTTTTCTGTCCCCAAGACCTTTATGGCTTGGATGATCGGTTGCAGACGGGTGGGACGTAACCTTTTTTACCCCATGCATCTAGCAACTACTTTCAGGAGATTTCAAATTGACCTTTCTATTTGTCCTATTTCTTCATCATCTTCTGAGCTGACTAGATCTAGGAAATATCCTCTGCCTCCACCTCCTCCTGGTGCTTCTCCTGTTGAGGCTCAGGCCGATCCAGATGTTCCTCCTCCTGCCCCTGGTACTCATGCTCCTGGTTTCGACCCGCAGTTCTATCAACGCTTTGATGATTTTGTCACCCTCTCCGGGCAATGTCACAAGAGTTACGTTGATGCTGAGTTCTGTCTCATAGGCTCAGGTATTCGATGAACCGAGGTTCGACGACCCCACTACTTTTGGACACTTTGATTCGACCACAGCCTACTTCGAGCCTCAGTCACCAGCTCCAGCCGATGATGATGATGCTCAGATATGAGACGAGCATTCAGTTTAGTATTTTTGAGATATATTTGCTTAGTGATGATCTATGTAGTTGCACTTGTAACAGTCCAAACTTTCATAGTTGGACTTTTTATTAGTAGTTATTTTCAGCAGTCATAAACTCTCTTAGTTATGACATTTATGGACTTATGATGTACTTTCTTAAGTTTCAGTTTCAGTTTATGCTAGTTGAGTTTATCATTTTATTCCACTGCTGCTGCTAGTTCTATTATCTTGTGACTTGTATATTATGGATATTACTCTCTTTTTTTCCCTTGTCTGTGTATATATTATTGGCCTCACACAATGTGGGGGAGCTACTCATTTTGTACATGACAAATGGGGAGAAGAGCAATACCAAAATCAAATTTCAAATACGATCAATCAACGAACAAGTCAGGTATATTATTTCAAAGTTATATTTTAGCTATATTTTGGTATAGACTCAAGTTTGTCAATTATCGATTGTTGGCCCATTGTCTAATGGTCACACCTAATTTTGATAGTCAACGATGAGTTAAGTCGATACGCAAAATATACGAAACTGCTACTAATGTTTCAGGTTATTGAAATCAATATCAAAAGAACTACAACAAGCATTCAAGTCATCATCCAAAAGCAAATTGTAACGAAATCCAGATTGAGTTTTTTTTATATTTTTTTGTATTTTTACTTTTATTCGAGTCTATGATATAAAATGTAAAATCGATCGGATATTAATGGCTTAGGTTATCTCAAGTCCACCTTTCCAAAAAGCCTATCCATATCTCAAAATCTACATATCCAAAAATCCCAAAATACCTATGCAATTTGGTTATTCAAATTTAGTTCTGAACTATCAGAACTCTGACTGAGTTCGGTCTGAGTTCTAACCGAGTTCAATCAAGTCAAATTTGAAATTCAGTTACCTTCAAATCTGCATCCAACGTTCGTTTGTAAGATCTTAGCATCCAAATTCTGCCTGAACTCTGCCCGAGTTCGGTCAGGAAAAACTCCTATAAATAGAGAAGATTTTCATATTTCTAATCTCTCATTCACTCTTTTCTCTATTCATTCTTAAAGTATTTTTCAGTGATCTAAAGTTTTTATATTTCACCTATACTTCACTTAGCCAAAGCTAGTAGCATCTTATTCGATTTAGAGTCTTTGGTTTACAGAGTTGTAAAGAGGTTGCAAGTCAGAAAACATCTCAGTTTTCGGATTTAGTTGTGCACTCGTCACCAAGCACGGTGTTGTGAAGTCGGACGTGCACTTGTCACCAAGCACAATGTTGTAAAGAAATGACAAGCTCTCATTTAGCTTACAAATAGTGGATTAACAGCGGGCAAGAGCACTTGCGACTGGAATAGTCCTCTCAGAGGAAAACCAGTATATATCGCGGTGTTCACTGAGTTTGATATTCTATCTCTTACTGTTATTTGAATTACAGTCTCTTTATTCCTGCCATAGTTTATAACAGTTAAATTTTTAATTAGCAATTATGTAAACCCCCATAATTTTTAATCGATTTTATAAATTAATTAAATTTGTTGTGCATTTTATTAATTATGAATTTATTGTTACTAGCTTATTAGTATAAATAAATGCATGTGTGTATATATTATATGTGTGCATGTTAGTGTTACTATTAAATAATGAATAATAGAATCTAGGATTTTAGGAATTTATTTGTAATTTTGAGGAATTTTTTGCATGCTTAAAATATATATATATATATATATATATATATATATATATATATATATATATATATATATATATATATATATATATATATATATATATATATATAAGTAAATATAAAAAATATATATATATATATATAAGTAAATATATAATTGTTAAAAAAATAATAATAATAAAGGGGAGGGGACCAGCCCACGTGGGACCGGTCCACCTCAACCCGGGACCCCCCTAAAAAACTAGTAAGGTTAGCAGCAGTTGCTGCTATGCATTCACCCGAGCCCCCCCCTCCCCCCCCCCATACTAGTATTCCCATTCGAATTAAGAGTCAGCGGCAGCATATATAAACCGCTCGACTAACCGAAACCCTAACTCCCTCTCTCATAATCCAATACCCCTCGACCCCAAGGCCGCCAACCCTCCGCGCACACCCCAGCAGCCGGCGAACCGCCGTCGTCGACTGGAGACATCATCGGAGTCGCGTTCGCGAGGAAACAGAGGAAGCCCTGTTTTCGATCAACCGCAAGGTACTATCTTCGACCCAGTATTTCTTCCTCCGTGCTTAGCCAATTCTCGTGCCGTAACTTCCTAAGGATAACCAATATAACCATCTAGGAGTCCCTTCAAATGGATTGGAGAGTACTCAACTAGGTTTTTCAGGAGATTGATTCAAATTTCTCGAGAAAACTCGCAGAAAAACAGTATAGAGGGCAGTCCCTGTCACGACCCGCACCCTAGAGTAAGGGCACGAGACGTGGGTACGTCCAGTCTACGCCGCAGTGTCGGCGGTAGAACGCTGTCCTAGGTCAAACATCTAACAAAATAAAGGTACCTGTAGAGTATATACTCTCCGAATGGAGGTGACATAGCAGATACAGTCTCAATCACATCTAAGGTAGAGCATGATAAAGATAGATAAAACATAAAATCCAAAAGAGATACAGCAGATAGAAGTCTAAGTGTCTAAGATACACAAACCCAGAAATACATCTCAAAGCTCAATACAGAAATCCATAAATACAACTCAAGACAACTGGAAATAAACTATGAGCAAAACCCTAGCTATCTATACAACCTCTACTGTGTCTCCTCTAGGCTAGCAGGCAACCTCCAGGCTATCTGTAAAATTTATCAACAGGTCCAGTCAGGACAGGAACGAGCACATCTCATCTAGAAAATCCAAGTAAATGACAGAGAACTATAAAACAGTTATAGACAGTTATATTGATGATAATGGCAGTTTTATACAGGTAATGATGTAGAGAAATAGCAAAGGTACAAGAATAGTAAGGTAATGAAATAAAAAAAGAATGATGGCAAAGAAGACTGTAAAATAAGATCTAGCTGAACTAGGGTAACATGTTATAAGTCCAGTTTGTACAATGTAAGTTGAGTGTAATCCCAATGTGAGTCTAATACAATTTGAGCCTAGTAAATGATTCTTGTACACGATGATTCTAGTAGATGATTCTTCTCAATGATTTGAGTGAAATAATTCTTGTAAGATTCTTGTACACTAATTCTTGTAGGTGATTATTGTAATGAGTACGGCACATCGCACGCTCGGCCAAGTGGTGATGGCTATCATTCTTGTAATACGGCACATCGCACGCTCGGCCAAGCGGTGATGGCTATCATTCTTGTAATACGGCACATCGCACGCTCGACCAAGCGGCGATGGCTATCATTCTTGTTTGGTGATTCTTGTTGAATACGGCGCATCACATACCGGGCCCAGCAGCGATGGCTATCGTTCTTGTAATGATGATTCTTGTATGATTTGTACATTTAATACTTGTAGGTGTTTCGAGTAGATGAGTCTGGTGAGTGATTCGAGTAATAGGGTTAGACAAATCAAGTACATGTTGTCACACTTAAAATATTATTATTATTATTATTATTATTATTATTATTTATTATTGTCTTGTGTTAACTTATCTTGTGGATTAGATTTTTTTTTGTTTTGTTTTTTGTTTTGTCATTTTGTGTCCCTACACCCTAACCCTAACCCTAGCCCTAGCCTTAACCCTAACCCTAACCCTAGCCCTAGGGGGGGGTGCCAAGTGCCCCTACAAAGGACCCTAGCCCTAGGGGGGGTGCAAGGTGTCCCTACAAAGGGATGGGGGGGACACCTCACCACAACCCAATCCCTATATATATATATATACAACACACTCACTTCATGACCAAAAGAAAAGAGAGAAGAAAAAAAAAACAAAACAAACTCACACACACCCACCACCACACATCACCCGACCCCCCCAAGCTTCCTGCTGCCGCTGCCGCTCCTGCCTTGCTGCTGCCGCTGCTGTGCTCGTCGCCGCCGCCGCCAGCGCCGCCCGCCGCCCCTGCTGCCGCCGGCCAGCCCCTCCGGCCACCACAACTCCACTCCTCCTCCTCCTCCTCCACTTCATCTCCACTCCATCTTCATCATCTTCATCCTCCTCCACTTCTTCATCCTTTTCCACTTCCAATTCCTAAGGAGAAACCTAGGTAAAAATCTAAATTCCTTCCTCCTTCTTCATCTCTATGTGTAAATCCCTTCCTTCAAACTCTAGGTTAGGAGGTTTCTAACAAATTTCTTGTTATTGGATGAATTAGGCATTACAAAGGAGATTAGGGCATTCACCACCCAAGGCAAGTCCTCTTTCTCCCCTCCTCCTTCTCTTGAAGATTCTAAATTTAATCACCTACGTTAGTTTTGATTAATTATGAATTTATTGAATTTCTGAAATTACAAGTTGAGACTTATCGTATATTTTGCTCTAAGTTTCATAATGGAATAAATTAGGAATTATTTCCATTTTTCTGAATATATATATGTATATTATGGTTAAAATCCACCATGTAATATTGTAGTATAAATATAGAGATGAGCAAGCAACTTGACACGATACAATTGATATATGTAAAGGACACCTTGTGTAGGACACAACGCAAGTATATTAAGTATTGGACACAACATCAATGGGATCCTGGATACATGATATATTTATACACACTTTGATACTATATATGTATAGATGCAAATTCTTATTCATATACCCATGTACAATTTTTAACTCGCGATATGATTTTAGGGGCTTAACCTACACAAATTAAATATATATACATGTCTTACGTTTTCTTACTTAAACACGTGTACACGAGAGTAGTTTTCGATGTTAGCATAACTATTTAATTCTGTCCAAATTATTAAACCAATCAAAATAACACCTGTTGGAATGATTGATGGTTAAATTAATTAATTTGTAAGTCTCTATGTACCACGATAATTTTACTCTACAATTTCCAACTCTCTAGCATACTAATGCAACATTGCTAAGAGTCTAACATTTTTTTTTATTTTAAGTTATGACACATGGAATTGATGCATATATATATTACTAATAACTTCATTTGGATACTTGGGATAGTGAACTACAAGTCGCTCAAATCAAAGAAATTGCTTGCCTAAATAAATTGCTTGCTTGCTTGCCAAATTGCCATGGTAAGAATTAAGTATATATATATACATATGCTTGCTTGAGTTCCGGTGTTGAGAGTTGCTCCACCGAAGGGGTCGGCGTACCCGGATATTAAATGCGTGGTTTCGGTGTTGAGGGTTGCTCCACCGAAGGGGTCGGCGAGCCCATATATCTCTTTATATCATGTTTTGTAAATTGTCGGAGCTCCTAAATACAAAGGAGATTCTGCCGAAATTTTTGAAAAATTTAGAAGATAGACAAATTTCTGATTTTCGAAAATTTTAGAATCATTGGGTGGGGAGGACAACTGAATATCCCTAGATATCCCGTAACATAATAACCAAAAAAGGCTGATCAGCAATTCCTGAATATCCTGATGAGTACTTCTATATAAGTACTAGCCCAAGAGAGGCTCCTGTCCTGCTACTTCTATTCCGACAGTAACATCGAATAGATTGGTTTTAGCCCAAGGGAGGCTCCGAAATCACAGCCTGATCCCAGGTTAACGGGATTGTTCACGGGAATTATTTAGGGAATTAATTCAGAGTATTGTTCTCAAAATTGCATTGCATTTAGTCTACTAAATTTCATCTTACTCCAGCAAATAACTCCACCTATCAAAGGTAGGTAGTTTCTTGATTGCTCAAGGGAAGCAAAATCCTACTGAGAGCTCAAGGGAAGCTCAGAATATCTTACAATCTATGGAGTAGGATGTCATTTACATTTCCTTGATTTTTATGAAGTAAACACATATAATAGTGCTAGTTGGCATATTTCTTTCTTTTGAAGAACTGCATCTTTCTTTTGCATACTTTACCGTCCTTGACCGAGGACTTGCTTGTCGTTTTCTAAAACGACCTAGTATTGTTCACTAGGTGAAGAAGAGGACGTCTCCGCTGAAGTAACGCCGCAGTACAACGAGGAGTAATCGCCTGGACAACTTGCTAGTTATTTTTTTGTAATAAGCTTGTAGAAGTATTGTTGATGAAGTCCTGTATAACAATTTCCATATGTATAATAAGTTGTAATCTCTGGCATTTTCCATTTTTGCTGATGTTTACGGGCGACAATCGCGGATTTTCGTCGCGTAGCCTGGGGATGTGTATGACGTCACCATTCCTTTTGGGAAATGGGACGTGACACGTCTTTTAGTGGTGGCCCATGCAGGTCAGCGAAAATGGAAAATCCAGAACGGACCTTAGGTCTAGACGTAGGTTTTATACTCAGATAGAAAACTTTGATTTCCAATCATATCTTAGAAATCCTTAAGTAAGGTAGATAAATAGTTGGTAGCCTTTTTCCTTACAAATTCCTCTTTCCTGTCTAGATCTTAAATCCTACTAAAGAGTTACTAACCTAAGGAAGAAATACTTTTTTTTTATTTTCTTTTCAATCTAGGTCATGCCTCGGTTTGCACCCTTCGCAAGACTAGGAAATGATAGTCACAGCCTAGACGAGTATTATGCATTTGTAAAGAAGATGCGGCACGTAGCGCGTAAAGGAATGATCGAAGCCTATGGAGTACACTACGAATTGAAGTATCCAATAGTGTCAGACATAGATGATGAAAGGAAGGAATATTACAACTCGGTACATTATTATGTCCTGATAAAGGCAGAACCCACCAAAGGCCCAAAGACTGATCGCAATGGTACCTTGGAAGAATGGCTGCAAACTCATCCAAACGCAATAGTGCACAACATCAGGAAGATGTGGATTTAGATCCTCAAGCATGTATGTATGTGGAATGTATGAAGTAAGAATGTAATATATGTAGTAAGAATGTAAGTAAGTAGGGAAATATGGACTTAGATCCCTAGTATCTATAGATGATAAGTATGTGTATGTAGCTAGGATGGATGAAATGTAAGATATATCTGCATGTTGGTAGAATGTGACCAAGTATGTATGTAAGCCAAGGGCATATTGTTCTATAAATAAATAAAATATGTTTTTTTCAATCTCCTTATGTTCCTTATAAGAAATTCTTACATAGGATATCAAGGATATGGACCTGTTTATACCCAGTTTGGAATGGGATGGAAGCGAGTACACCTTGTACCTATACCAACGCTATGCCAGGATACTATGGAACGCACCCGACTGGTATGACATTCACGTCTACCAAATATTCTATGGAGTCAGGCGTCCTATGGTACGAGACGTGGAGGATGGCGCTGAAGTGTACTTTGAGTACATCACCTACTGTCTTTATGTCCGAGACCCGAACCGCATCTATGTCGGATTGCACGGCTACGAAGGCACCATGGATGACTTTGAGAGGTTATATATAGAAGTAGAGATCCTTGCTGAAGGGAGGGAGCTTATTGAAGCCGTAGCATAAGATGTCTTAACCCTGTACATAGTAAAGAAGAAGTCCTTTCCTTGTATTTTGGCATCTGCAGATATGTACTTGTATGAAGTAGAATAGTGTACCATGTCACGTTTTGGGATAATGGGTGACATGAGTAACTAGGTAGCAAGAATGTATGTAAATGAAAAATGAGAGTAAGGAGCACCATTTTGTAATTACTCTCATTTTAATGAATGAATATATACATATATACGAAGTTTCATGATACACTCTTGTTGGAAATTACGAGTTAAATACTTCCCTAAGAATTGCGTTTTTTCTAATCTCAGGATATGGACTACCACGGTCAGTCAAGTACTCCGCCCCCTCAAGAACCAACTGTGGCCGATATGTTTCGATTATTCCAGCAATTATTGGAATCCCATAATCAGCAGGCCAATGCAGCCCATGTTGCCAATACAACCATATTGGAACAAATGCAGAACTCCAAGAAAACAGAAGAAGGAACCCTAAAAGATTTTCGAGATCTTAAGCCACCTAAGTTCAAGGGAACTGAAAATGCAATAGAAGCGGGTCAATGGTTGAAAACCATTGAAGGCTTAATGAAGGCTGCAAAGCTCAAAACCGAAGATATGGTGCCAGCAATCCGCATCCAGCTAGAAGATATCGCTGGATACTGGTGGAGTGCTGAGTACCCAGAAGATTCCGATGGAGTTATGACATGGGCAGAATTCAAGAAGAAGTTTGAAGAAAGATTCTATCCTAAATCAGTACGAATAGAGTTAGAGCGGCAATTCAACTATCTTAAACAAGGAAGACGCACCGTCGATGAATATGCTGTAGAGTTTTCCAGACTCAGTCGATTTGCTCCTAACATGATAGCCGACGAAGAAACAAAAATTTCTAGGTTCCTGGAAGGGCTCGGGACCCAATTGAAAAGCAGGGTCGCGTCCTACCGATGCCAGACCTTTTCTGAGGTAACAGAAGCTGCTCGAGACCAGGAGAGAATCCTGAAAGAGGAGCAACCTTTCCGGTCATCACAGACCAAGAGAACTTTTGAGGAAGGATCATCCTCTAACAAGAATCACTGGCAAGGACCACCTAAGCGTCCTCAGAATGGCAACTCGGACAAATTCCTTATCTGTGATTTCTGCCAGAAGCCAGGACATAAGAAGAATGTATGTAGGAGAAGATTGGGGCTTTGTTTGAGATGTGGAGCAAATCATCCAATCAGTCAATGTCCTCAGCCGCCTGCGAATGGAGCAAGGACACAAGGCTTCACTCAAGGATACCGACCTCCAGTTCAGGAAAACCAACCTCGACCAATGATACAGGCACCAACAGCGCAAGCAGGAATGGCTTATGGAAATTAGCAAAGGCCGCCCTATGCCCCTCAGGCTTATCAGTTTCAACAAGCACAACGGGCAGCTCAAGCTCAAAATAATAACAAGAAAAGGAATAGGCAAGGGCAAGCATTCATAATGGGAACTGAAGATGCGAATATCCCTGGAGAAGTAGTTTCAGGTACTATTTTAGTTTCTTCGTACCCAGCTTCAGTATTATTTGATTCCGGGGCTACCCATTCATTTATAGCATCTTCTTTTATATCACAACGTGAAATAGAATCACAACCTCTGCCTAAATCACTGAAAGTACTCACCGGTAATGGAGTAGTAGAAGTCAGTCGAGTATGTCGTAGATGTCCCATTAAATTGGGTGGAGGAGCTTTTCGTACCCGATTGCTTGTCTTTCCAACAAGCAATTATGATGTAATATTGGGTATGGATTGGCTAACTGCAACATTAGCCAATATAGACTGCGGTCAGGGGAAAATTTCATTCCAACTCCCTGACGGCGAGTCTTATGAATTTGCAAGAGACCAAAATGAGTTCAATGCAGAGGAGCTAGAGAAATTTGAATTACCAGTACTGCTGCAAGGAGTAGCAGAGCAATCATTTCCAAGGGTAGTAGAAGAATTCAAGGATGTGTTCCCAGAAGAATTACCAGGGCTACCCCCAGACAGAGCCGTGAAATTTTCTATAGATTTAATACCGGGAGCTGCACCCATAGCCAAGAAGATATACCCAATGAACAAAGAGGAGCTAGTTGAGTTAAATAAACAGATAAAGGAGTTATTGTCAAAAGGGTTTATTCAGCCTAGCGCTTCACCATGGGGTGCACCAGTATTATTTGTGAAAAAGAAAGATAGTACCCTACGCCTGGTGATTGACTATAGGGCTTTGAATGAGGTTACCATCAAGAATAAATATCCCTTACCTAGGATCGATCAACTGTTTGATCAGTTAGGAGAGGCAAGGGTATTTTCAAAAATTGATTTGAGATCCGGATATCATCAGGTAAAGGTGAAAAAGGAAGACATCCCAAAGACTACATTTAGAACTCGGTATGGGCATTACGAATTCTTAGTTATGCCATTCGGGTTGACAAATGCACCTGCTATATTTATGGACCTGATGAATCGAATATTTTATCAATATCTGAATAAATTTGTGATTGTATTTATTGATGACATCCTTGTATACTCCAAAAGTGAAGAGGAGCATGAAAAATATTTGAGGATAGTATTACAAACTCTGCGGGAAGAACAATTGTATGCTAAGCTTAGTAAATGTGAGTTTTGGTTGGACCAAATACCATTTCTAGGACATATTATCAGTGGAGAAGGCATCTCGGTAGATCCAAAGAAAGTAGAAGCAGTTAAGTCTTGGCCAACACCTAAGTCAGTAGCAGAAATCAGAAGCTTCTTAGGATTGGCTGGCTATTATCGGAGATTTGTAGAAAACTTTTCAAGAATTGCAGAACCTTTAACCCGTCTTACTCGGAAGGAAGAGAAATTTAATTGGACGGAGAAATGTCAAGCAGCATTTGACGAGCTGAAGAAAAGATTAATTACAGCTCCAATACTAGCATTACCCTCTGGTTCAGGTGGATATGAGATATATAGTGATGCATCAGGTAAGGGTTTAGGATGTGTACTGATGCAGCACGGGAGAGTCATAGCCTATGCATCCCGACAGTTAAAGACACATGAAAGGAATTATCCAACTCATGATCTCGAACTTGCAGCGGTAGTATTCGCACTCAAGTTGTGGAGACACTATTTATATGGAGAAAGAATCAAAATATACACAGACCACAAGAGCTTAAAATATGTCTTCACACAAAAGGAGATTAATATGAGACAGAGAAGATGGTTGGAGTTACTGAAGGATTTTGACATGGAGTTGACCTATCATCCGGACAAAGCTAATAAGGTGGCTGATGCCTTAAGTAGAAGACCCGAAGCTTTCTTTATGAATACACCCAAAGAAATCCTTGAGGATTTGAGGAAAATGGGAATTGAAGTGATACGCCCGCTAACCGAAGGAATGTGGCAAAACTTGCAAGTACAGTCCTCCTTAATAGATAGAATTAAGGAAGCTCAACAGAATGATTCAAAACTTCAGAAAATTTGGAAACAAACAGAAGAGGGACTCCAGACCGGGATAAGGAAGCATCCGGACGGATCATTAAGATTCGGAGATCGATTATGTGTGCCCAGTGTAGATTTAAGAACAGAGGTTATGTCAGAAGCCCACAACTCACAATATTCCATTCATCCGGGCAGCACTAAGATGTACAAAGATTTGAGACAAACATTTTGGTGGCACGGGATGAAGAGAGAAGTCGCCAGATTTGTATCAAGATGTCTTGTCTATCAGCAAGTAAAAGCGGAGCATCAAAGGACAGTAGGACTTCTCCAGCCGTTACCCATACCCGAATGGAAATGGGAGCACCTCACCATGGATTTCGTGACAGGATTGCCTAGGACCCAAAGGGGTAATAATGCTATTTGGGTCATTGTAGACAGACTTACCAAGTCCGCTCGTTTTTTGCCCTTTCGAGTTGGACAGTCAACGGAGGTCTTGGCCGAAATGTACATGAGACAGATTGTTAGACAGCATGGAGTGCCAGTGAGTATAGTATCGGATAGAGATACCAGATTTACTTCACATTTCTGGAAAAGCTTGCAAGAAAGTCTTGGCACTAAATTGAAATTTAGCTCCGCCTACCATCCCCAAACAGACGGCCAGTCTGAAAAAACCATTCAGACCTTAGAAGACATGCTGAGAGCGTGTACTTTAGATTTTGGAGGAGCATGGGATGATCATCTACATTTGGTAGAATTTTCATATAACAACAGTTATCATGATAGTATCAAAATGGCTCCTTTTGAAGCACTATATGGTAGGAAGTGCAGATCGTCGGTATGCTGGACCGACGTAGGAGAAAGACAATTGTTGGGGCCAGAATTAGTAACGCAAACTGTGGATATCATCAAAGCAATAAGAAGTCACCTGCAAGCAGCTCAGGACAGGCAGAAGATGTGGGCGGATAAGCATCGAAGAATATTGGAGTTCCAACCCGGAGAACATATATTTCTGAAAATTTCACCAACTAAGGGAACCATCAGATTCGGGACTAGAGGAAAGCTAAGTCCCAGATATATTGGACCATTCGACATCCTGGAGAAAGTTGGGAATGTGTCATATCGAATCGCCTTGCCGCCAGCACTAGAAGGAGTTCACAATGTATTCCATGTTTCCCAGCTACGAAGATATGTGCCGGACACGAGCCATATACTCGATCATTCAGAAATCACCATCGGGCCTACACTCCGGATAGAACAGAGACCCGTTGGGATCTTGGATCGAAGAGATAAGATACTCCGTAATCGGGTCATTCCGTTAGTACGAGTTGCGTGGAGCAGGGATTCTCCTGGAGATTCAACTTGGGAGAAGGAAGAAGACATGCGGAAGCAATACCCGTATTTATTTCCTAAGACAGGTCAGTAACCATATTGCTAGTCTAATTATTTCAAATTCCGAGGACGGAATTTTTCTAAGGAGGGTAGACTTATCACACTTAAAATATTATTATTATTATTATTTATTATTGTCTTGTGTTAACTTATCTTGTGGATTAGATTTTTTTTTGTTTTGTTTTTTGTTTTGTCATTTTGTGTCCCTACACCCTAACCCTAACCCTAGCCCTAGCCTTAACCCTAACCCTAACCCTAGCCCTAGGGGGGGTGCCAAGTGCCCCTACAAAGGACCCTAGCCCTAGGGGGGGTGCAAGGTGTCCCTACAAAGGGATGGGGGGGGACACCTCACCACAACCCAATCCCTATATATATATACAACACACTCACTTCATGACCAAAAGAAAAGAGAGAAGAAAAAAAAAAAACAAACTCACACACACCCACCACCACACATCACCCGACCCCCCCCCCCAAGCTCCCTGCTGCCGCTGCCGCTCCTGCCTTGCTACTGCCGCTGCTGTGCTCGTCGCCGCCGCCGCCAGCGCCGCCCGCCGCCCCTGCTGCCGCCGGCCAGCCCCTCCGGCCACCACAACTCCACTCCTCCTCCTCCTCCTCCACTTCATCTCCACTCCATCTTCATCATCTTCATCCTCCTCCACTTCTTCATCCTCTTCCACTTCCAATTCCTAAGGAGAAACCTAGGTAAAAATCTAAATTCCTTCCTCCTTCTTCATCTCTATGTGTAAATCCCTTCCTTCAAACTCTAGGTTAGGAGGTTTCTAACAAATTCCTTGTTATTGGATGAATTAGGCATTACAAAGGAGATTAGGGCATTCACCACCCAAGGCAAGTCCTCTTTCTCCCCTCCTCCTTCTCTTGAAGATTCTAAATTTAATCACCTACGTTAGTTTTGATTAATTATGAATTTATTGAATTTCTAAAATTACAAGTTGAGACTTATCGTATATTTTGCTCTAAGTTTCATAATGGAATAAATTAGGAATTATTTCCATTTTTCTGAATATATATATGTATATTATGGTTAAAATCCACCATGTAATATTGTAGTATAAATATAGAGATGAGCAAGCAACTTGACACGATACAATTGATATATGTAAAGGACACCTTGTGTAGGACACAACGCAAGTATATTAAGTATTGGACACAACATCAATGGGATCCTGGATACATGATATATTTATACACACTTTGATACTATATATGTATAGATGCAAATTCTTATTCATATACCCATGTACAATTTTTAACTCGCGATATGATTTTAGGGGCTTAACCTACACAAATTAAATATATATACATGTCTTACGTTTTCTTACTTAAACACGTGTACACGAGAGTAGTTTTCGATGTTAGCATAACTATTTAATTCTGTCCAAATTATTAAACCAATCAAAATAACACCTGTTGGAATGATTGATGGTTAAATTAATTAATTTGTAAGTCTCTATGTACCACGATAATTTTACTCTACAATTTCCAACTCTCTAGCATACTAATGCAACATTGCTAAGAGTCTAACATTTTTTTTTATTTTAAGTTATGACACATGGAATTGATGCATATATATATTACTAATAACTTCATTTGGATACTTGGGATAGTGAACTACAAGTCGCTCAAATCAAAGAAATTGCTTGCCTAAATAAATTGCTTGCTTGCTTGCCAAATTGCCATGGTAAGAATTAAGTATATATATATACATATGCTTGCTTGAGTTCCGGTGTTGAGAGTTGCTCCACCGAAGGGGTCGGCGTACCCGGATATTAAATGCGTGGTTCCGGTGTTGAGGGTTGCTCCACCGAAGGGGTCGGCGAGCCCATATATCTCTTTATATCATGTTTTGTAAATTGTCGGAGCTCCTAAATACAAAGGAGATTCTGCCGAAATTTTTGAAAAATTTAGGAGATAGACAAATTTCTGATTTTCAGAAATTTTAGAATCATTGGGTGGGGAGGACAACTGAATATCCCTAGATATCCCGTAACATAATAACCAAAAAAGGCTGATCAGCAATTCCTGAATATCCTGATGAGTACTTCTATATAAGTACTAGCCCAAGAGAGGCTCCTGTCCTGCTACTTCTATTCCGACAGTAACATCGAATAGATTGGTTTTAGCCCAAGGGAGGCTCCGAAATCACAGCCTGATCCCAGGTTAACGGGATTGTTCACGGGAATTATTTAGGGAATTAATTCAGAGTATTGTTCTCAAAATTGCATTGCATTTAGTCTACTAAATTTCATCTTACTCCAGCAAATAACTCCACCTATCAAAGGTAGGTAGTTTCTTGATTGCTCAAGGGAAGCAAAATCCTACTGAGAGCTCAAGGGAAGCTCAGAATATCTTACAATCTATGGAGTAGGATGTCATTTACATTTCCTTGATTTTTGTGAAGTAAACACATATAATAGTGCTAGTTGGCATATTTCTTTCTTTTGAAGAACTGCATCTTTCTTTTGCATACTTTACCGTCCTTGATCGAGGACTTGCTTGTCGTTTTCTAAAACGACCTAGTATTGTTCACTAGGTGAAGAAGAGGACGTCTCCGCTGAAGTAACGCCGCAGTACAACGAGGAGTAATCGCCTGGACAACTTGCTAGTTATTTTTTTGTAATAAGCTTGTAGAAGTATTGTTGATGAAGTCCTGTATAACAATTTCCATATGTATAATAAGTTGTAATCTCTGGCATTTTCCATTTTTGCTGATGTTTACGGGCGACAATCGCAGATTTTCGGCGCGTAGCCTGGGGATGTGTATGACGTCACCATTCCATTTGGGAAATGGGACGTGACACATGTATTGTGAGTAAATGAATCTAACATATTAATACATATTGTGACAGAGAATCAAATAGAACTATACTAGAACTGAATCACAGTAATCATCAAATAAATGAAAGAACTATCAGAGAATGTACTCGCCTGATGTCTGAATGTCCAAAGTAAATATAATGTCCGATGAGAGGTGTCTGGCTCCTAATCAGAACAGCACAAGTCACAACAAGTCCAAAATGACAATATGAAGTTCTACTATGCATTCTACATGATTCTAGGTCAATCTAGACCAAAGTCAACTCTTGGTCAACTTGGTCAACCCTGAAAGTCAAACCTAGGTCAACTATGGTCAAACTAGGTCTAACAAGTCTAAATTAGGTCAAACAAGTTATTCTAGGTCTAAACAAACTAAGTATATGCAAATCAAGTATCCAAGATAGCTACTAACTCATAGCCTATGTCACTTGCTAAACCAAGCACAAAACTAAACCATAAGCTAACAAGGCACACAAACTTAGTCATATAATGTATATATATTATTCACATTCACATATTTATATACATAGATATATATAGGAAAGATATATATATAGGCACATACATATATATATATATATATATATATATATATATATATATATATATATATATATATATAGAGAGAGAGAGAGAGAGAGAGAGAGAGAAAGAGAGATAAAAGAGTAAGTGAGTATGTGTGTGTTTGGCATGTGTGTGAAAGGATATGTGTTAATGTTCTAAAATTTAGTGATAGGTAGGTGTATGTGACATGGGATACATGATGTCAAAGGGTGTATGAATGCATGTGTGTAAAAGGTTGTAGGTTAACTCAGTTTATAGAAATACATACATACATACTTACCTTGTATACATGCATACATACATATCATGTATATTACATTTACATGATACATACATGTATACTTGTATTATATTATACTTACATTCATGCATATTAGATACTTGTATTTATATTAACATATTGCAAACATTCATTTCATTCATGCATCTATGCATTACCTACATGTTTTATACATATGCATACATTGTATATTCATATCATTTCATACATTAATATAGAGACATACAGACATACACACATCATATATTTCATACCTTACATTACCTACATATCATGTTATATATTATCATTCATTCCTTTCATATATTACATTCTATATTACCTATATACATGTATTTCCTCCATTCATTCATGCTTGCATCATATACTCTACATTACCATACATATTATCATTATATATTGCATTACAATATTTATACATTATGCATTCATATCTATCATTACATATATATCTTGCATTCATATCTAGCATTCATTATATACTTTCATGCATACATTGTATATCATTCTTTCATTCATGCATTGCTTATATGCATTATATTAATAGCATTCCTACATGCTTGCATTCAACCATATATATAAATTAATGTAAAGAGAATATATATCATATATATATCATTTTATTCATCTAACATATCACGCATTACATACTCTATATTTATTTAATATCCATACTACATAGGCTCATAGGTTACACAAAATGCATATATCGTATAGTCACTCTTCTACTTAAAACCAATACTGTACCAATTGGGCATTCATTAAATTCTAGGATTAGAGTATGTTGTAGCTCTTCGTGTTAGCTTTCCGAAACATTAAACGGATCGCATTTTTGTGTCCGGAAGCTCCCGAAATCGCGAAAATACCGAAACACGTTCGTCTTTCGTACAACTGACACTCAAATAATTCTACAGAATTCTACAGAAAGAATTTGGCTTATTAAAATATATATTTGTAAATCTAACTTCGATACGGTTCATTTAAAAAAAACGAGAGATAAATCGGAGTTTTAAGCTAAAAGTTATGACATTTCTAAGTTGCCATTGCTACTAAAAATGTGGATAAATATTATGACGAATTTAGGTAGTTTGAGACAAAAGAAACACAAGTATATAACATAATATATCAAGAACTCACTCTCTACACTAATATATATATGAGACACTATAGAACACATCTCCAATACAAAAAAATATGAGATTAAACATGTAATAATTCATTCATACATAACAACAACACATAGTGTGTCCAAATTTGGGGTTTTCCCACATGGACACACCCACAACACAAAGGACACTCCTATGACCTCCAAATGGACACGAAATGGACACAAATGGAGATACAACCATGGAGGTCATTCCTATGGGTTCAAAATATTTCTATATGCATGAGGAAATGAAAAGAAGAAGAAATTTATACCTCCCGGTAGATCGAATCGAAGAAAAGCCTTCCCGGAGCGATACCGACACGTAGAGATTCCAAAAGGACACGAACGAGCTCCGAATCCTCCCAAACTTGGGTAGCTTCCTCCTTGACTAGAATAGAGAAGGAAAGAAGAAGATTTGGTGGCAAAATGGAAGGATTTGGTGGAGAAATTGCTAGGGATTGCTCTCTAGAAATTTGGGAAAGAACAAGAGAGAGAGTGTGGATGAGAATAATGAAATGAACTTGAGCCTATCCTCTCCCAAAGTGGCTGGCCATATGGGGCTATTTGTCCTATTATGGTAAGGTCCAAAATGCCCCCACTAACCTATTTTATTAGTATTAGGAAAGGGCTAATTGGTTGGGGCTAAATTAGTCATTCTAAAGTCTCTAATCACACTAACCTTATCCATAATAATTAGTCTAACCTCTAACTAAAATTAATATCATGTGGACTAAAATTAATATCATGTGGGCCATGCCTAACTAGTGTGTGGGTCCACTAAAGTCAACACTACCCCCGGGTCCCCGTTTCAAGTCGGATTGAGCTGAAATTCGAACCCGACTCAAATAATCCCAAAAAATATCATAAATAATAAAATAAATTTTAAAAATATTTCAAAAATACAAAATGACAAAAATACCCCTGTTCCTGAAAACTGGGGGTGACAAATTCCTCGAAATTAAAACCAAACAATAGTAAAATATCAAAATCACAAGTCATAATTTTAAATAGTTTAAAAATGATTAAAAATAACCAAAAAAATCATAATATGAAATAATAATCAATAAATAATAATTATAATTACAAAATTTCAAAATTACCCTCATCTGGAAAACTGGATGTTACAATCCTACCCACCTTATAAAAATTTCGCCCTCGAAATTAAGATGATCGCACCCCCTTCTATGTCAAACATAGTCAAGGGTCAATCACTAGTCAATTTCTCAACATCCAAGTACTTGGTCATCAACTGGTCAACTTCTTAGAGTTTTACCTATGCTAGCTATCTAGGTGTTGGCAACTAGAATTTAGCAAAAGAGAAACTCTATAATAAACTAGCTCTTAACTTCCCAATCCTATCAAGTCATCTATAACTAAATACCTACAAGCTAAGCACATGAATACCAAATACCACATATATATATGCTCAAGAACAACAATCCATCACATATATTCTAAGTATATTATCTATATATATATACATGACTGATCAACCAAGGGTTAAGGCAGACTAAACTTATAAGGGTCTGAAACAATGCTTAGAACTAGGCTAAGGATGAATGGTCTGAATCAAGGGGACATGGTATCTAGTGAAGGGTCTGCACACTGCCTATAAAGGTGATCAACACAAAGGAACTCAACACGAAGAGAACTTAACTAAAATGGAAAACTGAACCAAGTATAGGCTAAACAACATGTTTATAACCCTATACAACAATGGCCTATAGATACCAACTAACCTATATCCCATATGCCAATATCATCTACAATCTATCTATGCAAATAGACCTCTCGGTCTTAGGTGAAACTACAACTATACTCAAAGGCAGGCTCTGGTCATAGGTGCCTCACTGGAAAAGGTAAGAAAAAGTAGTAATAATCATCAAGGCTGTAAGGCATACTAACATCCTATGTGTAACTGGTTGGTATTATAGATAACAGGAGAATTATCTGCAATGGGTTACTATTCTAACATCAATGCTAACTATCACCTCTAGGGTACAGACACTCTACAAGTCATCATACCATTATACTATGAAGGAACTACCTATGAATAAGCTCTACAAAACTAAATATCCCTACTCCTAAGTCATTTATAACAATCAAAAGGGTATGATGTTTAAACCTTCTCAAGATACAATCTGTTAATCATATACGTCTGTCCAAAATCATGTTGTCCAGAGTCTTCATCATGCTAGTGAGCAAGGCTACGATAATCACAGAGTCCTTGACTAAGGTACGTACCTCTAGGTTCATGGTATTTAAAATTTTCGCACTGCCGCATGCGACGGCAAAAACCTTAAATTTCTATACCCGAGAATACATCCAAAATTTGACTACATGTCCTCACTATGCAAACTAACACGACTATCGAGGATTTTAGATCCCATGATTTAGGTGACCTAGCCCATATGATTTTCTCAGAAGAAAAACAACACAACAAAAGAGTAACATGACAAAATTAATCAATCAACAAGGAACAGATGGAATCGAATTTCAAGGTAATTATAAAAGACAATTGCGGGAATAGAATTGAGAAGAACGGAACTTGCAGCAAGATCTCCAACGGTCTGTGCATCCTCGACTGTCCTGACGATAGCTCGCCCTGCTGGTTTCCTTCAACCTGATGCTGATATTGCACAAATCTCTGCTGCTGATACTGCATGAATCGCTGCTGCTGAGAGAAACCAAAAATAAAGGGAAAAGTCTCTGTACAGACGGAGGTGCACCTCCAATGTAGCAGAAACGCCAACCTGAGTCGGTACAACAGAAGCTGCGGTCTCGAGGCCCTGATGAACAGGACGAGAGGTGGCCAGCCTCTCGATAGTATCCCCCGAACCGAAGCGATGAGATCGTGTCTTCATAACCATCATGAAGATAGATCAAAACAAGAAGCAATTTCTGAGAATGAAGTAAAAATTCAAAGGAGAAGAGTTTATATTCAAGGGAAGTCAATAAGCAACAATTTTAGACAAAAGGAATCGGATTAAGAGTTTTTCCTAATGTGATTGAGTACCTCCAAAAATATCCTAATCCTACTGCAGGCTGTAGTGATACTCTAGTTCGAATACCACTACATAAACTCGACCTGCATGGGCCACCACTAAAAATGTGTCACAACCCGCACCCTAGAGTAAGGGCACGAGACGTGGGTACGTCCAGCCTACGCCGCAGTATCGGCGGTAGAACGCTGTCCTAGGTCAAACATCTAACAAAATAAAGGTACCTGTAGAGTATATACTCTCCGAATGGAGGTGACATAGCAGATACAGTCTCAATCACATCTAAGGTAGAGCATGATAAAGATAGATAAAACATGAAATCCAAAAGAGATACAGCAGATAGAAGTCTAAGTGTCTAAGATACACAAACCCAGAAATACATCTCAAAGCTCAATACAGAAATCCATAAATACAACTCAAGACAACTGGAAATAAACTATGAGCAAAACCCTAGCTATCTATACAACCTCTACTGTGTCTCCTCTAGGCTAGCAGGCAACCTCCAAGCTATCTGTAAAATTTATCAACAGGTCCAGTCAGGACAGGAACGAGCACATCTCATCTAGAAAATCCAAGTAAATGACAGAGAACTATAAAGCAGTTATAGACAGTTATATTGATGATAATGGCAGTTTTATACAGGTAATAATGTAGAGAAATAGCAAAGGTACAAGGAAAGTAAGGTAATGAAATAAAAGAAGAATGATGGCAAAGAAGACTGTAAAATAAGATCTAGCTGAACTAGGGTAACATGTTATAAGTCCAGTTTGTACAATGTAATTTGAGTGTAATCCCAATGTGAGTCTAATACAATTTGAGCCTAGTAAATGATTCTTGTACACGATGATTCTAGTAGATGATTCTTCTCAATGATTTGAGTGAAGTGATTCTTGTAAGATTCTTGTACACTAATCCTTGTAGGTGATTCTTGTAATGAGTACGGCACATCGCACGCTCGGCCAAGCGGTGATGGCTATCATTCTTGTAATATGGCACATCGCACGCTAGGCCAAGCGGTGATGGCTATCATTCTTGTAATACGGCACATCGCACGCTCGGCCAAGCGGCGATGGCTATTATTCTTGTTTGGTGATTCTTGTTGAATATGGCGCATCGCATACCGGGCCCAGCAGCGATGGCTATCGTTCTTGTAATGATGATTCTTGTATGATTTGTACATTTAATACTTGTAGGTGTTTCGAGTAGATGAGTCTTGTGAGTGATTCGAGTAATAGGGTTAGACAAATCAAGTACATATATTACGAGTAAATGAATCTAACATATTAATACATATTGTGACAGAGAATCAAATAGAACTATACTAGAACTGAATCACAGTAATCATCAAATAAATGAAAGAACTATCAGAGAATGTACTCGCCTGATGTCTGAATGTCCAAAATAAATATACTGTCCGATGAGAGGTGTCTGGCTCTAATCAGAACAGCACAAGTCACAACAAGTCCAAAATGACAATATAAAGTTCTACTATGCATTCTACATGATTCTAGGTCAATCTAGACCAAAGTCAACTCTTGGTCAACTTGGTCAACCCTGAAAGTCAAACCTAGGTCAACTATGGTCAAACTAGGTCTAACAAGTCTAAATTAGGTCAAACAAGTTATTCTAGGTCTAAACAAACTAAGTATATGCAAATCAAGTATCCAAGATAGCTACTAACTCATAGCCTAAGTCACTTGCTAAACCAAGCACAAAACTAAACCATAAGCTAACAAGGCACACAAACTTAGTCATATAATGTATATATATTATTCACATTCACATATTTATATACATAGATATATATAGGAAAGCTATATATATAGGCACATACATATATATATATATATATATATATATATATATATAGAAAGAGAGGTAAAAGAGTAAGTGAGTATGTGTGTGTTTGGCATGTGTGTGAAAGGATATGTGTTAATGTTCTAAAATTTAGTGATAGGTAGGTGTATATGACATGGGATACATGATGTCAAAGGGTGTATGAATACATGTGTGTAAAAGGTTATAGGTTAACTCAGTTTATAGAAATACATACATACATACTTACCTTGTATACATACATACATACATATCATGTATATTACATTTACATGATACATACATGTATACTTGTATTATATTATACTTACATTCATGCATATTAGATACTTGTATTTATATTAACATTTTGCAAACATTCATTTCATTCATGCATCTATGCATTACCTACATGTTTTATACATATGCATACATTGTATATTCATATCATTTCATACATTAACATAGAGACATACAAACATACACACATCATATATTTCATACCTTGCATTACCTACATATCATGTTATATATTATCATTCATTCCTTTCATATATTACATTCTATATTACCTATATACATGTGTTTTCTCCATTCATTCATGCTTGCATCATATACTCTACATTACCATACATATTATCATTATATATTGCATTACAATATTTATACATTATGCATTCATATCTATCATTACATATATATCTTGCATTCATATCTAGCATTCATTATATACTTTCATGCATACATTGTATATCATTCTTTCATTCATGCATTGCATATATGTATTATATTAATAGCATTCCTACATGCTTGCATTCAACCATATATATAAATTAATGTAAAGAGAATATATATCATATATATATCATTTTATTCATCTAATATATCACGCATTACATACTCTATATTCATTTAATATCCATACTACATAGGCTCATAGGTTACACAAAATGCATATATCGTATAGTCACTCTTCTACTTAAAACCAATACTGTACCAATTGGGCATTCATTAAATTCTAGGATTAAAGTATGTTGTAGCTCTTCGTGTTAGCTTTCCTAAACTTTAAACGGATCGTATTTTCGTGTCCGGAAGCTCCCGGAATAGCAAAAATACCGAAACACGTTCGTCTTTCGTACAGCTGACACTCAAATAATTCTACAGAATGCTACAGAAAGAATTTGGCTTATTAAAATATATATTTGGAAAGCTAACTTCGATACGGTTCTTTTAAAAAAACGAGCGATAAATCGGAGTTTTAAGCTAAAAGTTATGACATTTCTAAGTTGCCATTGCTACTAAAAATGTGGATAAATATTATGACAAATTTAGGTAGTTTAAGACAAAAGAAACACAAGTATATAACATAATATATCAAGAATTCAATCTCTACACTAATATATATATATATATGAGACACTATAGAACACATCTCCAATACAAAAATATCAGATTAAACATGTAATAATTCATTCATACATAACAACAACACATAGTGTGTCCAAATTTAGGGTTTTCCCACATGGACACACCCACAACACAAAGGACACTCCTATGACCTCCAAATGGACACGAAATGGACACAAATTGAGATACAATCATGGGGGTCATTCCTATGGGTTTAAAATATTCCTATATGCATAAGGAAATGAAAAGGAGAAGGGATTTATACCTCCCGGTAGATCGAATCGAAGAAAAGCCTTTCCGGAGCGACACCGACACGTAGAGATTCCAAAAGGACACGAACGAGCTCCGAATCCTCCCAAACTTGGGTAGCTTCCTCCTTGGCTAGAATGGAGAAGGAAAGAAGAAGATTTGGTGGCGAAATGGAAGGATTTGTCGGAGAAATTGCTAGGGATTGCTCTCTAGAAATTTGGGAAAGAACAAGGGAGAGAGTGTGGATGAGAATAAGAAATGAACTTGAGCCTATCCTCTCCCAAAGTGGCTGGCCATATGGGGCTATTTGTCCTAATATGGTAAGGTCCAAAATGCCCCCACTAACCTATTTTATTAGTATTAGGAAAGGGCTAATTGGTTGGGGCTAAATTAGTCATTCTAAAGTCTCTAATCACACTAACCTTATCCATAATAATTAGTCTAACCTCTAACTAAAATTAATATCATGTGGAATAAAATTAATATCATATGGGCCATGCCTAACTAGTGTGTGGGTCCACTAAAGTCAACACTACCCCCGGGTCCCCGTTTCAAGTCGGATTGAGCTGAAATTCGAACCCGACTCAAATAATCCCAAAAAAATATCATAAATAATAAAATAAACTTCAAAAATATTTTAAAAATACAAAATGACAAAAATACCCATGTTCTTGAAAACTGGGGGTGACAAATTCCTCGAAATTAAAACCAAACAATAGTAAAATATCAAAATCACAAGTCATAATTTTAAATAGTTTAAAAATGATTAAAAATCACCAAAAAAATTATAATATGAAATAATAATCAATAAATAATAATTATAATTACAAAATTTCAAAATTACCCTCATCTGGAAAACTGGATGTTACAGTCCCAAACCCATAATTGGAAGCCAAATTTTTGGCGATTCTTCGATAGTTTTGTAAAACTAATTGAACATTTGTGAAGACAACATAACCACGACTAAAATGCAACTGGTAGATCGATATTTTGATTTCTGTGCAAGAATTAAATCCATGTTAAACTTGTGCAAAAAACTGTTTTCAAAATAGTAAATTTCAGAGAATCTTCCCCGATATGACGTGCGCCCCGACAAACCGGACGACAAACCGGAACTCAGTTTTGTTGCGTGTACGCGACAAAATCAACGCGTATCCGTCGAGATACCCCCGTATCGACGTTTTGCAAACTTGCCCATAACTTCATGTACAGTCGTCGATTCGAGAGAAACTTGCGCCAACAGGTCCTGATCAAAATTCTGGTCTATTTGCCATTAAAATTGTTTAATTACAAATTTCAATACAAACAGAACAGTGTTACAATATAGGAATTAGATGTAGTTCTAGGAGTATACTTTTGTTTATCTGGGTCCTTTGTGCCGATGGAGCGAGTGGTAATGCGTTGACTCCGTTGACGAGCTGACGACGGTTATCGGTTCTCTGAAGGTTTGGATTGCTCTGTGTGCTAAAGCTTGCTGAGAGGAGGAAGACGTTGAGTGTCTGTATCTGCCTTTCTGGTGATATGTTCCTTCGTTGGGTGTTCTCTGTGTTGTCCGTTTGTGCGTGGGTGAGAAGGAAATGATCCCTCTATTTATAGCTGGGCAGGTTGGCTGCTCATGCGCACAAATATAGGATACGCCGGTGCGTGGGGACGCCACGTGGAGATTGCTGATGGAGACGCATGGATGATGCGCCCTGATCGAGGGGTTGAATTCTTCATACTGCTGTTGTGAGCCGGCACGTAGCAGAGAAGAGGATCTTTCTGTTGCTGAGATCTTGGGTGAGTTGAGTCAAAGGACACGTGTCGTCGACTCAAAGCTCAGAGATCTCGGATTTGATGGAGAATGATCTGGTGGGATGCGCCTAGGACTGGGCGCATGAGAAGACTTTGGCTCGTAACCGTTATGAGTCACGAACCATTCTGGGTGCATAGCTTTTGAGGCACATGCAGGCGACTTTCCTTCTATCTTTTGGGATCAGAGAGCAGTCTGGGGGGCATGGCTTTTGAGGCGCATGCAGAGCTTCAAATGGAGACTTTTCTTCTGTCTTTAGGGATCAGTGAAGAGTCTGATGTGCATGGCTTTTGAGGAGCATACAGATTTGGACACATGGCTGCAGAGGCGCATGCGGGTGGTTGAGTGGCCATATGGTAGTAGCCGTCGGAGTAAAGTCATGATGATGCTGACGTTGCCGACGCTTTGTTTTCTGAAAAAGCTGTCAACTGTTCAGACTTTGGAAGGTGTGCTGCCAACTCTATCAGTTCAGCATTTAATGTTTCTGACATTCGATGGACAGCTGAGGGGGCGCGTCGATTGGCGTTCTACTTGGTATGGGGACGTATGGGGGCACATCCTCTGTGATGCGCTTGGTACTGAAGGGCGCGTCTGTGTGATGCGCCTGAAGTCGAAGGGTGCGTGCGGCTGTTTCGTTCCTCGAGTGCTTTAAATAGCCGTTTGGCTGAATTCGAGGCGTCCGGTTCATCCATTTAATGCAAGTTCATTGCACGGAATTCGGAGAGCCATCCACCTGGCACGTGGGTTTGATCTGCCCGGCCTATAAATAGTGGCATGGAGAGAAGGTTTCCTTCTCGTTCTCTCACGTACTTCCAACATGAACTTGGATACTCGAGTACATTCTGTTGACGAAGTGCTCCCGAGGGTGAAGATGAGACGCCATGTCATCATTGATACACTTGAAGGTGACTGTTACATCCAAAAGACGGAGTCGAGGGCTTCCAAGGCAGGCGGAAGATGCCTGTTGCATCCAAAGATAGGGATGCTCGGGCCTCATTTTCGTTGTGCAGGAAGAGCCGTAGATCGGAATGGCGGTGCCCCGACCATCTTCCTTTGGCTTTTGAGGCTCTTTCTCTGGATGGGGGGTTAAATGCCACCCTCGTTCTGCTCGGCCAGGTGAGCCTGGCTGGAAGAGCGGCACATAACTGGGCTGCTGAAGGGATGCACATAACTGAGCTGCTGAAGGGATGCGCCCTGCTGAGTACGCATGGCGGGATGCACCCGGTTGAAGGCGCATGGTGACTGCTGCGCCTGTCTGGAGGCGCATGGTGACTGCTGGCCGTAGACTTAGGATCTTTCCTTTGTAGAAATTCTCCTTTGTACAACCTTCTCTAGACATGTAATAGACTTTTATGTATAAATAAAAAATCCTTTTTCAAATGTCTATATTTGTTGATTTTGCTGTGAAGTATTTTGTCCGAGCTCTGGCGTATGTAGTGTCTGGCGCATGGACTTTCTGGTTGTGAAATTCCATGCTTCTACAAGACTCCCTTCAAAGTTTTCAAAACTTTTGGATACATTTTGGAATACTTTGTATAAGAAGCATGGAGGTCAGGGCACATGACTGTTTGGGGTGCATACCTGTTTGGGCGCATGCTCCTCTCAGTTAATACATATGATGATGCCTCGGTAACCGAAAAGATTAATGATGATCTTTTGGTTTTATTTGCTGTTATCTCTTCACAGAACTCGAGACGACGGCTGAGATCACTCGTCATCGGTTCTCGCGTGCGACCAAGCCCTATAAATAGGTGAGAGATGGAGAGAGAGAGAGTTCTTCTTCTCTGTGCCTTTGCTTTCTTTAGAGTCCTTCTTCAAAACCCTAACTTTTCCTTTTTGAGAGAATGGCTCCCAAGACTCCTCGCGGCGGTGCTGGCAAGGGAAAGGAGAAAGGAAAGGGGCCTGTGAAAGTTGTGGCGGCTGACGTCCCCCGTCGGCCTGTCGAAGTTCGGCCGGAGGTGGTTGGTGAGTCTCATTTTACGTACACCAACACACATAGACCTTGAGTCTTTGATGATGTGCCGCGGTCTTTGCCCGCCGACGCGCATGGGTTTAAACCCTGATGATGCGCTGGCGCTCTACCGCTGACGCGCATGGGTTTAGACCCTGATGATGTGCCGAAGCACTGCTAACGTGCATGGGTTTAAACCCTGATGATGCGCCGAAGCTCCTTTTTCAGACACACTATGTACTTCTGATGGGTCTTAGACTCTCTTGTTACTTCTAACATTTTCGAATCTTTGCTAGTGTCAATGACTATCCCACCTTTGAATGAAGTGCTTTTGGAGGTTGCCCTCAGTCAGACGGGGGTAGATTATGACGAGGAAATGGTAAACCCTGCTCAAGATGTTCTTATGCTGGATCAGCATCCCGAGAGAATGACTCAAATTCGGAAACAACAGTATAGGTTCCTCAAATGGATGATGGAGTGTAGAGTTTTAAAATCTGCCACATCTGATAAAGTGACCTTCTTGAAGCCTGAGTTCCTATTCGGGGACCGCCTCACTTCCACTGAAGCGATGGTGTTGAAGGTCAAGGAGGACTGGTTCTTTGCAGCAAATGGGGTACATATGACTGTTAAGCAACTTGAACGTCAATGGCCTTTGACGTCCTTCTGTCGTCTTGCTTCCAAGAGGAGGATGTCTTAGGATCTTACCCCCTCTCAGGGGGGAGCGGTGATTGGCATCATCCAAATTGATTCTACCTCCGACCAAAGGGATACTCTGACCGCCGTACGGTCTGGGTCTTCTTTCACCTGGTGGACTCTATGTCCTGGGAGTCTTTACAGTGATGTTCCCATTGATACGTTTGCTTATAGTGCTTCAACTTTTACACACCGTATGCTGTTGATGGAACGCTCATACCCGAAAGAAGAATTTTGGGTGGAGGGTTGGTGCCATTACGTTTCCAAATGGGATAAACTGACACTCTGGATCTTGTCGCGGTTTCGGACTGAGCTCCGAGAGATTGGGTTGACTACCGCGATCCGTGCTACCCAGGCGGGTGTTGACATCAATAGGCATATGTTCCTCGCACTCTTGGAGATGTTTGATATCCATACCGGGACCTTTTTTACTCCGATGGGGGAGTTAGGGCTCGCACTTCATGAGATGTATGAGGTGTCAAAGCTCCCTTGGGGGTCGGAACCCTATGAAGAGTACTTTCCAACCAACGAAGAGCTTCAGGTCCTGGGGGACAGGGCTGAGGAAATGACGGCCGTTTTCAAGGAAGTGGCGAGTCATCATTACTACATGCAGAAAAGGGATAAAAGCGGGTCGCAGCCCCATGTGACCGCTTGGAGAGATTATGTCTTTAGACAAGACAAAGAGGATCCCTCGCAGTTTTCTACTCCGCCAGCGCTCTCTCGTAGCGAAGTGCTCTCCGAAATGAACAGGTTAGGTGAGAAGAATCCCCGAGAAAATGAAGACCAGCAGTCGGACGAACGCTCCTACAGCTGCTTCTGGCATCTTGCTTATCGGATGTCTTCGAAAGCAGTATTGGTCGCGTACCTCATGGTTTGGCTTCGAGATTACGTCTTCTCAGGTGGATCGGGCTCTGTAGAGAGGGTGATGTGGAACTTAATCATGCCAGCCGTGAAGTTGGTCTTTGGCTGGCGTTTGGCTCTACTTCCCGCAATGGTATGCAACCTGCAGCGAGGTTTACGAGAGTTTACGAGAAATGTGATTCATGACCGAGGTAGAAACAATAACTTCCCGCGTGCCGAACTACCGTTTCACTACTTGATGGGGTGGTTAATTTTACACCATCCCAATGTGACGAGTCCAGGTTCAGAAGAAGACTACAGGGCCGGAGATGCATTTCTTCGCCGTTTTCACCGGAGGAGCTGGTCGCACACCGGCGTCCCTGTTTGTAGAAAGGTTTTATCCCGTCTTCAGGGTTGGGAGATCACCAAAGTTAGTCCAATCTTCTTGGGTTTTGAGGCCAACGAAGACTTAAAGGATTCGGGCGAAGGCGCCACCACTCTGCCTCCATGGGGATTCCGCTGGTTGCAAAGTATCCGGCCATCCCATCTGGTGTACCGGAACAAAAATCAGTGCTACCTGGAATCGTATTTACCAAGCCGCTTTGTACGGCAATTCGGTTATGCTCAGCTGATGTTGGATAACCCCAGTATCACTCTGGGGTATGCTGGAAGTTTGTTGGATGGTGCACGAGCTTGGCATTACTATAATGCCGGATGTACCGGGGCTCGTTTCACGTTGCCCATCTCAGATCCGCGACCGCCCATTCTTTACTCGACCGCCAAATTTTACTGTGTTATGGCTGTCGCGCCTCCCGGATATGATAGGGAGACCAGTCTTATCGCAGGCACTCAGTTAGCAGTGACTGGGGACATGCCAGCGAAAGCCCGATCGCATCGTCCGCCAGGGGCGGGTTATCGGGGTGCCTCTTCCGTGTCCACAGGGGGTCAGGCAGAACCCTCGATCGATCAATCAAAACGACGTGTAGATACAGGGGCTGGATCTCCTGTGCCGAAGAAGCAGAAGAAGGCGTCGTCACCGACGGTGTCATCGGATTCGGCATCCGCGAAGGTAAGGATGTCCCACATAGTCTGGTTTAGGTTCCATATTTTATTTAACCGATGCTTTTCTTTTTTGTAGGAGCCGCTAAAAAGAAAGCCTCGTACTCCAAAAACGGATGGGAGTAGGCCAAAAGAGATGGCGGGCTCGTCTGGAGTGCGCATCCTGTCGACTATGATGTCTCCTATGGAGGAGAATCCGGAGGATGCCGTCGTTATGGAGATTCCAGTATCTCCATATTACATCAGGAGGGAAGCTGAGGGTGTAGCAGCTTCCGAGGTAATGAAGGCCACAACAGGGGCTTCGAATGCCGAGGGTTTAGCAGGCACACGGCTTCCTGTTGGTGAAGTGGAATGGGGTTCGTCATCTTCGGATGACGTTGCTCCAGAGTTGCAGGAGTCTGTTGCAAGGGCAACAGAGGTGGTTGGAACAGAGGAGAGGGTTGATTCCCCTCCTTGTCATGATGAGGGGAGGTCGGCTGTATCATTGCCGAGTCCTACCCCAGCCTCACCCGTGGAAGTTGAGGTGGCTACCGATCAGGAGGTAGCGACAGATCCTGTCCCTGCAGAGGGACTTGAGAAGGATGAGACTCATCTGCCAGTCCTGTCTCCCGAGGCGGGCCAGGAGATGAGTGTTGATCTTCCCGTTCTGCCAAGGGAGGTACTGACCGCTGATAGGACGTCGGGGGCAGAAGAGGTGGCCATTGACGTCGGTGGTTCCTTCGAACTTGAGAAGGGTAAGGGTGTGGAACCCTCTGTTGCTCCTCCTACTTGGGGTACTATCTCGACGCCTGTGCCGGCTTCCTCTGTTCCTTCGGCTTTTCGGGCTAGCAGTCTGGCCCATGTTGATGAAGAGCCTATTGATACCGAGGTTCCAGTCTCGCAGGTTGAGGTTGGCGGATCTTTTTCCGATCCGCTAACTACAGTGGCTCCTCCAACTCCTGCTATGATGCCGCAGGTGCTGGCGGACGTAGATGAATATGTGAAATTCATCGTCGAGGGGGTGTATAAAATGCTGCAGAGGGGTGTATCTGCGGTGATGGATGCCAACGAGAGCTTTGCGACGGCAAGAACTCTGGCAATGCCTTATATCGAGCTGATCCGTGTTCACCAAGGCCACGACCATATGGCCGAGATCCTGGAGGCTTCGGTGATCGAGCTGGACCAGCGGCTCATGGAACTTCAGCACATCCAGCGAAATGACCTTTCCGTCTTGATAGATGCGGAGAAGGGGAAGTTGATCGCCGAGATTGAGTCTTCCTACCAGGCCACTGTGAGCATCTGGAAGGGCAAGGTGGCTGAGACTGAGGCTGCGGTAGAGCAGTTGTCTCAGTCCATGAAGGAGACAATGGAAACGTGAGCTGCGTTGGACACTAATATCGCGGAGATCAACGCCCAGATGCGCCACCTTGAGGACCAACGGACCCGACTCCAGTTAGATGCCGAATGTGTCCAGGCTGAACACGTAGCATTCAAGAAGGAGGAAGCAACTTTCACTCACCGGGCTCTTGCCCTGGCTCGGCAGCGATAAAAGCTTGATGAGAAGCATGAGAATGAGACTTCCGCTGAGGCTGTTGAATTGATGCGTCAAGAAGCTAAGCGTCGAGTCCTGGCGACTATGGAGACTCATACAGCCGACTTGAGACGTCGAGTTATAGAGCTCTCAGCCAACCCTGGAGATGTTTAGGGACTGTAGCCTCTCCTTTTTATGTTTTTGCAACTCTTGCTGGAGGATAGTGTAGTTCTATACTCTTTCTTTTTTAGAAAATAAAGAAGTACGCAACTTTTTTGTGATGTGTTCATTTTTGTTATCATGAACTTGATGATTTGTGTGGACCTATTATCTTTTGCGCACCATGGCTTTTAGGTACAGATAATAAGTTTGAAGGAACCAATATGTTTGCTCAGAGGTAATGTGGACGTGGCAATCATTGGGGTTGAAATGATAGCATCTTCCTACTCAGAGGTATTATAGACGTGGTAGGAATGATCCTGGGGGATACGCTGAACAACTCAGAGGTGATGTGGACGTGGAAGTTCTGCGATCAATGTACGACAACGCAGGGGTTGTTTGTACGAGATGTTTACTCAGAGGTAATGTGGACGTGGTAAACATGAAGGATAGCGTAGGCTTACGAAGTGTAAGATTCCACTTTATAGGATATAGAGGGACAACTCAGAGGTGATGTGGACGTGGTTGTTTTTCTACTAGAGGATGCTACGGAACAGCTGGGTTCCGGAAGCGTATGGTCTTGTTGGAAGGGAATTGTCTGTGAATCCTGATGATTAGGTCCATAGATCCCCTTGTGGAAGCACATATCTAAAAGATGTCAAGAGTAATACTTCTTCAGGAACTTGCCGTTGATGGGCATCATGAACAAGTCCCCATTGGGTTTGGCGAGGCGGTAAGCACCGTTTGAGTATACCGTCTCAATGATGAAAGGTCCTTCCCACTTGGGCTCGAACTTTCCTGGTATCTTGTGAGTTAACACCATCGGCCTCCTGACTGCCAGAACCAGGTCGCCAACTTGAAAAGTTCTATGTTTGACCTTCTTGTTGAAAGCCTGTGATATACGGGCTTGGTAGAGTTCGATACGTTGTTGAGCTAGGAGACGCTTTTCGTCAAGTGCCTCCAGCTCCCGCAGACGACGACGTTGATTGTCCTCTTCTGTGAGTTTGTTTGTGATTGCTACGCGGAGTGAAGGTATCTGGATCTCGAGAGGCAGTACCGCTTCACTCCCGTAGACCAGGGAGAATGGTGTATTGCCTGTTGGGGTTCGTACCATTGTGAGGTAGGCCCAAAGACATTTGCCAAGCTTTTTGTCCCAGTCGCGTTTGTTGGATGACACGACCTTTTTGAGCAGCCTAACGATAGTTTTGTTGAACGCTTCGGCCAATCCGTTTGCTGCCGGATTGTAGGCGGTTGAGGCCACGTTCTGAATGTGACTCTTGTCACAAAATTTGCTGAAAATATAGCTGATGAACTGAGGACCATTATCATGGATGATCCGCCTGGGTACTCCAAACGGTAAATAACATGGTGTTTGATAAAACTGACCACCGTGGAGCTCTTTACTTCCGCCAATGGGACTGCTTCTGCCCACTTGGAGAAGTAATCGGTAATGGCCAGGATGAAGCGGTGCCCCCTTGATGAAGGAGGGGTGATCGGTCCTACAATGTCCATGCCCCAGGCTTCGAAGGGCCAGGAGGCGACTGTAGGATGTAGTGGTTCTGACGGCGTATGAATGAAGTCTGTGTGAAGTTGGCACGCATGGCACTTCTTAGCATAGTCGACAGCATCAGCGGCCATGGTTGGCCAATAGTAGCCCATGCGTCGCAGTCGATCCTGCAACTTAGGACTAGGTTGATGAGCTCCGCAAGTTCCGTCATGTGCTTCTCGAAGAGCTTCGGTCGCCTCTTCATTGGACAGGCATCGAAGGAGAAGCCCATCGTAGGAGCGTCGGTACAGCATTTTAGTGGCTGTATCATAATAGAATCGAAGAGAACGTCTCCTGACTGAGACGGCTTCCTTCGGGTCCTCTGGAAGAATTTCGTAGATGGCGAAGTCGATGAACGGGAATCTCCAGTCTCGGACATTAACACCAGTACTTGTCGGCATGGCGTGGGCCACTCGTAAGCATAGGTTGTTTCTAGAACAAACCAAGTCTCGGCCAACTACCGTGACGTAGTGTTGAGTCCCAAGGGGTGCTGCTAATGAGGCCACGAGGCCAGCCAGAGCATAAGCCTCTAGGTTTTGTAGACGAGGTACGTGTTCGATGAAGAACCCGATGAAGGTTGAAATGATGTTCAATGCAACTTCATGGTAAGGGATCAGATCTTCATGGCGAACCTCGTATTGCCCTCGGATCTGGTTTACGACGAGTTTCGAGTCGCCGTAGGCTTCCAAATGATCCACCCCCAGCTGTTGTGCCAGCTGGAGTCCCATAATGAGCGCGTTGTACTCGGCAACATTGTTGGAGCACGGCTTCAAAAGAGAGTAAGCACGCTGGATGACTAGCTGATCGGGGGAGACTAAGACTACCCCCACTCCTGCGACGATCTGGCCTTTGGGGCCTGTTCTTGAAGCGCCATCGAAAAATATTCGCCAAACGGAGCTTCCTTCGGTGAAGTTTGTTTCTTGAACCTCATCTGGGATGTCTTCATAGAGTCTTGAGGACTCCGGGATGGGGTGTGCAGCTAAAAAGTCGGCCAGGGCCTAATCCTTAACGGCTTTTTGTGGCACAAACACCATGTTGTATGGTGTTAGCAGGATCACCCATGTAGCTAGCCGGGAGTTTAATGACCCTGGCTTCGTCATGAGGACTCTGAGTGGATTGACTCGGGAGATGACATGAATTGTCTGGCCCGAGACATAATGACGAGTCTTCTGGATGGCAAACACCAAGGCCAAGCACTCCTTTTCAACGGGGTTGTACCGGTGTTCGGCCCCGATGAGCGTTCGACTGAGGTAGTAGATCCCTTGCTCGTAGCCTGTATCACTGTTTTGAGCTAGCAGAGCGCCAAAGGAATGATCCATGGCACGAACGTAGAGAAGAAATGGTTTACCGACGACAGGTGCTACCAGGACTTGCGGGCTTGTCAAGTAAGCCTTGATGTCGTCGAAAGCCTTTTGGCACTCCTCTGTCCAGACGTAAGAGACTCCCTTCTTCATGAGCTGAGTAAAGGGTTGACATTTACCGGAAAGGTTTGCTATGAACCTCCGGATGTATGCCAGACGTTCCTGTAAGTCCCGAAGTTCTCGAAGATTCTTCGGAGGGTCCATATTGAGGATGGCTTTGGTCTTCTCGGGATCAACATGAATGCCTTTTGCCGTGATGACAAAGCCCAAGAATTTTCCGCTAGAAACCCCCAGGAAGGATTTAGCGGGGTTCATCTTGAGTTGATGTGCCCGCATGAGATCGAAGACGGTCTTCAGGTCCTGTAGGTGATCTCCTTTGAGGCGGCTCTTGACTGCGATGTCGTCAACATAGCATTCGACTGTCTTGTGAAGATGTTGACGGAAGATGGTGCTCATAGCTCGTTGGTATGTCGCACCGGCGTTCTTCAAGCCGAAAGGCATCACTGTGTAGCAGAAAACACCTTTTGGAGTCCTGAATGACGTGTGTTTCGCGTCATCGGGGAACATCTTGATTTGATTGTAGCCTGAATACCCGTCCATAAAAGACATGCGTTCAAAGCAACACGTGTTGTCGATCATCACGTCAGTGATTGGAAGCGGGAATTCGTCCTTCGGGCAAGCAGAGTTGAGATCCCTGAAGTCGATACAGACTCGTATCTTTCCATTCTTTTTGGTGACAGGTACGACGTTGGCTACCCAATCTGGGTGTTGTTCCTCACGGATGAAGCCGCTGGTCAGGAGCTTGTCCACCTCTTGATCGATGGCATTCATGATGTCCGGCCGGAAGCATCGCTGTTGTTGTTTAATAGGTTTGGCATCGGGTAAGATGTTCAACCTATGTATTGCGATCTGTAGATCGAGTCCCGGCATGTCTTCGTAGCTCCAGGCGAAGACGTTGATATACTCCTTAGCCAGTTGGATTAAAGACTCTCGGTCTTCTCCTTCTAGGCTTTTGCTGATGAAGATGGGTTTGAAAGAAGACCCGTCCCGAAGGTCGATCTGCTCGACTTCGTCTTCGGTGGGAGGTTCATGTAACTCGAAACGAGACTCCCATTGTTCTCCTAGGCGTTGAGCCCAGGGTTCTTCTTTGAAGGGTTCCGGCGCTTGGTCTTCGCCTTCATCTTTTTGAGGTTGTGCTGATGTCATGTTAGCTGACAGCACTTTCCTGAAGACTGATCCGATACTGGTATCGGAATCCCAAGTCGATGCTTCGTACGAGTGGGAATGTTCTACGTCTTCTGCGTCTGAACTCTCTGGAGTTGATGGCGGCGTGATATAGCCTACCCCCCGTCGAGTCCGATTGTAATAGTCCTGCGGCTTTCCTTTAGGTTTTGGAAGCCGGAGAGGGAAACGTCGACCCTTGTCATAGTTGAGGCCTTTTTTGCTCTTCAGGTCGTAACCCATCTTTTGGATGAGGTACTTTGCCTTGTTCGTGTACCGGTAGAGTTATATTCTGCCGATATCTGGTTCTGGCTCGAGTGGCGGGAGGTCTTGATGACGCTCGACTTTGCCGAAGATGATGGATTCTTCGTCTCGACTCCGTAGAGGGACTATGTAACAGACTCCTTGAGACGGGACTAATCGATTTACATGATGGACGGTCGTTATTTGTGTTTGCAACGACCGTAGAGCGTTATCTAATGTATACATGACATTCCAATGTAGAAGACAAGAATAATTAAAAGATACTCTATTATTGATGAAATACGAGATTTTATTTCGTGGGATTACATTGTCTAAGGAGGGTGCATCTACATCAGCAGAGATATATTCGCCAAACTCCTCATCTGTAAGCACTGGGGTCGGATCAGGAGAGTCCACCACAGCTTTGATTTTGGGGTCCGAGAGGGTTATGTGAGCCCTCCCTGGCATCTTGGATGACTGCGGCGGCTTGCCCTTAAGACGTACCTTCGGAGGTGCCTCAACTGCGCCTCCAGTGATTGGTGCCTTCCCTTGTAATTTTTCCACCAGGGGAGCCGATGTTTGAGGCGGCTTTCCCTTGAGGCGTATCTTCAGGGGTGCCTCAACTGCGCCTCCAGTGATTGGTGCCTTCTCCTGTAATTTTGCCACCAGGGGAGCCGATGTTTGAGGCGGCTTTCCCTTGAGGCGTATCTTCAGGGGAGTTTCAGGAGTTGGTGCTTTTCCTGGTAGCTTGATGCTCATTGGAGGCACCTTCTGGGGCGGTTTGCCCTTGAGTCGGATCTTCAAAGGGGTATCGAGAGTCATCTCAGGCTCCATGTCCGGCTCAGCTACCGTCTCTGCCTCGTCATCGGCATCATTGGCTTCCTCCTCGTCAAGTGACTTGTATAAGTCGGAATCGGTGAAGTAGGCTTCAATCCCTTTGAAAGGATCGATGTCTGCGAACTCCGTCCGGATGACACCATTGGTGGATACATATTTCATGCATTGGTGGAGCGTGGATGGCACCACCATGTACTCATGTAGCCATGGTCGACCGAGCAGGATGTTGTAGTTGACCTCGGCATCCACAACATAGCAGGTTACCTCAGTTCTGAGGTTACCGATGTGACACTTCAATCGAATTTTGCCCAGTGGCTCGCTTTTGCTAGCGTTGAAGCCACTGATGGTTGTGTTGGAGGGCGCCAGCCGGTACATTGGGATCCCCAGTGTTGATAGCAGCGCCTTCAGAATGATGCTGAGAGAAGACCCCGGATCGATCTGAATCCGGTTCACATTGACTGAACCGATATACCCTGTATAATACAGCGGCCGGTTATGTCGGTGGTGCTTGAGCAGCATATCTTGTTGGGTGAAAGTTATGTTTGGGATAACTTCATCCGCACAATGACAGTGCGCACAAGTAGTTGGGAGGTCTTCAGGCTGCTTGACCTGACTGAGAAAGGATTCGGCATCCTTCAGAGCTTCACAGAGAGCTTCTCGGAAGTCTTTGGAAAGACGCAGGAGCTCGAACAAAGATAGGCGGACAGGAGTACAGGCCAGTTGTGCCAGTATGTCGAAGTTGTGGGGCTTGGCTAGCCCCGAAGCATTCTCCTTTCGTAGAGGTCTGTCGAAACGAGCCTCTACCTGCTTCTGCTTATTGGCTGCTGAGGGCTTAGACGGGCCCTCTTCCAAGACAGCAGGGACGGTACAAGGAGGCACCACCTCGACGGCAGCTTCGCCGGGTTAGACGTTCTGTTGTGCACGCGTCTGCACAGGGAGTGCCTCTTCCGTTGAAGAAGAGACCATACGGCAAGACTTGATCTTCCTGTCTTTGGATTTGGAGGTAGGACGTACCTCCGGTTGAGTCACCTCGGAGACGAGTTCGGGGTGGACCCATAGGACCTCTCCTCGAGATGTGGTGAGTGGGATGAGTCCACTCACATTGTCACGGGTAGGTGGTAAGTTAACCACCTCCATTGTCGCCTTAGGGATGGGGACGATGCCATCTTGTGTGGTAGTTGGCGGCAAGGTGCCGAACTGGAGTGACACCACATTGGCTGACACCGTCTTCTCCTCGTAGTCGACGGAGATTACATCCGCATTGATCATGCGCTGGATGTAATTTTTTAGGACATAACAGTCCTTGGTCGGGTGTCCGACAAACCGATGGTAGTGACAGTACCTCGGGTTGTCCACTTTCCCAACTTCATCGGGCCGTTTTGGGTCTGGTAGCTTGATCTTGTCACCCTGCTTCAGTATTTCAAAAAGTTGCAGGGTGTTTTCGTCGTTGAACGAATAAACCTCCTTGGGCCTTGGTGCAAGTGGAGGCTTCTGAGTAGGCACAGATGCGCCTTTTGAGGCATTAACAGTCAATGCCTGCTTCCCCTTTGTCTCTCGTCCGGGGTTGTTGGCTGCAGATCTTTTTCCCTTGTCATCAAAGGCAGGGAAGCTGACCCCCAGAAGACGTGCATTGGCCGCCTTCTTTTCTGCGGCTTCTGCTTCGATGATCAGGGAGCTCCAGTCGGGAGGGGGAGTAGAGTTGAGCCAGAGCTTGACTGCAGGCAGCATGTTCATGCTGCAAGAGGAGAGGAGCACATGTTCCGGCATGCCTGGAGGTAGTCTGAAGCAGGCCTGTCGGAACCGTTCGATGAACACCCGAACCGTTTCCTTCTACTTCTGGCGTATCTCTATGAGGGACGCCATCGTCATGTCCTTCCTGCCGTCGTAGAAGCGGTCGAGGAAGAGGCACGTCAAGTCGTCGAAGGATGATATGGAATTGTCGGGGAGGCTGCAGTACCAGTTATATGCCACTCCCTTCAATGCTCCGACAAATATGCTAGTGAGGAGCGCGTCCTCCTTCGGGAGATGTCCCGTTTGGGACTGGAAGTACGTCAGGTAGCGGCGCGGAGAGACCTTCCCGTCGTATGGCGTCAGTGTTTATGGTTTATACTTTGGAGGATAAACCACCTTGTTCCACTCGAGGGGATAGGGTTGGGGGATGCCCATCTTCTGGCGCTCCTCTTGCCTGTTCTTGGACTCAAAACGCTCCCGCAAGTCCTTGATCATTTCGACCACATCCTCCGTGGAGCTGGGAGTCGGGGAAGGTGGTACCACCTGGAGTTGAGCGTTTGAGGGCTCAGACGTCCGGGGTACTTCTCGGCGATCTGTGTCTGAGGATACCCGTTGAAGGGGTACACTCGACTCCCCATTGGCCCCTGGGTCGGGACCGGTCGAAGGTGTTCGGGTCAAGGCCGACCGTATTTCAAACACCGTCTGAGTCAGTGTTTGCATAGAAGCAGAGAGGGTTTTGAGTCCTCCCTCTAATGTGTCTATGCGCTGGACGATGTCCTGCGGCGGCGCATCAGACTCGGAATCACCCCCAGCCATGTATACGGTCATGACACGGCCAGGAGTGGATGGATTGGTTGAGGCTTCGCTCTCGGCCTCACTCTTATGTAGGGGAGTCGCCTCTCCTGGAGTTTCATCTTGGCCACCCCCAGCCACGTTCTGGAGGTCATTCTCGACGGGCGCATCTGCAAGGGTCTGATTACCCTCACCTCCGTCTTGAAGGGCCTCTTCGTCTCCGGAACTATCCCCAGCTGTGTTCTGGGGGACATCCTCGTTTTGAGGGGCTTCTAGGAGGCTGACTTCGCCTCGAGGATGAAGATCCACCGCAGCTGTGCTTTGGACATCTTCGTCTTCGGAAGGAGGCTCAACAAGGGTCTGACTACCCCCAGCTTCCTCCAAGAACTTCTTCTTCGACCGAGTGCCTTCGAACACTCCGGAGGACGAGACAGCTGCCTTGGTTTTCCTCGGCTGGCTTTTGGATGAGGACAAAGAATTGCCAGTCGTCTTTCGGACTGACGAGGAGTTGGAGATGACGTTGCATGAAGCAACCCTTGGCTCCTCTTCTGTTGACACCTTCATCCCAAGGCGATGTCGGAGGGGTGTCGATGATTGCAGCCGCTGGAAGACTGACTGCCTTGGTGGTACTGCCGCCTTGCAACAGCAGTTGATGGTGACCACCGCACAAGTATGCCCCGTGAGAGACGGATCGTGTTTGTTGGTCGACTCTCCTGACCGACGCTTGTGAGTGATCGCGTTACGCAGGTCGTTGGAGGAGAGTGCTACCTTCACACCCCCTTCAGGCGCATGGCAAGGCCAAACGCCGGGGTGGTCAGGTGAGTGCTGCGCCCCCTGATCTAATACCAAACAGGCATCCCAATCAGTAGTAGGGGAACCACAACATTTGAAGTGACTTGAACGGACCTCAGACGCACAACCAGAGGAGGCGCGGGAGTTCAAGACCACTAAATTTGCCTCACTCGACTTGGTTGTGCATGCAGTAGATGCGCCCAAGTGAGATGAGGGCTTTGAAGGTCGGCTCGTTTTTGGTACAGAAGCACCTGAGTCGACCTTGTACAGCTTGCCATCAGCAGCGCGCATGATTGTGAGCGCATGCTTTTGGCTTGCTGCTGGCATAGCACGTTTGTGGCGCATGGCCCGTGCCGTCTTGAATTTCTTCGTACTATCCTGCTGGGGAGCATAGTACTCAGCATCCAAATTCTCTTCGCCATTACAGCGAGTGAGTCTGTCAAAGACAGAGACTTTTTGTGGCGTATCAGAGGTGATGCGTGGGGCATTGGCTGCGCCCCTGCTCCGTCGACGCATCTTCCTCGCCTGAGAGGGAGATGGCTGTGGAATGTGGTCAGCCGCACGTTTCTCCGAGAGATGCGCTGCATCAGCGGACGCACCTTGGTTGCTGAAGGCGTCAGCAGGAAGGGAAGGCTGGATTAGCGCATCAGCTTCAGTGGTGGTGCCCGAGGCGTCGACCTTGCGCACCCAGGCTTGGCGGGTCTTCTTCGGCTTCGGCAGCCGCTTCGAAGGACTCGAACTTCCTTCAGAAATAAACTCCTCGTACGCCTGTTGATTGAGGCGCACGACCAGCGTCTTGTGGGAGGAGCCCACCTTCACGTCGTCATCTTGCGACACGACTTTTTCGGTAGAGGAGAAAGAGGTCCCCAGCAGAGTCGCCAGCTTGTTTGCCATTAAAATTGTTTGATTACAACTTTTAATACAAACAGAACAGTGTTACAATATAGGACTTAGATGTAGTCCTAGGAGTACACTTTTGTTTATCTGGGTCCCTTGTGCCAATGGAGTGAGTGGTAATGCATTGACGAGCTGACGACGGTTATCGGTTCTCTGAAGGTTTGGATTGCTCTGGGTGCTGGAGCTTGCTGAGAGGAGGAAGACGTTGAGTATATGTATCTGCCTCTCTGGCGATATGTTCCTTCGTTGGGTGTTCTCTGTGTTGTCCGTTTGTGCGTGGATGAGAAGGAAATGATCCCTCTATTTATAGCTGGACAGGTTGGCTGCTCATGTGCGCAAATGTAGGATGCACCGGTGCGTGGGGACGCCACGTCGAGATTGCTGATGGAGGCGCATGGATGATGCGCCCTGATCGAGGGGTTGAATTCTTTATACTGCTGTTGTGAGCCGGCACGTAGCAGAGAAGAGGATCTTTCTGTTGCTGAGATCTTGGGTGAGTAGAGTCAAAGGACACGTATCGTCGACTCAAAGCTCGGAGATCTCGGATTTGATGGGGAATGATCTGGTGGGATGCGCCTAGGACTGGGCGCATGAGGAGACTTTGGCTCGTAACCTTTATGAGTCACGAACCATTCTGGGCGCATGGCTTTTGAGGCGCATGCAGGCGACTTTCCTTCTGTCTTTTGCGATCAGAGAGCAGTCTGGGGCCTATGGCTTTTGAGGCGCATGCAAAGCTTCAAATGGAGACTTTTTTCGGTCTTTAGGGATCAGTGAAGAGTCTGAGGCGTATGGCTTTTGAGGCGCATGCAGATTTGGACATATGGCTGCAGAGGCGCATGCGGGTGGTTGAGTGGCCACGTGGCAGTAGCCGTCGGAGTAAAGTCATGATGATGCTGACGTTGTCGACGCTTCGTTTTCTGAAAAAGCTGTCAACTGTTCAGACTTTGGGAGGTGTGCTGCCAACTCTGTCAGTTCAGCATTTAATGTTTCTGACATTCGATAGACAGCTGAGGGGGCGCGTCGATTGGCGTTCTACTGGGTATGGGGACGCATGGGGGCGCATCCTCTGTGATACGCTTGGTACTGAAGGGCGCGTCTGTGTGATGCGCCTGAAGTCGAAGGGCGCGTACGGATGTTTCATTCCTCGAGTGCTTTAAATAGCCGTTTGGCTGAATTCGAGGCGTCCGGTTCATCCATTTAATGCAAGTTCATTGCACGGAATTCGTAGAGCCATCCACCTGGCGTATGGGTTTGATCTGCCCGGCCTATAAATAGTAGCATAGAAAGAAGGTTTGCTTCTCGTTCTCTCACGTACTTCCAACATGAACTTGGGTACTCGAGTGCATTCTGTTGACGAAGTACTCCCGAGGGTGAAGATGAGACGCCATGTCGTTATTGATGCACTTGAAGGTGACTGTTACATCCAAAAGACGGAGTCGAGGGCTTCCGAGGCAGACGGAAGGTGCCTGTTGCATCCAAAGATAGGGATGCTCGCGCCTCGTCTTCGTTGTGCAGGAAGAGCCGTAGATCGGAATGGCGGTGCCCCGACCGTCTTCCTTTGGCTTTTGAGGCTCTTTCTCTGGATGGGGGGTTAAATGCCACCCTCATCCTCCTCGGCCAGGTGAGCCTGGCTGGAAGAGCGGCATATAACTGGGCTGCTGAAGGGATGCACATAACTGAACTGCTGAAGGGATGCGCCCTGCTGAGTACGCATGGCGGGATGCGCCCAGTTGAAGGTGCATGGTGACTGCTGTGCCTGTCTGGAGGCGCATGGTGACTGCTGGACGTAGACTTAGGATCTTTCCTTTATAGAAATTCTCCTTTGTACAACCTTCTCTAGACATGTAATAGACTTTTATGTATAAATAAAAAATCCTTTTTCAAATGTCTATATTTGTTGATTTTGCTGTGAAGTATTTTGTCCGAGCTCTGGCGTATGTAGTGTCTGGCGCATGGGCTTTCTGGTTGTGAAATTCCATGCTTCTACATGGTCCTATGTGCCAAGTTTGGTTCGATTCTGAGAAGGTCAAATCGGAACCCATTTTTGGCGGGCCCGCGATCCACTCAAACGGGCGAATTTGTACACGGCTCATCGGAATCCAAAATTGGACATACCGTTGAGTTCCTCTCCTCAAACTGAAACCGTAGACATATAGTTTAATGATTTTAGAGACCATAGACTTTGGCACACATTTCGGTACAAAGCGGGTCCAACGGCGGACATCGTTTTGACCCGAAATTATGATTTTGCCCCTGTTCCAGAATTTGACTTTTGGACAGGCATTTCCTATGTATATCTTTTATACTGAGTGCATTTTTGATGTTTGTTTCAGTGTCCGGAGTTGTTTGGAGACTGTGACGTTTCTTGGCTAACATTGTGATTCCTTGGGCTTGCCACTTTGCACCATCAGGCAAGATACCTTGCCACCTTACTCTGTGATTATTATATTTCTTATTTTTAGTTGTTATTATCAGCATTTTATTTCTTGATATTTAAACTGTGCGTCCAAGTCACACTTGGGTGCAAGCGACTATATCGTTCGTTTACCTCACCTTATTTATTTCTCTTGCATTGACTTAGTCTAGTGACCACCCGTTGATGTTGAGGTATTGGTATATCTCATACGGCCTTGACACTTGTTGTATCACGTGATGTGAGTCACATGTAGGACATGTACCCGCGTAGTCGGCTGGCCACCGATACGTATGGAGCGTGCGACGGATTGGAGTAACTGCCAATAGTATTGCATGTTAGAAGACTTGGCGGTTACTAGAGGTTCATATCAGTCATGGAGATGATGATACTAGGCATTGGGTGGGGAGAACAATACCTGACGAATGGGCTTCTTTGCACTTCCCTGATTACCTGTGCGCTCCTCCGGAGACGCAGGCTCCAGGCGCCCTCTGACGTTTTCCAGAGCGTTATGGACGTAGGCCCCTGGTGCCCTCTATGGGAACTATGCCGATCCCATTTACAGCCAGGGCTCATGCGTCGAAGGATTGTATCTCAACTGCATATTCACAGTAGAATGGTCAGGAACCCGATTGCATGCATACCTTTTTCTCTTATTATATTATCACAGTTTATATGGCATGGTGTTTTCTTGTATTTTGCTATGTCCCCTGAGGACCTGGTTATCTCTCCAGGTTTAGACGATTTTCCACAGGAGTACGGAGCGGCGTTGGAGCTATCCTACATCGATGACGAGGCAGTCTTTACTGATGTCTAGTCTATTCTTTATTTGAGACATTAGTGGACATATTTTTGCATCTCATTTATTTCTATTTGCGGAGGTTGGACTCCGATCTTGTGAGACTATTTTTTATAGCTGTTTGGAGTGAGTATGTTCACCCGGCTATCTTTTGAGATACTTATTTATTTATTTGGACTCTATTATCTTCTGTGTTGAGCTATGATGAGATTAGATATGTTATTCTGGCCTGTGATTATTTTATTTATAGCTTATGTGCATATTTGAAGATTCCATATATGGGAGTATTCTTCGTATATATGCAGCTGGCATGTTCACGTACTTGGTCCTACGTATTCTGGGACTGGGGCATTACATGTTTTTGTGGTGGTCCATGCAGGTCTATGTAAAATATTGTTGGGTTACATGACTGTACCCAACAAGCCTGCATATAGGAATAGGAATATCTCATCCAGAACTACTACTATCTCTTGACTTCCAATCTTTTCGAAACTTCCTTGATTATTCGATTTACTTCATATCTAATCTTTCCTAATATCAACTTATCTTCCTCGTGCCAACAGTATGCATTTAAGAAGCGGACGCACTTCTGCCTTGGCCCTCACATCTGGTGAAGAGGCTACTTCGGAAGAACAGAATCCTTCCATGACTCCAGCGACACCATACCAGTCAGGACAGTCGCAGCCTACTACGACACCGCCGACAGAGTACCCAGAGATCGTAGCACCCTCAGGCAGCCAGGCTGGGCAGACCACTACCATGCTACCGGAAGGGAATGTACCACTACCACCACCACCACCATTCCCTCAGCAGTTTCCCCCACAGTCGGGACCTCAGATGCCTCCACCACCGACTGATGGGAGTCCTACTTCCCAGTTTATGTACGCTATGATGCAGGCTCAATGGCAGCAGACTGAGCTGATGAGACAGACGATGATGGCAGCATTGGCTAGACCTCCACCACCACCACTAGTACCAGCACCAGTACCGGCTCTGCATCCTTATGAAGGCTCTATCAAGAATTTTACAGATATGAACCCCAAGGCCTTTAGAGGAACAGAGAAGCCATTAGAGGTGTCACAGTGGCTTATTAGTACCGAGAAGCTACTGAAGGCATCCCAGTTGCCAGCTCGAGATTGGATGATAGCAGTGGACCTACTTTTAGAAGACAATGCTCACCACTGGTAGAAGGCGAAAGAGAGACGATTAGGCACTGGGATCACCTGGAAGAAGTTCTATGATGCATTTTATGAGAGATTCTTCCCTATTCATGTTCGAGATGGTCTCTATGACCAGTTCCTTCATCTGAAGCAAGGGAATATGACAGTTGACGAGTATGACTCAGAGTTCAATTGCCTGAGTCGATTTGGTGCGGGATTGATTCCGACGGAGTTAGAGAAGGCGAGGAGATTTCACCAGGGGCTTGCACCAGAGCTCAAGTCTTATACGACTACCCAGTCTCGAGTCTCCCATTCAGCTGTCTTGGAAGAAGCTCGTGCTCAGAAGATTCTTCGTAAGGAGCAGCAGCAGACATCGAGACGACATACCCCAGCAGTTACACCAGCCCGAGCCACCCAGAGTGGACCTATTAGGAGGGCCACAGGACAGTTCCAGCAGAGGCCCTCACCTTATCAGAAGCTCGTTTGCCATTACTGCGAAAAACAAGGACATCTCCAGAACGACTGCAGGACTCGCCTTGGATTATGCTTGAGATGTGGATCCAATCAGCATATGCTCAATGACTGTCCGAAGCAACAGACGATAGTACAAGCTCGGCAGAACCCGAGGCCCACAGCCCCAGCTCTTCCAGCACCACGGCCCGTAGCAGGAGCACCTCGTCCACCATTGCCTCCCCAAGGCGTACAGTACAACAAGGCCAGAGCTCAGGGCCCTGGACAGAATTATGGGCATGTATTCTCACTTGCTGTTGAGGATATAGAGACAGGCGAAAGTTATAGCAGGTATGGTTTTAGTTGCATCTTTTCCTGCTATTACCTTATTTGATACTGGAGCCACACATTCATTTATAGCCACTAGTTTTGCCACTAGACACAGCATTTCCATCACACCTTTAGCTAAGAATGTTAAAATCCTTACTGGAGGAGGAGTTGTACCTGTTAGTGGTGTTTGTAGACGTTGTCCTATAATGATAAGTGGCAGAGAGATGATGGCACGACTTATTGTATTCCCTATGCCGATATTTGATGTGGTTCTTGGAATGGACTGGTTGAGCCAGCATTTCGCTCTCATAGACTGCCATAGGAGCAGTATTATCTTTACACCACCGAATGCGGCAGTGAGTTCACCAAAGAAGACGGAGAGAGTTGTGATACACCCACATCGGGAACTCATATGATGATGCATGACACCCCTCAGCACCCTATTATCACCGAGTTCGAGGATGTATTCCACGAGGAATTGTCAGGACTACCACTGACCGAGATATTGAGTTTTCTATTGAGCTTATTCCCAGAGCCGAGCCTATTTCATCTCGAGTATATCGTCTGGCACCCAAGGAGTTGGTAGAGATGAAGACGCAGATTGATGACTTATTAGAGAATAGATTTATTCGTGCCAGTGCGTCACCATGGGGAGTACCCGTTCTTTTTGTGCCTAAGAAAGACGGGACAGTGCGCATGTGCATCGACTACAGAGCATTGAATGAAGTGACGGTGAAGAACAAGTATCCCTTGTCGCGTATAGACGATCTATTCGATCAACTGAGTGGAGCAAAAATTTTCTCCAAGATTGACTTACGATCAGGCTATCACCAATTGAAGGTTCGGAAGGAAGACATTGCAAAGACGGCCTTTCGATCGAGGTATGGACACTACGAGTTCTTGGTCATGCCTTTCGGTTTGACCAATGCTCCCACAGTTTTTATGAATTTAATGAACAAGATCTTTCACCAGTACTTGGACAAATTTGTAGTAGTCTTTATAGATGATATCTTGATTTACTCTAAGAGTCAAGAGGAGAACGATCAGCATCTACGGATAGTTTTGGGGACATTGAGGAATGAGTGACTTTTCGCGAAGCTTAGCAAGTGTGATTTCTTTCTCAAGGAGGTATCATTCCTTGGTCATATTGTTACGGGTCATGTTATATCGGTAGACCCAGAGAAAATCACAGCAGTCAAATCATGGCCCGCTCCCACATCAGCTTCGAAGGTGAGAAGTTTCCTCGGACTTGCGGGTTACTACCGACGGTTCGTAGAAGATTTCTCTCGAATAGCGGGGCCTACGACTCGATTGACTTGCAAGGATCAGGAGTTTGTATGGATAGACGAGTGTCAAGCCGCGTTTGACGAGTTGAAGAAGCGATTGACCACAACACCGATCTTGACACTACCATCGGGCCCGGGAGGGATTAGGATGTGTTTTGATGCAGCACGGGCGTGTAGTAGCATATGCATCACGACAGTTGAGAGTGCGTGAGAAGAATTATCCTACCCACAATCTAGAGCTCGCAGCGGTTATCTTTGCTTTGAAGCTATGGAGACACTACTTGTACGACGAGAAGTGTAACGCCCCAGTCCCAAAATACGTAGGACTAGAACGCAATCATGCCAGCTGTATACATACGAAGTATATGGACCCTCGTATATATACATAAGCTGTAAAATACAGTAACTAAGGTACTAAATCTCATCCACAAAGATAAATATGATATAAAAGTAACTATAAATTTGTCATGTACACAATAGTTGGGCGGAGACAAAGTCCACTACCAACCAAATTAAATATAAAAAAATTTACAAGGAAAGAATTTAGCAAGCGAGAGCAATGGCGAATCCAAGAGCAATCACCACGAAGGAAGGAATGGCCTTAGCTAGAGCACCTGCAAGAAATCACGAAACACACACCTGGCGAGATAACCAGGTCCTCAGAGGGACGTAACAAGATACATCAACATGCCACATAATACTGAATATAAAATACTATGTCATAAATCACAAGTAAAGTAAATAGTCACACTCGTAATAAGTTCCAATACCTCATCATCGAAACAGTGGACTACCCCTACAAACAAACAAGGACAAGGGGTAGTACACTATACCGCAATGCGATATTGTCCCAAGCTACTAATGGAACGGGGTGATATGACATTGACGAGGGTTACTTAGCCATCTAATGTGTTTATGCAGTAAGAACAAACCTTCAACGCATGAGCCCTGGCTGTAAATAGGATCGGCATAGTTCCCATATAGGGCACCAGGGGCCTACGTCCATAACGCTCGGGAAGCGCCAGAGGGCACCATGTGCAAGGGGCTACGTCCATAACGCTCTGGATAACGTCAGAGGGCACCTGGAGCCTGCGTCTCCGGCGGAGCGCACAGGTAAAAAGAGAAGTGCATAGAAGCCCATACGTCAGGTAATGTTCTCCCCACCCAATGCCTAGTAGAGTCATATCCATGTCTCACATACCTCTACTAACTGCTAAGTCTCCTAACATGCCTCTATTAGCAGTTAGCCCTATCGCATGCGCATGGGGGATCAGCCCACACGCAAGAACCTCTACATGATACTCATCTCACACATCCTCGTAGTACACCTGTGTCAAGGTATATGCAATACACCACAACGGTAGTCCCTTATCTCTAGGTCAACATGCAATCAAAGGATACTAACAAAATAAATTATTAATCACTGAACAGGCAGTAAATCAGGAACTGTAAGAACCGGAAATAAAGAACAGTGACATATAAAATAAATGCAGACTGAATATAAACAGTTTAATGGCAAGGTATCCTGCCTGCGGTGCGAGAAAGGCAAATCCAAGAGTAGCAAGTGTCTGCACCCAAAACTCACAAATCAAAGATGACTCCAGTCGCTGAAACAAACATCAAAAATGATCTCGGTGACGAAGATATACCTAGAAAATGCCTGTCCAAAAGTCAAATTCTGGAACAGGGGCAAAATCGTAATTTCGGGTCAAAACGATGTCCGCCGTTGGACCCGCTTTGCACCGAAATGTGCGCCAGAATCTACGGTCTCTAAAGTCGTCAAACTACATGTCTACGAATTTGTTTTGATGAGACGAACCCAACGGTATGTCGAATTTTGGATTCCGGTGGGCCGTGCACAACATTGTCCGTTGAGTGGGATTGTGGGCCCGCCAAAATAGCGTCCCGACCAACGGTCTCAGAATCGGACTAAACTTGGCATACAGGACCAGAAAAATATTTTGAGTCCAATGGCGCAAGTTTTGTCGCGATTTGATGAGTGTGCACAAAGTAATTGAAAAAATCCGAAAGGCCCGATACGCAAAAAATCGACGGATACGGACCAATCTCGTTGCGCACACGCAACCAATTTGAATCCCGTCAATTCTCGCACGTCCACAAATTCGATACGGACCTTTCGGTATTTTTGGTTCATGACGGGGTCGCCCGATTTGTCGGGACGTACCTCGTACGGGGTTTTTAGGGTTTATAAAAACTGATTTTTAGCGGGGTTTTTAATCTAGCTAAAACTGAAATTTATTACAAAATAAATAAATCGATTTGAAGGGATGATAGAGGGTCATGGGGACTTTCTACACGAATTTATGGATCGAAAATCGGAATAGAATTGATAGAGAAATTAATCGGGGAAGTGGGTTACCTTAAAGTGGGAATCTGTTGTTGTTGTTGTTGTTGTTTCCGTTGTCGTTGGCGCGGGGTGCTGCTGTACTCGCGGACAGCATGCCGAGGAGAGGGGGTGAGCGGAGGAGAGAGGAGGATGAAGGAAGAAGATATGGAAGAATAAAATTAGGGTTTGGGTTTTAGAGTTATGTATATACATAAATATGTATATATGCTAAGGGGGGAAAGAAACAAAAGGGTCGGCCAAGCAACATATATATGCTGCTGCTTGCATAAGGGGAGGGGGCGCCCCTTTGCTGCTACTAATATGTTGTAGTCGGCTGTGGGGCCGACCACATTGAGTGGGAGCTTTTATATTTTTTTTTACTTCTAATCTTTTCTTATCTAAACTTTTAATATTATCCATATCTATAAATATATATATGCATATATCCATAAAAATCTATTTAAATCTTATTTAAATCCAAATATTAATTTAGATGTCACATATCCACATATTTAATATATTTAAATATATCTACTTATATATATAAATTCAATTAACTTAAAATAATACTAACCTCTCAATAAATAAATATATATATATATATATATATATATACCATAAATATATATAAAAATTCAAATAACAATTCAAATGTTATCTACTCCAAATATTAAATATATATAGATATCCATACATATATACCATAAATATATATAAAAATTCAAATGTTATCTACTCCAAATATTTAATATATTTAAACATATCTATATATATATATAAATTCAATCAACTTAAAATAATACTAACCTTTCAATAAACATATTTATTAATTGTTCAAAAAATAACTTTAATATTAATAAAATAATAAAAAATTGCTCCGATGGGTGAACTATACCACACAACCCTTATTCGGGTTCAGAAAAATGTACAATTTTGTAAAATATTATTTAAATAATAAAATACCAATACTTGCACAAATAATAAATAATTAGAAATTGTACGTGTAATTCTAAAATAATTTAGAGAATATTTGTACATATATAAAATATGTCTACAAGACCACAGTTGGTCACACTACATGCTTGCATGGGATTGGGTTCGGTCCGGGCCCTAGTTTGGGTTGGTTTGGTCTAACCGGGTCAATAAGATCATTAAATAAAATAATAGTTAAATAAAATATTTGAAATGAGTCATTACGCAACTCGGTCTGGTTTTTCTAATTCGGTCATCCCCATGGCAAGGCTTCCCCTGGCATGGCTAGTACACTAGTCAAGGCACACTGCTATATCTTCCGTGCCAAATTTCATGGTCGCCTTGTGCTCAAAACACAACTATGGCTAAGGTCATTTTAAAATAAAAACAAATCATAAATTGTATAAATAAATTTAAAGTCTAATAATATAATAATAAAAATAATTTTTAAAAAAATAAGGGTTTTACATCCTACCCAACTTTGAATTTCGTCCTCGAAATTTAGGATTAATAGGGTAGATAGGGTGGAGGGGTAGAAATGAGTTCGTCAGTACCAAAATACAATTAAATTTGGAGGAGACGATAAAACGACGTTCAACACCACTATGTAATAGAAAATTGTGGAGTCGACATATACAAAAATATATCATGGTTATGGAATTCAAATAAGGATTGCTAGTGAAGGTAACAAAATTTTGAATATCCAATTTAGAAGAACAGTAAGGAAGTGAGTGGACCAAGGAAAATAAATTAGACGTTTGGGAGATGTGGTTCCTAGAGAGAAACTGGAGACTAATCGCCTCGATTGAGAGTTTGATTTAAATGAATGATTAGAATCATTCTCGAGTGCTCAAGAACATTTGGAAAAGCACAATAATAATTCTAGGGTTGAGAAATGAGGAGTAGTTGAAGGCGAGTATATAGCCACATGGGTCTGTCGGTGGCTATCTAAATTCGTGTGGAAGATAACTGATAGAGAAAAAAAAAACTAAAGGTGATCTCTTGTGTCTATCTATCAAGTACAGTGTCCTGTCTTTAAAAAGGCAAAACAGTAAGGAGTTCAAAGAAGATGCTATCGAGTACGAAATACGAGGTTCACAGGCGACATAAATAATTCAAAAGAGAGTTGTCAATGCTGTCGCAGATGAGACTCTAAGGCAGGTTTAACTATATCTCCATCTGCAAAGAATAAGATATAATAAGCGAACCAAAGTGCAATAGGTTGATCAGACCATCATGCACCGGTTCTGATTAGACAATATGTTTAGTGGGTGCACCCAATAAAATATGTCATGATCAAGCTTGATAACGAAATAAGCTTGCAAAACTGAAGCTACATTAGCAGCATGAGATAGTCAAGTTATGAGCAAAGGAGGTACTAATGAAGGAAATTTTAAATAGTCCAAGATCTTTTTAAAATCAATCGCCCGAAGTTTGGGCCTATACAGTTGTCCTAGTGTTGGCTTGCTTATGGCTTGGTTGGCTAAATGGGTTAGAATTCTTCAGATTCCATAGTTTAAGTAAACTTATCACTATGGGTCACAAGGACAAAGGCTTTGTTGGCTGTGAGGTATTCTACCCAACTTACAAGAGTTAAACTAATAGTATCATAGGACAATGGGTCCAGCAATCAAGATAAAGAACAAATTTAAGTATTTACGGAATTAAGTAGAATAAAATCACATATCGGGTCGAAAGAATTGAGCCGAGGTTGAATCCCTATACGTGTTCGAGAATATATCGGTATCATGGTAAATGTTATAGTTTGGGCATTTTGACCATAAGGTCATATCAAGAAAATAGTGTACAAGGAGACGTGTTTTAGTGGGACATGATATTTCTACATGAAGGTGGGCTTGTCTAGGTCTTACATATGAAATTTGTTGAGAGAAAAAGTCTAGTGTTGTACTCCAAATATACAAGTCACGGTAAGGAATGCAAAAAGATCTAAAATAGAAAGTGGGAGTTCACGAGATGATAATTAATGCACAAAATAAAGAAGATTAAGTTAAAGCATGAAATAAAATTAATTAAAGAATCCATAAAAATAATTTAGGAACACAACTCTGGAGAGAAGATAGTCTCCCAGATGAATACAGCTAAGGAACCATTAAATCATTATTCAAATTGCAAGTGGGTTAGAAGGTCGCAATTAAAAGATCTAGAATTGAAGGAAGGTCGAGTAAGCCGAGGTGGAAATACAGTCACATAGCTGGGTAGATGACTAACAACACTTGTGTATATACTACTATCATGGTCATAAGTGACATGGCAATTAGTGTGGAATACTCAGTAGGATTATCTCGGGGCCTACCAGTAAAATTTAACTCAAGTATCCACCAAAAGTTTCAAAAATAAACTTTCAAAAATAAACCACCAAAATTTGTATTCACTCCAAGCCGTTCAAATTAATCTTAAAAATTTAAATCACTCTCATAAAATTTTAAAGCAAAATTTTATCACGTTACTACTAACCTTTTCCAAAATTAACATTTAAATTCTACTATTTAACTCAAGAGTTCATAATTTACGAATCCATAAAATTTCACAATCAATCAAAAATTTAACACTCTAAAATTTTCAAATAACTCAAAATAAACTCTTAGCATATTAAAAGCAATTTCAAAATTAAGTTCAATGCTCTTATCAATTTTAACTTCTATTCATGCTAAGTTATTCCAACAAAATCATAATTTCTAAATGGCAACTTCCTTTAATCAATCAAAATAACTTTCCATCACATCCTTCAAAATTCTTCCAAAAATTTTAATATTAGCAATCCCACATTAAACTTTTGATTCAAATAATCTTATAAGTCAAAAAAAAATTTTTTTTTTTACCAAAAATCTAAATAGATTTGTAAATCCTCAATCATAGGACACCATTTAAAAAAAATTCTCAAAAATCGTTTTCATAACTTTCAAATATTTAAACCAAAATTTACTGTCATTACTTCCACTTAAAATTTAAAATTTACTAAACACGAAAATCGCTAGTTGTACAACTCAAAATTAAATAATTTCTACGACCATTTTTAAAAGCTAAGATCATTTTCAAACCAAATTTATAATTGTTCGAAGGTGTATAACTATAATACAATAAATCATAAACATTAAAACTCGAAAATCAAATAAATTTTATATTTGTTCAAAGATGTATATCTATCACCCAAAAATTATAAATATCACAACTCGAAAAGCAAATTAATATTTTACTTGTGCAAAGATGTATAACTATAACTCAATAAATCATCAAATCTCAAAAAGCCAATCCATTTCTTAAACCAAGTATAAAATTCTACGAATCCTCTGGTGTTTACTATTTAGAAATCTCAAGATTAAAAACTTTCCGTGGCAATATCCTACTTTACCAATTACTAATCATTAAATCACACTAAAAAGCCCTTTTAACTCAATTAGAGTCTTGAATGTATTCCAATTGCCAATATAACCATTCTAGCTATGTGTTTGACCTAGGAGCATATACTAGTGTAGTCATCTTCCTAGTTGACACTAAGCACGAAAATAAGAATCGACGGTAGAAAGGAATCAAGCAAGATGCAATTCAAGGAGGTCGATCGAGAGTTCGAAATATGAAGTCAAGGGAAGAGGTCAAGCTGTATGGATGAGATTCCTAGATTCTAATCCTATGTTGCAGGTTCACATCGGTACAATTACGTAACCGAGGTGACAAACTCGACCTGCATGGGCCACCACAAAAACATGTAACGCCCCAGTCCCAAAATACGTAGGACTAGAACGCAAGCATGCCAGCTATATACATACGAAGTATATGGACCCTCGTATATATACATAAGCTGTAAAATACAGTAACCAAGGTACTAAATCTCATCCACAAAGATAAATATGATATAAAAGTAACTATGAATTTGTCATGTACACAATAGTTGGGCGGAGACAAAGTCCACTACCAACCAAATTAAATATGAAAAAAATTTACAAGGAAAGAATTTAGCAAGCGAGAGCAATGGCGAATCCAAGAGCAATCACCACGAAGGAAGGAATGGCCTTAGCTAGAGCACCTGCAAGAAATCACGAAACACACACCTGGCGAGATAACCAGGTCCTCAGAGGGACGTAACAAGATACATCAACATGCCACATAATACTGAATATAAAATACTATGTCATAAATCACAAGTAAAGTAAATAGTCACACTCGTAATAAGTTCCAATACCTCATCATCGAAACAGTGGACTACCCCTACAAACAAACAAGGACAAGGGGTAGTACACTATACCGCAATGCGATATTGTCCCAAGCTACTAATGGAACGGGGTGATATGACATTGACGAGGGTTACTTAGCCATCTAATGTGTTTATGCAGTAAGAACAAACCTTCAACGCATGAGCCCTGGCTGTAAATAGGATCGGCATAGTTCCCATATAGGGCACCAGGGGCCTACGTCCATAACGCTCGGGAAGCGCCAGAGGGCACCATGTGCAAGGGGCTACGTCCATAACGCTCTGGATAACGTCAGAGGGCACCTGGAGCCTGCGTCTCCGGCGGAGCGCACAGGTAAAAAGAGAAGTGCATAGAAGCCCATACGTCAGGTAATGTTCTCCCCACCCAATGCCTAGTAGAGTCATATCCATGTCTCACATACCTCTACTAACTGCTAAGTCTCCTAACATGCCTCTATTAGCAGTTAGCCCTATCGCATGCGCATGGGGGATCAGCCCACACGCAAGAACCTCTACATGATACTCATCTCACACATCCTCGTGGTACAACTGTGTCAAGGTATATGCAATACACCACAACGGTAGTCCCTTATCTCTAGGTCAACATGCAATCAAAGGATACTAACAAAATAAATTATTAATCACTGAACAGGCAGTAAATTAGGAACTGTAAGAACCGAAAATAAAGAACAGTGACATATAAAATAAATGCAGACTGAATATAAACAGTTTAATGGCAAGGTATCTTGCCTGCGGTACGAGAAAGACAAATCCAAGAGTAGCAAGTGTCAGCACCCAAAACTCACAAATCACAGATGACTCCAGTCGCTGAAACAAACATCAAAAATGATCTCGGTGAAGAAGATATACCTAGGAAACGCCTGTCCAAAAGTTAAATTCTGGAACAGGGGCAAAATCGTAATTTCGGGTCAAAACGATGTCCGTCGTTGGACCCGCTTTGCACCGAAATGTGCACCAAAACCTACGGTCTCTAAAGTCGTCAAACTACATGTCTACAAATTTGTTTTGATGAGACGAACCCAACGGTATGTCCAATTTTGGATTCCGGTGGGCCGTGCACAACATTGCCCGTTGAGTGGGATTGTGGGCCCGCCAAAATAGCGTCCCGACCAACGGTCTCAGAATCGGACTAAACTTGGCATACAGGACCAGAAAAATATTTTGAGTCCAATGGCGCAAGTTTCGTCGCGATTTGATGAGTGTGCACAAAGTAATTGAAAAAATCCGAAAGGCCCGATACGCAAAAAATCGACGGATACGGACCAATCTCGTTGCGCACACGCAACCAATTTGAATCCCGTCAATTCTCGCACGTCCACAAATTCGATACGGACCTTTTGGTATTTTCGGTTCATGACGGGGTCGCCCGATTTGTCGGGACGTACCTCGTACGGGGTTTTTAGGGTTTATAAAAACTGATTTTTAGCGGGTTTTTAATCTAGTTAAAACTGAAATTTATTGCAAAATAAATAAATCGATTTGAAGAGATGATAGAGGGTCATGGGGACTTTCTAAACGAATTTACGGATCGAAAATCGGAATAGAATTGATAGAGAAATTAATCGGGGAAGTGGGTTACCTTAAAGTGGGAATCTGTTGTTGTTGTTGTTGTTTCCGTTGCCGTTGGCGCGGGGTGCTGCTGTACTCGCGGACAGCATGCCGAGGAGAGGGGGTGAGCGGAGGAGAGAGGAGGATGAAGGAAGAAGAGATGGAAGAATAAAATTAGGGTTTGGGTTTTAGAGTTATGTATATACATAAATATGTATATATGCTAAGGGGGGAAAGAAACAAAAGGGTCGGCCAAGCAACATATATATGCTGCTGCTTGCATAAGGGCAGGGGGCGCCCCTTTGCTGCTACTAATGTGTTGTAGTCGGCTGTGGGGCCGACCACATTGAGTGGGAGCTTTTATATTTTTTTTTACTTCTAATCTTTTCTTATCTAAACTTTTAATATTATCCATATCTATAAATATATATGCATATATCCATAAAAATCTATTTAAATCTTATTTAAATCCAAATATTAATTTAGATGTCACATATCCACATATTTAATATATTTAAATATATCTACTTATATATATAAATTCAATTAACTTAAAATAATACTAACCTCTCAATAAATATGTATAGATACCATAAATATATATAAAAAATTCAAATAACAATTCAAATGTTATCTACTCCAAATATTAAATATATATAGATATCCAAACATATATACCATAAATATATATAAAAATTCAAATGTTATCTACTCCAAATATTTAATATATTTAAACATATCTATATATATATAAATTCAATCAACTTAAAATAATACTAACCTTTCAATAAACATATTTATTAATTGTTCACAAAATAACTTTAATATTAATAAAATAATAAAAAATTGCTCCGATGGGTGAACTGTACCACACAACCCTTATTCGGGTCCAAAATTAATGTACAATTTTATAAAATATTATTTAAATAATAAAATACCAATACTTGCACAAATAATTAAATAATTAGAAATTGTACGTGTAATTCTAAAATAATTTAGAGAATATTTGTACATATATAAAATATGTCTACAAGACCACAGTTGGTCACACTACATGCTTGCATGGGATTGGGTTCGGTCCGGGCCCTAGTTTGGGTTGGTTTGGTCTAACCGGGTCAATAAGATCATTAAATAAAATAATAGTTAAATAAAATATTTGAAATGAGTCATTACGCAACTCGGTCTGGTTTTCCTTATTCGGTCATCCCCATGGCAAGGCTTCCCCCGGCATGGCTAGTACACTAGTCAAGGCACACTGCTATATCTTCCGTGCCAAATTTCATGGTCGCCTTGTGCTCAAAACACAACTATGGCTAAGGTCATTTTAAAATAAAAACAAATCATAAATTGTATAAATAAATTTGAAGTCTAATAATATAATAAGAAAAATAATTTTTTAAAAAATAGGGGTTTTACAAGAAGGTTGATATCTATACTGACCATAAGAGCCTCAAGTACGTGTTCACACAGAAAGAGTTGAATATGCGACAGCGACGTTGGTTGGTGTTGATGAAGGATTATGAAATCGAGCTTCATTATCATCAGGGCAAGGCTAATGTCGTGGCAGACGCATTGAGCCGCAAGCCCATGGCACGCTTTTTGACTACGCAGAAGGAGTTGATTAGAGACTTGGAGCAGCTTGGTATTGAGGTAATATTGTCGGGAGCAGATGGCGTATTAGCCAATCTCCAAGTACAATCATCATTGGTAGAGCGCATCAAAGCAGCATTACCCAATGACGCTAGATTTCGACGGCTCAAAGAGAGGACTGAAGCAGGAGAGCAGACAAGATTGAGGATCCATCCCGATGGGACATTGCGATGTGGTAATCGCATTTATGTTCCCAATGGAGAGCTACGGCAGGAGCTGATGACAGAGGTCACAGTTTGACTTACTCTATTCATCCCGGAGGAACCAAGATGTACTGCGACTTACGACACTATTATTGGTGGCACGGAATGAAGCGAGAGATAGCTCGTTTCGTTGCCAAGTGCTTGGTATGTCAACAAGTGAAGGCGGAGCACCAGAGGACGGCCGGATTATTATAGCCGTTACCCATTCCCGAGTGGAAGTGGGAGCACATTACTAGGATTTCGTCACGAGTTTTCCTCGGAGTCCTAGGAGACGTGACGCAGTATGGGTGATTGTGGATAGACTTACAAAGTCAGCCCATTTCTTACCTTTTAGAGTGGGCCAGTCGACAGAGGTATTGGCAGAGATGTATATAGAGCAGATTGTGAGACTACACTGTGTGCCTATTAGTATTGTGTCGGACTGTGACTCGAGATTCACCTCGCACTTTTGGAGGAGCATGCAAGAGAGTTTGGGCACCCGATTGAAGTTTAGCACGGCATACCATCCTCAGACAGACGGCCAGTCGGAGCGTACCATTCAGACGCTAGAAGATATGTTGAGAGCGTGCATGCTTGATTTTGGCGGTTCGTGGGAGGACCATCTTCATCTTGTTGAGTTTTCCTACAATAATAGCTATCAAGCGAGCATTTAAATGGCTCCGTTTGAGGTATTGTATGGTAGGAAGTGTCGGTCTCCTGTCTGTTGGAGCGACATAGGAGAGCGACAGCTATTGGGTCCTGAGTTGGTCTTGAGCACAGTGGAGACTGTGAAGAAAATCCAGGACCACCTGCGAGCAGCACAGGATCGTCAGAAGCAGTGGGCAAATAATTGTCGTCGACCCTTGGAGGTCAAAGAGGGCGACCATGTGTTCTTGAAGATATCCCCCACTACGGGCACGATTCGATTCGGAGGACGTGGCAAGTTGAGTCCAAGGTACATCGGGCCTTTCGATGTCTTGGAACGTGTTGGAGAGGTTGCCTATAGATTGGCCTTGCCACCGTCGCTAGAGGGAGTGCATGACGTATTCCATGTATCTCAGTTGAAGAGGTACGTGGCGGACAGCAACCATGTGCTTGATCACTCCGAGATCACAGTTGGACCGAGTTTGTCGTGCGAAGAGCAACCAGTAGGTATCCTCGATCGCCGAGTGAAGGTGTTGCGGAATCAATCTATTCCATTGGTTCGCGTGGCATGGAAGCACCACTTGCCAGGGGAGTCTACTTGGGAGCGCGAGGACGACATCCAAAACCGCTACCCGCATTTGTTCGAAGACGAAGGTATGTCTTACATTTTAAGCTCTTAAATTACTATTAATTTCCCCTGCATTACATTTGATCCCCCGACATTAGTTTAATTTCGATGACGAAATTTTCTTTAAATTGGGTAGGATGTAAACCCCAATAATTTTTAATTGGTTTTATAAATTAATTAAATTTGTTGTGCATTTTATTAATTATGAATTTATTATTACTAGCTTATTAGTATAAATAAATGCATGTGTGTATATATTATATGTGTGCATGTTAGTGTTACTATTAAATAATGAATAATAGAATCTTGGATTTTAGGAATTTATTTGTAATTTTGAGGAATTTTTTGCTTGCTTAAAATATATATATATATATATATATATATATATATATATATATATATATATATATATATATATATATAAGTATATATATAATTGTTAAAAAAAATAAAAATAAAGGGGAGGGGACCAGCCCACGTGGGATCGGTCCACCTCAACCCGGGACCTCCCCAAAAAACTTGTAAGGTTAGCAGCAGTTGCTGCTATGCATTCACCCGAGGCCCCCTTCTAGTATTCCTATTCGAATTAAGAGTCAGCGGCAGCATATATAAACCGCTCGACTAACCGAAACCCTAACTCCCTCTCTCGTAATCCAATACCCCTCGACCCCAAGGCCGCCAACCCCCCGCGTACACCCCAGCAGCCGGTGAACTGCCATAGGCGACCGGAGACATCGTCGAAGTCGCGTTCGCGAGGAAATAGAGGAAGCCCTATTTTCGATCAACCGCAAGGTACTGTCTTCGATCCAGTATTTCTCCCTCCGTGCTTAGCCAATTCTCATACAGTAACTTCCTAAGGATAACCAATATAACCATCTAGGAGTCCCTTCAAATGGATTGGAGAGTACTCGACTAGGTTTCTCAGTAGATTGATTCAAATTTCTCGAGAAAACTCGCGGAAAAAACAATATAGAGGGCAGTCCCAAACCCATAATTGGATGCCAAATTCTTTGCGATACTTCGATAGTTTTGTAAAACTAATTGAACACGTGTGAAGAAGACATAACCACGACTAAAATGCAACTGGTAGATCGGTATTTCGATTTTTGTGCAAGAATTAAATCCATGTTAAACTTGTGCGAAAAACTGTTTTCAAAATAGTAAATTTTAGAGAATCTTCCCAGATATGACGTGCGCCCCGACAAACCGGGCGACGTGGTCACACGCTATACATATTGAAAGGCGCGTATAGACGTTGCGGACGTGTGGGAACTTACGGAACTCAGTTTTGTTGCGTGTGCGCGACGAACTCAACGCATATCCGTCGAGATACCCCCGTATCGGCATTTTGCAAACTTGCCCATAACTTTGTGTACAGTCGTCGATTCGAGACAAAACTTGCGCCAACAGGTCCAGATCAAAATTTTGGTCATATATGCCAAGTTTGGTTCAATTCTGAGAAGGTCACATCGGAACCCATTTTTGGCGGTCCTACGACCCACTCAAACGGGCAAATTTGTACACGGCTCATCGGAATCCAAAATTGGACATACCATTGAGTTCCTTTCCTCAAACTAAAACCGTAGACATGTAGTTTGATGACTTTAGAGACCATAGACTTTGGCACGCGTTTCGGTGCAAAGCGGGTCCAACGGTGGACATCGTTTTGACCCGAAATTATGATTTTGCCCCTGTTCCAGAATTTGATTTTTGGACAGGCATTTCCTAGGTATATCTTTTACACCGAGTGCATTTTTTATGTTTGTTTCAGCATTCGGAGTTGTTTGGAGACTGTGACGTTTCTTGGCTGACATTATGATTTCTTGGGCTTGCCACTTTGCACCATCAGGCAAGATACCTTGCCACCTTACTCTGTAATTATTATATTTCTTATTTCAGTAGTTATTATCAGCATTTTGTTTCTTGATATTTAAACTATGCATCCAAGTCACACTTGGGTGCAAGCGACTCTATCGGTCGTTTACCTCGCCTTATTTATTTCTCTTGTATTGACTTAGTCTAGTGACCACCCGTTGATGTTGAGGTATTGGTATATCTCATACGGTCTTGGCACTTGTTGTATCACGTGATGTGAGTCACATATAGGACACGTACCCGCGTAGTCGTCTGGCCACCGATACGTATGGAGCGTGCGACGGATAGGAGTAACTGCCAATAGTATTGCATGTTAGAAGACTTGGCAGTTACTAGAGGTTTATATCAGTCATGGAGATGATGATACTAGGCATTGGGTGGGGAGAACAATACCTGACGTATGGGCTTCTTTGCACTTCCCTGATTACCTGTGCACTCCTCCGGAGATGCAGGCTCCAGGCGCCCTCTAACGTTTCCTAGAGCGTTATGGACGTAGGCCCCTGGTGCCCTCTATGGGAACTATGCCGATCCTATTTACAGCCAGGGCTCATGCGTCGAAGGATTGTATCTCAACTGCATATTCACAGTAGAATGGTCAGGAATCTGATTGCATGCATACCTTTTTCTTTTATTATATTATCACAGTTTATATGGCATGGTGTTTTCTTGTATCTTACTATGTCCCCTGAGGACCTGGTTATCTCTCCAGGTATAGACGATTTTCCACAGGAGTATGGAGCGGCGTTGGAGCTATCCTACATCGATGACGAGGCAGTCTTTACTGATGTCTAGTCTATTCTTTATTTGAGACATTAGTGGACATATTTTTGCATCTCATTTCTTTCTATTTGCGGAGGTTGGACTCCGATCTTGTGAGACTATTTTTCATAGCTGTTTGGAGTGAGTATATTCACCCGGCTATCTTTTGAGATACTTATTTATTTATTTGGACTCTATTATCTTCTGTGTTGAGCTGTGATGAGATTAGATATGTTATTCTGGCCTGTGATTATTTTATTTACAGCTTATGTGCATATTTGAGGATTCCATATATGGGAGTATTCTTCGTATATGTGCAGCTGGCATGTTCACGTACTTGGTCCTACGTATTTTGGGACTGGGGCGTTACTTATTATTTCTGCTACACTCGCACACACTTTATTTACCCCCTAGAGGTGCTTAACGGTCCTACATGGCACACTAGCTCGCGACAAAATATTGTTCCAAGCCATGATTAGGTACACAACCCTCACGAAAAAATACATACACCTAAACAGATATAGGCCGCCTAACCATTCTATGTGGAATATGCATTTTAAGAACATGGCATGGTCTCATGACAACTAGGTTAAGTTAGGAATAAAAATAATATAGTACCTAAGTAGCGAGTCTAAATACTATATACCATTCCTCAGTATCGAGCGAGTCTATAGCATAGTCTACCTATCGTTCCTCAGTAGCGAGCAAGTCTATAATAGACAGGGAGGTAGTCAACGTCCAATCGTGTTCTCAACGCTTGATGTCCTACATAGTGCAACTAATAACTGCTAAGTCTTCTAGCATGCAACTCTATTAGTAGTTAATCACTAACGCACGTCCTTACGTACCGGTGGCCAGCCGACTACGCAAGTCCGAGACCTATATGCGACTCATGTCTCGTGTATCACATGTGTCAAGGCCAATGAATATATCACAACATAGGGCAGTCTCCTAACTCTAAGTAGATGCATAAAATAACAAAGGTAATAAGAACATGACGATTTAGTTATTTGCATAAAATAAATAAAGGCAACAAAAATGAAAATAGGTAAACAAATAATTACACAACTAACTAAATATACTAAATAACAGTAAATAATCATACTATAGTGGCAAGGTATTTTGCCTGTTGATGGCATGGTGATCTGACAACTTACAGAAGGCAAACACAATAGACCGATAGAAGCAACAGATGTGAGACTTCCGCAAACGTCTTCGGATGCTGAAATAAACATCACCAAGGTTTCCGACATAAGAAAATGTCTAAGAATGACTACCCATAAGTCCAATTCTGGACACGGGGGCAAAATTATAATTTTGGGTCAAATAGGTGTCCACCGTTGGACCCGCTTTGTACCAAAAAGTGTGCCAAATCCTATGATCTCTAAAGTCATCAAGTTATATGTTTACGGATTTGGTTTGATGATACGAACTCAACTGTATGTCCAAATTTGGATTCCGGTGAGCCGTGCACAATTTTGTCAGTTGGATCGGGTCGTGGGCCCGCCAAAAATTGTGTTTCGGTCGACCTTCTCAGAATCGGACTAAACTTGGCTCACAGGTCCATAAAAATAATATGAGTCCAATGGTGCAAGTTTCATCATGATGTAATGAGCGTGCATGAAGTAATTGAAAGTTTTGGAAAATGGTCGATACGGCATTCTTCGATGGATACAGGTCGATTTCGTCGCGCACACGCAACCAATTCAAATTCCGTCAAAGCCCACACGTCTGCAAATTTCGTACGCACCTTTCGATATCTTCGTTTGCGACCAAGTTGCTCGATTTGTAGGGACAAACTTCGTATCGGTAAATTTTATTATTTTAAAAACTATTTTTCATGGATTTTTGAACTGATTTTACTAACAAAATAATTACAGAATAATAAAACTAATTTATGGGTTTTAATTTCAGTTATGTTGTCAACAAAACTGTTTAGATTTTTGAAATACCCATTATCCTGACAGTAGCGCCCCTTCCAATGCAGGGACTTGGACGGGTTTGTTGTATTCTATTTTTAACAGAAAACGAATTTTTTCTATACTTTGATCTTGATTTCTCTGTCGATCGTAACATCTTGAAAAGAATCTGTTTAGAGTAGGTTATAGAGGGGTAGGTTATGATCATACCAGTACTATCCCTTCAACGAATGAATAAAAGAGGAGTGCAAAATTAGGCCTCGAAGTAGGCTTGGGAGATTGTTGTGCTGGATGTGCCTGTGCGCGGCCACGGGTTTTGCAGTGGTCGTCGACGAGCCTCCAGCGTCCTCACGACGATGTAGGCTATCAAATTTGTAGAGGGTGGATGGGTGATCATATAGGGATGCAGAACTTAGGTTGTCGGATGAGATTTTGTTCTCAAAATATCGGTTTCTTTAAACCCGATTCCAAATCAAATTTCCCTATAATTAAAGTAAACTATGTTTTGGACTGAGATTTGAATCAATCTGGAAGAGTTAGCGGGAATGTTTAAAGGATTTTATATTGACCATGAGCCCTGATTACATAATACAGAAGCAGATGCTCTAGCAGGACTTGTTGCTTCTCTTACTTTACCAGTTAAGACACAACATTCTATAACTGTAACATGTCGTCAATTATTCTGTGTTAAGAATAATCTAGACGTCCAAAGAAGCTATACAGCGGAGATACTATATGTCATATGAAGGCATATATGACAAGAATTTAAGCAATATAAAATCACTAAAGAGCATGTATCCAAAAATGACTATCAAAAAGCCAAGAAGATTTAATCAAGTAAAGGGATTTTAAGAAAGAAGCTAATTGATTCATTAGGAAAATATACAAATTTAGCAAACGAGTCAAATCTCGAACCTAAGGTAAGCACAAGTTGAAGATACATGTGAACACTTACCAAATCAAAACATAACTTGAGCTTGACTCATATGCCCACATGAAGATGTTTATACAAGAGCATATATCAATAAAAGAAATACATGAACAACATTAAATTAAGTTTAGTTGTACAGCCATGTATCCTTAATGAAAATTGAAAAACTATAGCAAATTCAAACAACTATAAATATGCTTTATTAGACAAAAATATAATTGATTTACAAGAAGTTAATAAAAGCGAAACATAAATCAACAGTGAATATATTATGCAAGCACAAAGTTGTAAATAAAAAAGTATAAGTATATACCTTTCAAGTAATAAAAAACTTGTGCTAAATACATATATTCATGAAAATCGATTACATTAAATATGCACTTCAAAGATAAAATTGATAAAGAGTAATTATTTCAAAGAGTGTCTAAAACATAAACACAAATCAAAATATCAAGATCTTATGGACTAGAGAGTGATATGCATGCTTTATAAATAAAGACCCCCCAAAAAAATTGCATGCATATATAAATTTGTCACGCGAACATGAGTGAAAGATTACTTAGTGCGATCTAATAATTTAAGCTTAGTAACTAAATATGCAAATGTATTACAAGAACATTAAACTAAGCATCATAGTAACATGTATCACATTGACTTATATAAGAAGCAAAAATAAGCAATATCAGTGATCTAGTATAGGAAATTAAAATATGCTAGATTCTATAAATAAAATTATTTAGGAAGAATCGTTTAGCATGTTACCAAAGGGTCTTTAGTGACCACACTTGTTTTGGTGCTATTTCTTGGAAGATAACCTTTGTAGCTTTGCAATCACCAACATGCTTTGTGGTGCTATGTCCAGACATGCAAAATATGCTCCATCTACAACTACAACATTTGGCAAAGACTTTGGTATAGAAATAAACTTGGATCCATATTTGTTAGTTTTGAGAACTCAAATAGCATTTACTCTAGCATTGGTAGTAAAACCCCCATGAATAGGACAAGCAAAGTTTATATGAACAATACGGGAGCAAAAGAAATACCAAATGCTAGTGCGTGCACATGTATCAGAATGAGCATGGTAGTGATCATGTGACATACTAAAATGATGAGTATCTCTAGAATGAACATGAGAATATTTGTTTTTATGAATATTATGTTCTAACAATAAATTATTATACATACTAGTAAGAGAATTATTTTTAACATTCAATAAATTATTTTCTTTTTCAAATAAAGCAATTCTAGAAATAAAAGCATCATTTTTTCTTTAAAACATCAACAGGAGAATCATGCAAAAATGTTAACACATGTATTTGAGTCTTGAGGTATTTTATTGATGAAGAGAGAGTTTTGATTTTTAAAATTAAAAAATCATTTAAACTCTTTAAAGAAACACAATATGAGTTTTGAGAATCAAGTTTACATAATAAATCATTGTTTTTATTTCTCAATAACTCATTGCCTTCTTCTAAGTGAACAACATTTTCTAAAAGTGCTTCATTTATAGAATGAAGGTTATCAAGAATCTCTAAGGATTGATTATCCATAGCTTTCTACTTAGAGCATTTATCACATTTAGAAGAAATATGATTGTCTATGCTACTAGAAATTAAACCATCTTTATCTCGAAGGAGGAATATGATGCCATAAAAAAATAAGGAGATACTCTAAGGATGTTAAGCCAAAAGAAATAGAGTCACTTGCTGTGATACCAATTTTAGGCAACCCTAGAGGGGGTGAATAGGGTGAAGACTAAATTATCCAAATAAAAACTCAAGTACATAATCAGAAAACAACAATAGTCAATTAAATGAATGAGATATATATCAGAGCGCAAACACAATGATGTATACTAGTGTCCTCCATAAAAGCCAATCCAGTCCCGAAACTCTTGTCCGGCTTTAATCTACTATTGTAAAATAGTAGTACACCATGAGCTTTGATCCGAAGGAATTGTCAACTTTTTACAACCACGAGCTTTGATCCGAAGAGATCACCGACTTCAAATAGCAAAATAAGAAAAGTAACTTCGAAATCCAAGATTTACAACTTGATAGACTTCTAATTGAACCACGACTGACACTTAGAAGACTTTGGAAGTCGTTCTTATTGTCATGACCCGCTCCCAATTTTAGGATACGAGTTCATGGTCAAGTCCAGCCTACGTCGCAGAATCGACGGTAGTACGTTGTCTATGATAACAATGTTCCACAACAAGCACAACACGCACATATATCATCCACAACTAAGCCAGCAATAATCACCAAAATATTCAATAGTCTCAATATTATAAATATGAAATAATCCACTACAACTCAGAAAGTCTCTGGAACAAACCTGGATAGCATAAAATAAAATAGACAACTAAACTCCATAATTATAACTACTAACTAATGCGAATCCATAAGGAAGAAAATATACTAATTCGCATCAGTGTTGGAACAGGTACGCCAGTAACGTCAATGTCTCCAATATACTCACCGTAAACCTCTAGACATGTCACGTCGTCTACAACTGAAAAATGATTATCCAGTCAAGATTGGAACAAGTACAAGTCTAAACCAACATGATACAAGTACAATATAAAGTAATAAAATACTAAACATGTAAAATAATGATCAATGTAAACAATGAACAATATGAACAAAAAATCATAGGATGGAAGAAACTAATAAGGAAAGCAACAAGCATGAAAAGTAAAGAGACTCATATAATCACTCATAGTGCACGTGTCATGAGAAGTACAACGTTCCTACACATGGACGGCTTGGACGAACGATGAGGTTATAAGGCCCGCCCCCGTAACTGGAAGAGTTGCCAACAATACAATATGGGCTTTATCCACATGCCTAGTAATTGTACCCCTCCAACATCCAAACCTCACTATCATGAAAAACACGGTCTCGATAACGATAAGAAAATATGAACAATAGTTAATCACTCAACTCTCGTGTGTGTAACAGTCAAGACGCAGAAATATCATGTATAAGTGAAATATAACAATATAAAGTAAATACACATGAAGGTGTCAACAAGTACTTGCTTGAACTCCTGGATGGATTGATTTTACAAGTTGAAGACAAGATGAACTCCGACCTAGAAGCTATCAAATCATGCCATCATCCCACGAACCCCATCGCACAAACAACCATAAGTTAGATATATAATTCCTACTCTAAAATTTTAGAAAGTAGCTAATGGGTTAACATAATTAATCCTATTTTAATTCTGCAATAAATCATCTAAAAATATATTTTAACCTATTTAAATTTGAAAATAGAATCTAAACATGTAGGAAATAATAATGCCTTGTTTATTGATGGGGGCTGATTACAATATATAGTGTCTACATGATTGGGCTTATGGGCCATATTTACAATAGTTACAAATATAATCTAACACCCCCCCTCAAGTTGGAGCATGCAAGTCACAAATGCCCAACTTGGGAAGTAAAGAATCAAAGACATGCTTTCCAAGGGGCTTGGTGAAGATGTCAGCCAGTTGAGAAGAAGTAGGAACATGCGAGGCTATTACGGCGCCATCTCTAATAGCATCGCGAACAAAATACAAATCCACCTCAATATGCTTACTGCGCTCATGAAATACCGGGTTCTGAGCCCGGTGCAGGGCTGACTGACTGTCATAATACACCGACATAGCAGACTCCTGGCGAACGCCCAAACATACCAATAACTCCTTCAACCATTTCAACTCACAAAACAAGCGCAGCAAGAGATCGATATTCAGCTTCAGTGGAAGATCGGGAAACAGTTGGTTGTTTCTTAGTCTTCTAAAAAATAGGAGACCCCCCCAGAAATACCAACCAGCCTGTAACAGAGTGGCGAGTCAAGGGACAAGTGGCCCAGTCGGAATCACACCAACCAGAAAGACGGAGATCACAATCAGCTTTCAAAATAATACCCTGTCCTGGTGCTGCTTTGAGATATCTAACAACTCTCAAAGCAGCATGCCAATGATCTTGTCGAGGCTCCTGTAAGAATTGAGATAAGATATGCACAATATAGGCTAAGTCAGGGCGAGTAAATAATAGATAAATCAACCTCCCAACCAGCCTCCGATAAGTATCTGCATCCGCCATCTTTGGACTAGTCGATTCTGCAGCTTGTGATTGGGCTCTATGGGAAAGCCAGCAGGTCGAGACCCCAGCAAGCTACATTCTGAAATGATGTCCAAAGCATACTTCCTTTGACACAAGGAAATTCCTTCTGCACTCCGAGCCACCTCGATGCCAAAAAAGTACTTCAACACACCAAGGTCCTTCATGTGAAAGCAAGAACTAAGGTACTTTTTGAAAGCATCTAAAGCACCTGAGTCATTACCAGACATAATCATATCATCCACATAGATCAAAACATGCAACTCTACCTTCCCTTGAAAAAGGGACAAAAGGGAATAATCGGAATGAGATTGAATAAATCCATAGGATATCAGAGAAGTAGTAAGCTTAGCAAACCAACAATGTGGTGCCTGTTTCAATCCATATAGAGACTTACGCAGGCGACACACTTTGTTGGGTTCACTATGCAAAAACCCTAGCGGCAACTTCATATACACTTCTTCTGTCAGATCTCCATGACGAAAAGCAATGTGCACATCCATCTGGTGCAAAGTCCAGCCTCTCATAGCTGCAACAGCCAAGAATGTCCTAACAGTAGGCATCTTAGCTACCGGGGCAAATGACTCTGAATAGTCTATCCCCTCAACCTGATGATTACCGAACACAACCGGCTGTGCCTTTAAGCGCTCAATACTGTCATCGGAGTTGTACTTTATTTTGTACACCCATCTACTTCCCAATACTTTCTCACCAGAAGGCAAATCGACAAGACTCTATGTCTCATTATCTTCCAGAGCCTGTATTTTAGTTTGCATAGCCGTGCGCCAGCCTGAATCTCGCGAGGCCTGGCGATATGAAGTAGTCTCAACACCTGCAGTGATAACTGCAAGAAAATCTCTGTATCCAGCAGTAAATATGTCATAACTTAGAAATTGTGTTTGAGGATACGAAGAACCTGAGGAAGTGACGGGAACATATGAACTGTGGTGAAGGGGGGACTTTTACTTCGAACAGCATTCGTCACAAAATCCTGTAATCGTACTGGCTGTGATTTCTTTCTCATTCCTCTTTCCAATACTACCTCGTCGGGCACCTCTGCCAATATTGTATCCCCTGTATCATCAATAGTATCCGTATCACCCCCAGCAGACTCTCCTGTCAATACTTCTACAGCTACCTGTGCATCCTCGCCACTCGGTGTCGAGCCGCCAGCAACCACTCCGGCCTCAGCAACCGAAGCCGGCACCATTCTAAAAGCCTCTATATCGTCTTCTGGTACCTCAACAGATGTATGAGGTGTCGCAGAAGACATCTCGCTAGCAGAGCCACACCCAGAAAATTCTTTTTCATAAAAAGTAACATCACGGGACACAAAAAATTCACCAGTCTCCAAATCATACAGTTTCCATCCCTTTTTATCAAGTGGATACCCAACAAAGATACATTTTCTACTCCTTCTAGTAAATTTATCATATCGGGATTTCAAATCATACGTATAGCACAGATAACCAAAAATACGTAGATGATCATACGAAGGGGCCGAACCATATAAAACTTCATAAGGAGACTTAAAATGCAAGATACTAGAAGGTGTTCTATTGATCAAATAACAAGCACTCAGAACACATTCCCCCCAAAAATCCACAGGAAGAGAACCCTGAAATCTCAATGTCCTGGCAACATTTAAAATATGTCGATGTTTTCTTTCCACCCTTCCATTCTGCTGAGGTGTCCCAACACAGGACGTTTGGAACAATATACCTTGAGATGAAAAATAATCTCATAAACAATTAAATTCAGTGCCATTGTCACTCCGCACACGACGTATATCAGCCCCAAACTGACGCTTCACCATAGCAATGAATTTAAGAAACATAGAATAAACAGCACACTTATCCGTCAATAAAATAACCCAAACAGCTCTAGAAAAATCATCTACCAAAGTCAAAAAATAGCGTGCCCCATTAGATGACGGAACTCGATATGGTCCCCACAGATCACAGTGTATAAGTTCAAAGCATCTCAAAGCACGACTACTACTATTAGGAAAAGCATCACGAGTCTGTTTGGCTTGATGACAAATATCACGCCTTATGAGAAAACATACTACTACCAGAGAAAAAAGGTAAAGTCTGCATTACTTTATCTGAAGGATGCCCTAGTCTACTATGCCAAACCTCGGAATCACTCTCTCTGTATGCCAGGATCACCGAAGCCAAAGAAGCTGGAACCTTCCCCAAGAAGTAAAGTCCACCCCTTTGTTCACCTGCTCCAATCACCATCCTCGTACTTCGGTCCTGAACAAAACACAAATTAGGAGTAAATAACATATCATAATTTTTGGCACCAATCAATTATGAGACAGAGATTAAATTGCAAGTCAATGTCGGAACATAAAGAACATCCGTCAACACCAATGAAGCAGTCAAAAATACTTTGCCTCTCAGAACAGCCTCAATAGTGCTCCCATCAGGCAAAATCACAGGACGGACAGGGCCCTCAAAGCAATCAACTAAACAGTCACGAGAACCTGTCGCATGAGGAGTAGCCCTAGTATCGAATATCCAAGTGATAGAAGAATTCTTACCCATCAGACGATCAGAGTTTGAAGAACCAGGGTTGAAAGGATTGTCGTTACCCAGCAAGCTCATCAGTTTCTGCCATTGTTCACCTGAGAGTGATGAAGGATACCCTCCATGCATCATATCCGCTGAACTCCCAGCAAGACCAGCAGGGACACCATGACCAGCAGTGGCGACATGATGAACAACTCCTGCGCCATCAGCACCGCGTCCTCCATCACGTCTCTGCTATGGTACCGGGCCTCTGCCACCACCAGCACCACGTCCGCCCTTACGCCGAGGACGAGTCTCCCACCACTCTGGATAGCCAATCTTGGCAAAGCAATTTGTAACCTTATGACCTGTTTTCTTGCAATGAGTACCGATCAAACCTGATTTGTTCCTGGAATCTGAGGTTCTACTATTAGAAGCAGTAGAAAGACAAGGTAAAGTCTTGATAGCCAGCGCCAATACCTCTTCAGTAGCGGATTGGACCTAAGATTTTCATATATCCTTCTCCTCCTCACGGACTGCCTGGTATGCCTGATCTAAACTTGGCTGAGGATCCTGAGCCAGAAGATTAGATTGGGTATGACCATACAACTCAGCATTCAAAACATACAGAACGTCCTGAAAGTGGTCTTTATCCTTCATAGCCTGCAGCTTTGCAGCAAGTTTACCACAGGTACAAGTAGGCAATGGAAAATAAGCAGCTTGTTCATCCCACAAAGATTGCAAATTTCCAAAGTAGGTATCTACCGACATCGAAGCCGTTTGTTTGTACTCAGCCAAATCCACCTTAATTTGTTGCTTCCGAGTGCCATTGCTAAAAACAAATATTTTCTCCAACAAGTTCCACAATGGATAAATCTCTTCAAAGTACGACAAAGATTTCTTTAGAGACGGATCAATGGTGTTAAGAACCCATTGAACCAATAGCGCTTGCACACATCTCCAATCAAGCAATTTACTAGCATCATTAACAGGTTTGATTTCAGTACCTTCCAAAAAAGTGATCTTTCGTCTAGAGATCAGGAAGAGACGTATCGACCGAGACCACTCAGCATAGTTCGGTCCACGGAAAATAATAGGAGTAATGATATTTCCTGGTTGATCAGCAGGACTCAGAAAATATGGATCCTTCGGATTAGGATAATTTGGGTTGTGTGTACCGCCACCGCTAGTCGCGATGGAGTAGCTGGACGTAGCATCATCAGCCATCGCGGATGTCGGGTGTACAAAATAAATTACAACTCCGACGAATCGGCCGCTGATGGACGGGGTCGACGACGAATCGGCCGCTGTTGGACGGAGTTCACGGCGAACCTGCCACGATCAGGGGCGCCGGATCTGGCACGTAGGGGCGAGCGACATGGATGTCGGGTGTAAAAAATAAAGTACATTACCAACGAATCGGCCGCTGCCGGTGGGCCGGATTGGGCGCGTTCGGGTCGGCGACGCCGGATCTGGCACGTAGGGGCGAGCGGTACGGATGTTGGGTGTACAAAATAAAGTACAACGCCGACGAATCGATCGCTGCCGGTGCGCCGGATCGGACGCGTAGGGGTCGGCGGCGCCGGATCGGGCGCGTAGGAATCAGGGAGATCGGCGCGTAGGGGATCGGTGGGCGCGTCGGGTCGGCGCGTCGGGATCGGCGGGCGCGTCGGGTCGTCGCTGATCGACGGGCGTGTCGGGTCGTCGAGTCGTCGAATCAGCGCGACGGGCGCGTAGGGGATCGGCGGCTCCGGATCGGACGTGTCAGGCGCGTTGGACGCGTAGAGATCGAGCGCGTCCGTCAACTCCGACGTCGGGCGCGTCGGGCGCGTAGAGATCGGATGGAGGATGGTGAATATGACGACTAGGGTTTTTCTGGAGGCTTTGATACCATGTAGGAAATAATAATACCTTATTTATTGATGGGGGCTGATTACAATATATATAGTGTCTACATGATTGGGCTTATGGGCCATATTTACAATAGTTAAAAATATAATCTAACAAAACACAAATAGTTGGCCAAGAAAAGTCACGGTTCCAAATTCGGAACCCGTGGCACGCAATCTGAGACATACTGTTGACTAACTAGTCAAATGCTACTACTTAAAAGTTTAAGTGTGCAATATGATAGATTTCAGCGCCACGAGTGCTTTAGAATCGTCCGTGCCGCAAAATCACAATTTGGTCAAAAGTTATCGCCATTATGGCTAACCGTGAGCAAATCGATGAATTGTTGACTAAATCTGACTTCTACGAATAAAATAAAATACTAGATGAAAATCTGAATATTTGGAAAAATTATATATTGTAGAGCTCGGTGTCAACTCTCCAAAACTTCAAACGGATCGTGAATCGGAGTTCGGGATCACTCGAAATCTCGAAAACTGTGCAACACATTGATTTTTGGACAACCGACACTCAAATAATTATTCAGAAATTCGAGAACAAAATTCCAAAAAATAAAGTATATATTTCGAGACCTAATCTCAATATGCTTCTAATAAAAAAATGGAGTGTGAAACAGACGTCTAGATTGGCAGCAATCGCTCCATGAAGTCGAGATCTCTACTAGAACTCTCTCTCAAAAAGGCGACTAGAATTTCTAGATTTTCGTGAATTAATAACATATGTATAGGAGAGAGAGAGGCGGTGCTGACTCATTTTGGCGCCAACAGGTGAGCCAGGGGGTCGTTGACTGGACTGCTGACTGTATAATTAATTATTTAATTACAGAAAATTATTAAAGTCAGATTTAGTCCTCAAAAATCAATTTAACTCCAAATAACTCCAAATAAATCCCAAAAAATCCTAGAAAAATCCTAAAAAATTCTAGAATATATTTCTAGGTGTCTAGAGCCTAAATAAAAAAGTTTGGTCTTAAAATTACTTCATGTGACCCCACCATCGCAAAAGCTTATGGAAAAATAAATTCTATAGATTTTAATTATCCAAAAATTCTAGAAAATTCTAAAATAGTAAAATAAAATATTTGGGACTATCTAGGGACCCTAGAAACCATATGTGACCTAGTGTTATCATACTTCACCTATAGGCTTAGGTACGCCCCCGTGTGATACCAAAATCAAATCTCTATTTAATAATAATTCTAACGACTCTGTACTTAATAGTAATAAAATATAAATATAAATGAAAAAATATTATCCAAAATAAAATTTTAATACTAGGAAACCAAATGCTACAAGCTACCCCCCTTAAAAGATTTTTGTCCTCAAAAATCAAATGTCTCTAATAGCATAATATAAATACATAACTCCTAGAAGCAATCTAATAATAATTCATAAGCTATATCATGGAAAGATAATGACTAGCAATATAAAGGAAACTAATTATTAATATTTAATCAAACAATCATTACCAACTAATTAAGCATGCACCGTATCTAACAACTATAACTATGGTAGGCTCTATAAACACAACATCCTCGGATGTGGGACTCTTAGGCTCTTGGATATATGGGTCAGGTACCCTCTTTAACCTTATGGATCACACTACGCCTTATATCAACCTTTGCGAACTAAAAGGAAAGAAAAGATATGGTTAGCACGGTAGATACAAACATATTGAAGAAATCTCGGATGGAATCAAGCAAGATGCAATTAAGAGACAATAAGACCTAAGATAAAATAGACTCATAGGGTTAGAAATCATGTTTGTGAATGATATGACCTCTCAACTTCACTCTATTCGCAGGCTCGCAGTAGTACGACTAACTTAAGTACTACCACGAGTTCGCAGTCTTTTGCAAAATTTGACCTGCATAGGCCACCATAAAAACTTATCACGACCCGCTCCCAATTTTAGGATACGAGTTCGTGGTCAAGTCCAGCCTACGTCGCATAATCGACGGTAGTACGATGTCTATGATAACAATGGTCCACAACAAGAACAACACGCACATATATCATCCACAACTAAGCCAGCAATAATTACCAAAATATCCAATAGTTTCAATATTATAAATATGAAATAATCTACTACAACTCAGAAAGTCTCGAGAACAAACCCGGATAGCAGAAAATAAAATAGACAACTAAACTCCATAATTATAACTACTAACTAATGCAAATCCATAAGGAAGAAAATATGCTAATTCGCATCAATACTGGAATCGGGTATGCCAGTGACGTCAGTGTCTCCAACATACTCACCGTAAACCTCTAGACAGGTCACGTCTTCTACAACTGAAAAATAATTATCCAGTCAAGATTGGAACAAGTACAAGTCTAAACCAACATAATACAAGTACAATATAAAGCAATCAAACACTAAACATGGAAAATAATGATCAATGTAAACAATGAACAATATGAACAAGAAATCATGGGATGGAAGAAACTAATAAGGAAGGCAACAAGCATGAAAAGTAAAGGGACTCATATAATCACTCGTAGTGCACGTGTCATGAGAAGTACAACGTTCATACACATGGACGGCTTGGGCGAACGACGAGGTTATAAGGCCCGTCCCCGTAACCGAAAGAGTTGCCAACAATACAATCTGGGCTTTGTCCACGTGCCTAGTAATTGTACCCCTCCAATATCTAAACCTCACTATCATGAAAAACATGATCTCGATAACGATAAGGAAATATGAACAATAGTCAATCACTCAACTCTCGTGTATGTAACAGTCATGACACGGAAATATCATGTATAAGTGAAATATAACAATATAAAGTAAATACACATGAAGGTGTCAACAATTACTTGCCTGAACTCCTTGATGGATTGATTTCACAAGTTAAAGACAAGATAAACTCTGACCTAGAAGCTATCAAATCATGCCATCATTCCACGAATCCTGTCGCACAAACAACCACAAGTTAGATATACAATTCCCACTCTAAAAACTTTAGAAAGTAGCTAATGGGTTAACATAATTAATCCTATTTTAATTCTAGAATAAACTATCTAAAAACCTATTTTAACCTATTTAAATCTGAAAATAGAATCTAAAGACAAATAGTTGGCCAAGAAAAGTTACGGTTTCAAATTCGGGACCCGTGGAACGTAAATCGAGACATACTGTTGACTAACTAGTCAAATGTTACTACTTAAAAAGTTTGAGTGTGCAACATGGTAGATTTCAGAGCCACGAGTGCACTAGAATCGATCGTACCGTAAAATCACGATTTGGACTAAAGTTATCGCCATTATGGCTAACCGTAACCAAATCGATGAATTATTGACCAAATCTGACTTCTACGAATAAAATAAAATACTAGATGAAACTCTAAATTTCTAGAAAAACTATATGTTGTAGATCTCAGTGTCAGCTCTCCAAAACTTCTAACGGATCGTGAATCGGAGTTCGGGATCACTCGGAATCTCGAAAACCGTACGACGCATTAATTTTTGACAACTGACACTCAAATAATTATTCAGAAATTCGAGAACAAAATTTCAGAAAATAAAGTATATATTCAGAGACCTAACCTTAATACGCTTCTAACAAAAAAATGGAGTGTGAAAGGACGTCTAGATTGGCGGCAATCGCTCCACGAAGTCGAGATCTCTACTAGAACTAGGGGTGTAAAATGGACAAAGTTGTTTGTTGTCCGTACGTGTCCGGCTCGATAAATGGTTCGACCGCGGACCGTCCGATTGATTAACGAACAGAACTTGGACATTTTTTTTGGTCCGTTTAAAAATCGGACCCGGACACGGACATATCCATCTCCGGTCCGAATTTGTCCGCGAACCGTCCGATAGTGGAGACTCATTTTGGTTTTGCATCAATTATGTCATATTATTTTGGTTTTGCATTAATTTTTTGTTGTTCGGTCTCCATTTTTGTTAACCTTTTACTATTGTTTGTTGTATTCTATAACCTTCAATTGTATTTTCTTTCAACTTGATTTTTTGTACCAACTATCAAGGTATCTTGATAAAATAATAGCTTTTGGTAATATATTTCATTTGTCCGCGGACCGTCCGATTGAATTAATGAACAGTGGTTGTCCGTGTCCGTCCGGCCCGAACTCGAACAGTGGACTATCCGTGACCGTCCGTCCGAACTCATTTTTATTTTCGGACCGAACACGGACAGTGGACTGTCCGTGTCCGTCTGGCCCGTTTACACCCCTAATTAGAACTCTCTCTCAAAAGACGGCTGTAATTTCTAGGTTTTCTTGAATTAATAACATATATATAGGAGAGAGAGAGGCGGTGCCGACTCATTTTGGCGCCGACAGGTGGGCCAGGGGGTCGTTGACTGGACTGCTGATTGTATAATTGATTATTTAATTACTGAAAATCATTAAAAAATTATTTTAACTCTAAATAAATCCCAGAAAACCCCAAAAAAATCCTTAAAAATTCTAGAAAATATTTCTAGGTGTCTATAGACTAAATAAAAAGTTTGGTCTCAAAATTACTTCATGTGACCCCACAGTAAATCGCAAAAGCCTATGGAAAAATAAATTCTATAGGTTTTAATTATCCAAAAATTTTCAAAAATTCCAGAAAATTCTAAAATAGTAAAATAAAATATTTGGGACTATCTAGGGACCCTAGAAACCATATGTGACCTAATGTTATCATACTTCACCTATAGGCTTAGGTACGCCCCCGTGTGATCCCAAAATCAAATCTCTATTTAACAATATAAATATAAATAAAAAAATACTATCCAAGATAAAATTTTAATACTAGGAAACCAAATGCTACACTTATGAATTTGAAGGCTGTATGCTCAGAGTATATAGGATATGCAAGTTAGAGTTTGTTGTCGAAAATAAATAAGAAGCTCAAGACTATTTATAGATTTGAACTGATCTGAAACTGTTCAAATTCAGCATGAGTTTGGTCAGCCATAACATTCAATTTTTTTGAATGTTTGAGACCATTTTCGAGGAAGGAATGAGTCAAACAACAAACTAGGTCAAATGGGACCGAATTCGGTCCAAGTTTGGGTGGGACCGAATTCGGTCCGAATTTGACTGTTTTCCATCAGAAACTTTAGGGTTTTAAAACCCGAGTTTGGACTGAGTTCGAGCATAACTCTAGGAGTTGGTTTTTGAATGGTTTGGTTTAGGTTTAGACTTCCTAGTGCCCGTGCGCATCCGGCTTACATTGTATCCTAAAAATAAACATAAAAAATACATAGACAAAGTAAAAAAAACCAAGAAGGCAATCTTGCCATTTATAATAGTTGAAGCTTAAAACGCAGAAAACTTGTTGTATGATTCTGTATTGTTTCGTTTCGAGTCGTATCGAGTCATAGTTGATCATATCAAAATCTAGTTAACTATTGACTCTTTGGGCCAACATATATAAACAATATCATCGAAATATAAACAAAGAATAAGTAGAGTTCAATTTTATTAAGTGTGAAGGTAAATGAAAGAATAATCAAAATCATCCACTATAAAGAAAAGCTATTTGGTCCCGACCGAACATATACTGAACAATTTCTCATATAGATGATTTGATGTGATCCACGACTATCTTAATTGGTAAAACCATATAAATGAGCCAAATTCCATAGACCATTCAATCCAACCAAATTAAGCAAGTCTGTATCACCGATCAAATCTCATAATTTCTCTCATAACTCAAATCCAAATAGCTTATTCAATCCAAGAAGCCAACATAATGCCTCCTCTCGCATTGGAGCATTACATCGATCAAATAGATCTTTGAATGATTCCTCCGCATGAATCCAATTCCAACCAGCTCCTTCGAGCCAACAAACCAGCATAATGCACTGCAGAAAGCGAGGCATTACAATTCTGAGGTTGTAGTTTCCTGTAATAATTTATGCAGTACATCGATTATCAACTTTCCTAGTGTAAAAGACTAATAAATTTTCTAAAATTGCTATAAATCCTAAAATCAACAAAAAAAATTGAAAAATAAGTTATTCTAGGGTGGTACAGTACCATTTCTAATTTGTGGATATCTATTATTAGTTAGATGTCAGGGTACATCATCCCAATAATCCTGATTCAACTACACCCTATTACTCGTTTCTTAAGTGGTAACTGGATTTTAGGGTTTACCATATCAAGATAAAGTTGAAAATATTTTCCAATCTCTAGTTAGGTTTTATTGGGAAGCGAATTCTACAATGCTACCACATTATATTCATTTTCATGTGCATTAGGTTTTGGGGAAGTAAGAATATAGATGATACTCAGAGTTGTTAGCATCCAATGAACCTTCTTCTCCCAATGTGCTTGAAGTTGCTTGTATTGAAACAAATCAATTTGGCCTGTTCATTTTCCGCTATCTTGATGAATACTAAAATATAGATTTGATTACTAGACTATTTTAACTTACTACGAGTTTGGGTAGTTGAAAACAATAATGGACTGAGGCACATTAGATTTCTATTTAAAACTCCCACTCTGAGGCAATAGGAATTGATTCGGCTTCTTTCTAGTATAGTACAAAACATTCTTTTAGATTTTGATTCGTTAACTTGCATTGGCATAAAATTAGAATCGAACACGTGATCTTTAAATTAGAAAACTAGAGAAAGAAAAGACAAAAGAGAAGGATTTTGGTATTTTTTAGAATAACTTTGGTCACTCCTTTTATAGGACAAAAAACCTCTTCGATGCCTCCACTATACCAAAACAGTCATTTCTTAATGAGTATAAGCGTGATGAAAAAGAATTTCTAACAGATTTTTTACCATTGGTTATATGGTGTGGGAATTTTCCTAATGGTAGAAAACTGTTGGTAAATTTACTTTCCTAACGGTAAAAAATGGTTGAAAAATTTACTTTCCTAACGGTAAAAAACAGTTGCTAAATTCACATTACTAATGGTGCAAAAATTTACCGTCAGGAGTAAATAAATTCTAACATTTGTTCGTAAATGAAAATTTTCCTAAACAGTTATAACCATTAGTATTGGATAAAACATTATTAAAAAAATTATTGGCTCAATTATCAACCGATATTTAAATGCAATTTAAACAATAAAATTTATTATTCCCAAACTGCTATTAATCAGAAATAGTATTACAACCAAGTCTTTGGCCTCAATTGCCTCCAAATAGCCAAATACCGAGCAAACTGAAAAATCAAAATTGTTTTTCCACTCATTTAGTACAATCAAAAAGTTATTTTTGACTAAAAAGAGTACTTGAAATAAACTACTCATTAAAGTTTCTTCGTCAGGATTTTTGCCATGCAATTTTTTGTACTATTAACAAAAACAGGTTCAGTAGGAGAAGCTCACTTATAATCCTGCCTAGGGTGAGCCGGTTTCAACTGAAATAAAATAATCAAAATCGATTAAACCGAAATTCTAAAAATCCAAAACTGAAGTCGAACTAAAATTAGTCACATCGAAGCTGAATCGAACCGAATAATGGTTCAATTTATTCGGTTTGTTCGGTTGGAATATTTCTATTGTATAATGGTTGAGGTCTAAAGTTGAAATCATGGCTAAATGATATTAAAATTTATAATTTTTATACACACATTTGTTGTATTTATATCCAAAGTTAGACTAGTTGTTAAATTAACAAAACACATAAATAGAATTGTTGCTTTCAAAATATACATATTTTAATTACACATATGCATAGAATTAAGGATATTACATAATTGCACAATTCTTATTCGTTTTTTGGTTTTGGACATAAATCGAAACACAAAACTGAAACAGAAACCGAATAAAAAATTTTAGTATTTTTAAAACCGAAACTGGACCAATTTTTTTTCAAACCGAACCGAATCTTTTATTCAGTTCTATGGTCCGGTTCGATTTGGTTTTCGGTACAAAACCGAATAATGCTCACCCCTAGTCCTGCCACCAAAACACAAGAAGTTTAGTTTTGAGTGAATGCGTGACAAGAAAACTCGAAGAACGGGAGATGACACATATTTACCTGGCTGGTGCTTGTGGTGCTTTTTCCGGCTCCACCGAAGATATCTAGATTTGTTAACACAAATATGGGAGATTTTGAAAGCAATGGCCTACAAAGGAATCATAAATCATTAGATTGTTAAACAAGACACATGTATTGATAGAACAGACCTAACCAAACCTTCTTCTCACCAATGCCGTGGATATTATCATGAATTTTGCATCTTCAGTCTTTTGTTGCAGAAATAGCATCTTCGGATGGTTTGGAGAGAATTGGGGTTTTAGGTATTCGTCGACGACATCTATCTGAGACAAGTGCTTGAGAATGTCAAAGATTTCAATTTCAACAGCAACTGGCTCATCATTGCTAGATGAATCATTGGATCGATTCAGAGTCTCGAAACATATCTCCTTCGAAGAAGTCCTTTGATTCGAGCATGCTTAGCACCTTAGCAGCATGGATCCTGTCACCATTGGTGAATACCAAATTCGTAAAACATTGGTTCATATACAATGTTTACCTATTTGGGTGAAATTCAAATGAAACCTTACCATTTTAGGATGGCATGCTAAGAGATGTGAAGTACAGGATCATGTTTCAGAGTGTCATAAGGTAATCTCCTGTGGACGTAACTATGATAGTCATCATAATTGAATTCTTAACCGATAGCCTGCAAAAATTATAACAACAAAACCAGTACCAATTAAGCACAGTTTTTTCTGAGATCAGTTTGTCATCATCACTATGTTGTACATACACGGATGCAACACGTACGACACAGCAAGAACATAGAAACGCGAAAAAGGTATCTATTTTTGGTGTGTCATAGTGTATTTTGAAGTGTCAGGTTGTGAAAACTTGGTTATATATTCAATTGAAATAAGCTACTTGAATCCTTTCCTTCTGTCATCTCCTTAATTGCATTAATAACACATAATTATACATCCATGAAATAACTTCTTTATCGAGGCCTGCGTTATCTATATCCAATTTACTAAGGATACGACGAATATCCCATCCCTTGAGAGCTCATCTCCATCTTTCTTGTTCTTTATCCTATTCTCAAAGGAAGAAATACTTCAGTTACCTGTACTAATTGTCGTCATTTTGCAAATATCACGTGTATATATGGTGCCGGCAATCTGGGGATCTCACACATACGTTACCTAGGCATTCTGGTGCTGTCAACTGTGTGAGCTGGAACCCGGTAAATACTCTCATGCTCCCATCAACCACAGTTAGAATATGGGAATCCAATAAGGCTAGTATGAAGAGGAAGGATACTTTAGTAATAGAGCCTTGTGCCACTGCAATGGAAATAGCATGGGACAGAAGAGCAATTGCTGGAAAGAGTTCTTAAGGATTTTAGTTAGCATAACTTATATAATAGGAGAATCTCAATGTTCGATTTACTTTTTTTTTTTTTTTCATTTTTTCTTAGAACCGTCTTTCATTAGATAATGCCTGTCAAAAAATAAAATTATTTAAACATTTTTTTCTTAAAGATCGTAGCTCAGTCATTAGGATGCCTCTTGTATATGCTAAATATAGTTTTTATTTTATTTTTCTTTTATATGTTAAATCTAGTTAGCATCTTCAGCATCTAGGAAAAGTTTCAAATATGTTGGTTCCTTTTAATGTCAATATTTAGACTATGTTATGTAATCATATTCGAATTTGACAAATTTTCATGCTAGTCTTCTCAAGAAAATTAAAGACATATTCGAGATTAGTTTAATTGATTAATTGACACCAATTATGACATGCTCATATGTTAGTAGTTAATACATGAGGGCAAAATCATGCTTGTGGCTGGGTCGACAAGATTATACAGAGATAGAGAGGCATAATGTGAGATGTAAACATCTAAGTTTAGCACATATATACCATAATTCAAGGCCGTAGGAGGAGAAGAGGAAGAACTGAGATACATCGTAAAAAATGCTTGCTCCCAGCCCTCGATGGAGACTGCTTGGAGGGTGCCTCAAGTTCTCTGGCATACAGATCTGAACAAAATGTTGAAACTGTTATGATATTACCTACAGCCTCAGCTGCAAGTATGTTGGCTCTAAAGTAGGGCTTGCCCAAGTTCCCACCATACCCATTCATAAATACTTTTTGCATATGATTGATAAGTAAATTGATGAAATATGAAAGGTGTATCCAATCAAACAACTACAACGATCGAGCAGAAGATACAACATAAAGGAAGATAAAAAAGGAAAGACATTGTGTACCTCACTGACATGCATGCCCACAGACCATTAACATGTATGTGGCCAAGACCACAAGCGTTATCGTCTATTTGAGAACGAAGGCAACGATAAGTGATGTCACAACCATCCCTACATTTTGAAGGATAATTGTCGACCATTCAACAAATATGGGTTTGAGAAAAGTTGCGTCAGTTTCTAGCTGAGATGACAAACGTTGCACTGTTATTATTCGTCTGATCAAACCACCCTATCTGTTGAAATCATGAAAATAACTTATGAATTTAAAACAAGAAGATTTGAGTAACGTTTGATTAAAAGGATCTGGTGATTCACTATCGATAATTTGCATCTGGCTTTCTGATGCATTCCCGCCAACATCCAAAAAATTGGTAGGTGTACCGCCATGCAATTTTATTATATCCATTGTAGCCACTTCTAATCCTGCACCATTTACCATGCATCCTGTTTCTCCATCCAATCCAATATAGTTAGAAGGAAGGATAACTGATATACATATATGTTAAAATATGAGTACGAGAAGAGCTACTACAAAGCAGTTTCATATTGGAATCTAGCATACCAAGACAATATTTCAAACTTGAGAAGTTTGCGAAGCAAAATACTTGATTGTAAGAGCTTCCATCACAAAGTAAGCTATGAGTGTTCTAAGAGTGATCACAACTTTTCAGAATGCTTGAAAGCTGCTTATATTCATCTCAAAAAGAGTCCTGATTGCAACAAGGGAACCGGCGGCAAGCCGGACAAGCATCCCAATCAAGGCCTACAAAAGACACAAAGTTAAAAACACCAATACATTTCAGAAAAATTGAAGACAAGTGCACAACAACATCAATGCGTGTGAAGATTATCCATACTGTGCAATTATCTTAGCTGAGTTTGATCATACCATCTGAGACATCAACTTTCAAGATTTTGCAACAACCCCATTCTTATAAATCTCATCCACAAGCTCAGAAGAATTGCTAAAACTTTCTGACACCCCCCATTAAGCTAACAGAAGCAGATTCCACTAGTTCCTCAATTTGAAGTATATACAAACTGGCTCTGAGAAAAATGCGTACGAAATCAATAAAATCATACATGCATTGAACAAAATATATGAGGTATGCGAAACCAATAAAATTATACCTGCATTGCACAAAATACATGAGGTATATGCAATCAATATAATTTATACATGCATTGAACAAATTAAGTATGTGAGATTTGTGAAATCAATAATACTATACCTGCATTAGACTAAATATATTAGGTTTGCGTTGAATGGCCTTATGCAACAAGAAATCTATAGTTAAAGAATTAAAAAAGTGCCTATTTAATGTTAACATAGACGAAAAGTACACATGCAGGAGGGTGCACGAGCGGCACAACCTGCAGTCCCCCAGTACATCCTCTTTGGCCGGCTAGTAAACGGAATGATGGAATCATATATAGCTGGCATTTCCAACTTTAAACAAATTGACTTGGAAATACTTACTTATATATTCCATGATATAGCATAAACAAGTCTTTTGCATTGCTGTTTTAGTGTAGAAGATGGACACAATGAAACATGCTCTTTGGTGACAGAAGCAACATTTAATAAAAGATGGGGTTACTAGACAATGAAATAGAGAAGAAATTTCCAAAGGCAAATTAATTAAATGTTATGCAAGTTTGTTTGTTTGTTAATTCACTGTGGTCTCTGTAGAGATACCGAAGCATTTGGCATTATCAATTTAGTGTTGTTCTTTTTTTTCACATACACTCTGGTATACCAGGTAGGCTCTGCACATTCTTCAAGGGAAAGAAGTGCTCTTCTCCATCGACCATCAAAACAGAACCTTTACTCCCATAGGAATGTCTTCCATAGAGGGGCAGCCTGTTGGAATTGTGGTGGACCAACTAGCTAGGAGGAGCAAATTTGGAGTGGGAGAAAATTATAGAGAGAAGATTTGGTGGAAGAGAAGAAAGGAAGAGAAAAAATTTTATAATAGCACTAAGCTTCTTAATTTTTGTTGTGTATAAAATGAGGGGAGAGCACCCCATTTTATAGGGCTCTTGGAAGAGTCTACACACTTATTAAATATAGTATGGAATCATTCTAGACTCTTTTACAATTAATATTAAGATATCTCTAGAACATAGATATTTTTCATGAACATAGATATTTTTCATGAACTTTCTAGGTAAAGAAGTTCCTAGAACATGGACTAAACTCAAAACTAAAATGGGCCCAATGGACAAAGCCCAATGGTAGTGGATTGACAAGATTTGTTGGGCTTAAAATATTATCGCAAAATCAAGTTTATTTCCAACACTCCCCCTTAAACTTGACTTTGCGATTCCAAGTGAACTTCTTGCCTGGAATAGTGCTTCTTTCTCGATTTGATTGGTGAAGATCTCGGTAGCCTACTTTTGCATTTTGACGCACTTCCTTTGCACTTGCTTTCTTATGATGCACATCTTTGGGTGGATGAACATGCTTTTCATCATAGCCGTAGCCTTTTGTAAGTAGTCTATGCTTATACCTCTTAACTTCATCTTGAGCATTCTTCATTGGCTTGTAGATACTTTTTAATCCAATTTTATTTTGCCACTTTGAAAGTGTCTTTTAGCTCCCAAGTGTCGTCCTTCATGATATTCTTGATTTCTTCATCCATGGCATCTCTCCATTTCTTGTTTTGTGTCACTGCTTCGAAACATATTGGTTCACAATCGGCAAAAAGGCAAAAAAGTGTTAGGTCATTTTGATTTTCAGTTACCTCATATACTTCTTGTAGGCTCCTCATGCGTGGGACTCTTCTTCCTTCCGAGGAAGATGGTGGAGAATCTTCTGCGATGTTCTGTGACGATTAGCAACGTTTTGATTCTCAGTTTTGCGACGTTCTAGCGACGTATGTATGCGTCGCTGACCGTCGCTAAGCGTCGCTAAACGTTGCTAATTCCAAAAAAATATAAAAAAATTAGAATACAGTATGCACTTCACATAAATAACAGTTACATTAAAAATATTGTACCTTCATTTAGAGTTTCAGTTTGCAAATAATAGACCCTGAGCAACCCTCCGTAGAATTTCCTGGGTTCGTCGACCCCTTTGGGGGAACACTCTACACCGGTAAACCAATATAGAGACAAATAATAATAATGCACTACCAATAATCAAATAAACATAATCGAACGATCAGAAAGACAAGAAATAGCCGGGTGGATACAATGGGTCACCAACAAATACATAAAGACTCAACAATGGGTCACCAACATAACAAATGAAAACAAGTCCAATAAAGGACTACGCCTGGTCAGGATGAGGAGGAGGAGGAGTAGACAGTGTCTGCACCTGGGACACCAGGAACCTATACTACTCCGGGGTCAGTCAACGGTGACGACCAATCATAGGAGGAAGAGGACGCAGTGGAGCCACTGCAGTCGGTGTGGATGCCGAAGCACGACCAGAAAGTATCCGCTCCATGACTAGCAGTCTGGAGTTGGTGGAATCCATAACAGCCGCCAGCCTCGAAACCTGCTCGCCAATGGCCACCTGTATCCCGTGCAACGCATGAACGACAAGATCCGTCCTCTCCTGCACTGCCTGAACGGCACGATCCGTCTTCTCATCCGTCTTCCTAATGGTGCGCTCGAGCATATCAAATCGTACGGTGAGGGCCACATCGTCTGTATGCGGCAAAGACTGGGGCTGCTCCTCCATCCTTCGCAACAGCTCGTCACGCAGCTCAGTAAGCTGGCGACAGAGTTCTTCCACTCGGATCGACTCCTCTGAGGGCTGTGGGGAATGCACACTGGCAAATGAGGCTCTGGATGGCTGCATCGCCACAAAGGTGTCGTAGGATCCCGTACCGTAGTACGTACCCCTCTGAAGACCACTAACGGCGGTAATCCAGAGCTCGTCCATCGTCCGAGCCGGAGGGGGCTGTGAGGAATTACCAGCCCCTCTCTCCGTAGATGCACTAGTAAGCTCACGCTCTAGCCTAAGATACTCATCCCAGAAAAGTATGCATCTCGATAAGCGTAATATTTACTACCAACCTAGTTGTTCTGCGTCTATAGATATATTTGCATATTTCTTAAGTTATAATAAAGTTAGTGACACATAAAGTAATACTTACATAGCTCTGCTTGGCCCGATCATCGATGAGCTTTTCGTCCTTTCGATGGGTAGCTAGGAAGTCGACCGTCACCATGTTGGGGTTTGCACCCTTCTTTACCTGTTATAATAAAATATTTTTCATTGAAATTAAATATTTTATTACTACTTTCATTAAATAATATATTACAGTAAAACACGTACCAGGCGACGGAAATGTTCCATCATGGGAATTGAGCTACCACACCACTTCCCTGCCCTCGTCCTAGCCACCTTCGCCTTCTCCGATCGTTCCTTGTACCTAGGAGCGTCGAATCTAGCCTTCATGGCAGTCTACTGCTCGGGCATGATCCAACCTTGGATCCCTTTTCCGGAATGGTCTCGAGCCTTCTGGTCGTTGATCGCATCCTAGATCAACTTGGCGTCAACGGCAGGAATTTGTTTCTCAATCGTCTCAGCCCCGTGTGGTGGATAAAAATATGTTTTCTACAAGAATTAAATTAGTTAGGTATACAATATGCATAAAATATGATTTATACTAAAATCAATATACTTTAGTTACCTTGAAGTGGGCAAACCAGGATGCCTTCCTCTCGTCCGAGGCATCCGAGTAGTTGATCCAAGGCCCGTCCTAGTTGGACCTTAGAAATAGTCCCAATGCCCTCTGAACTGACGGGGGACGATATCTACACAACGATAATTAAATTCATTAATATATAGATATAAGTATAAATAAATTTAACTAATTAAGTTACTTTGTAGGTCCGTCGAACCAAATCTCTATCCTCGTCTCGTCCAGAGGGGCGCATGGGGGATCGCTCGGATCATATGTAGACGGCGTAGGTGGGGCCTTCTCCACCCGCTCCTCTGTCTCCATAGTGCCGTCAGTAGGAGGAATGCTGCTGGACATGCTAGGATCATGCCTGGAACTGTCCGTCCCAGGAGTGCTGCCATATACCGTCGATGCAGACGGAGATCCAAGTGGCTGGTACACTGGAGTACTATGAGACAAGAGACCGGCACCGTCATCTACTAACGGAGTACCACTCTGTCCACCGGTAGAACCTCTACCTCCGCGGGATACTCCTCTACCGCCATGGGGGTACGATCCTCTGCGTCCTGCCAAACCTGATAGAAATAGATATCTATAAGATAATAACCATGCATTTAATATATCACATTTTATAAAGATAGACCCAGAGCAACTCTTCGTTGAATTTCTAGATAATAAACATGCATTTAACATATCACAGTTTATAAAGATAGACCCGGAGCAATTCTTCGTTGAATTTCTAGATAATAACCAAGTCTAAATAATAACATCCATAAACATCCAAGTCTAGATAATAACCATGTCTAGAAAATAAGAAACATCAAGAGTTGTGAAAACATCCAAGTCTAACCCAGAAATAAGTCTACCGAAAACAAATCTAGTCAAAAGTCATATCATACTGCTCTATCCTCTACGCAGGCGCAGAGAGATCTCCCTCCTCAGCCACTGCGCATAAGTTGGATCCATGCCAGCAAGATCAATATCCATAGGAGCTGGATGACTGGAACTACCGGTGCAACTTCCTCATTCACAGTTATCTCGGCTTTAGGAATCACTTCCTCCTTAATAGTAGGAGAAAGTTCTTTCTTGACCTTCATCTCTGCTTTAGGTACCACTACCTCCTCAGCAGCAGGAGGAAGCACTATCTCCTGAAACTTCCTCCTTCACAGTTATCTCGGCTTTAGGAATCACTTCCTCCTTAATAGTAGGAGGAAGTTCTTCCTTGACCTTCATCTCTGCTTTTGGTACTACTACCTTCTAAGCAGCAGGAGGAAGTACTATCTCCTCAGCAGTAAGAGGTACCACTACCTCCTCAGCTGCCATCTGTGCCTCTTTCAAATGACGTGCTCGAGTTATAGGTGCCATCTGGATAGATTGATGGAAACATAGAGATTAATTAGAGATTAAACAAAATGACAGTATTAGACGTGTAATATGGAAGATTCATTGTTGCATGGAGATTAATTAGTGGTTAAACATATTTTATATTTTATTTTATTTTCAATCATCTTCTGAAAATTTATCTTCTTCATCCTCTGCGTCCTCATCTTCCTCTTCCTCCACATCTTCGCTTTCATCTACTTCGTTTTCCTCTTCGGATACTTCTACCTCTTCTACACGATTAGATGTGTAATATGGAACTTTCGTAACTACATGACAGTCGTGGCTCTTTATACTCGTCAGTTTTTCTCCTTCGGGTCGACGCATCTTCTTAAATTCGACATGTATCCGTCAGGAAATTTTAGGCCCTGAATCCACCTACAAAGTCTCACTTTATCCACCCTGTCTAGTGAAAAAATTGCCTTAGGTTGCTTATACTTCCCATTGCCTTCCTTTATCAAATTTAACACAGGACGTCTGCATATATCTTCCAAGTCCAACCTGGCCTTGGGATTGTCTTTCGTCTTTCCCTTTACGTCCATCACAGTATTGATTATGTTGTCAAACACATTCTTCTCGATATGCATGACACTAAGGTTATGTCTGATCAGATTGGTGCTCCAATAAGACAGGTTCCAGAATATACTTCTTTTTGTCCAATTATGAGTGCGGCCAAATTCATCACACTTGTATCCCTTTGTAGGCTCTTCGATAGCACTTGAAAAATCCTTGACTCCTCCCATATCGTGCCTCCGGTCCACCTTGGCGGTGGATTGGCCTTCTGTACAACGTCGACATGAAATGCATTCTTGTTCTCCGGAACGGATGGTCTTTCGGTAAGAACTGTCGATGACAATCGAAGAAGCACGGTTTTTCTCCGTGTTTTAAACGAAAAGCCTTAGTGCGGTCCATGCAATACGGACATGAGAGACAACCATGAGTTCTTCATCCATATAACATTCCATAGGTCAAAAAGTTATTGATGGTCCACATTAGTGCGGCCCTCATCTGAAAATTCTGCTTTCTAGAAACATCATAGGTGTTGGCACCAACTTCCCACAGCTGATTTAACTCGTCTATCAATGGCTGTAAATATACATTGATGTTCCTCTTCGGATTGTTCGGACCCGGAATAATAACGGTGAGAAACATATACAGAGTCTTCATACATATCTAAGGCGGTAGATTGTATGGAGTGACGATCACATGCCAACACGAATACTGGGAGCCCAAAAGTTCGAATGGGGTAAAACCGTCGGAGGAAAGACCCAATCTGACATTACGCTGATCCGAAGCAAAATCTGGATACTCTCTATCTAAGTGCTTCTATGCTTCTCCATCAGATGGGTGATCCAACATTCCTTCGATCTGTTTCCGTCTATGCCAGATCATATTTTCTGCAGTCTCCTTCACCATAAACAACTTCTACAACCGCGACGTCAACGACAAGTAGTGCATCGAATCGGTAGGCTTACTTGCACCGGGAGTCCTACTTGAACTTGTTGCCTTGTAGCGATCAGCACCACAAAATCTGCACACGTCTTCATCCTTGTCGTCTTTGTAGTAGAACATGCACCCGTTGCGACATGCATCAATTTTCTCGTATCCCATCCAGAGAGATCTCACCATCCTCTTAGACCGGTAGAAGTCTCTTGGTAACTTTGCACCTTCCGACAAGATCTCTATAATCAACTCGATGATTCGGTTGTAGCATTCTTGAGACATGTTAAAATTGGACTTGATGCTCAGCAGTCTTGTAACTACCTGCAACGGTGAATGATCCTTACAACCATGATACAAAGGAGTCCTTGTATTCTCCAGCAACTTTATGAACTTTGCAGCATCGGCATTTGGTGCCTCCTCTGTCATATCATGATTGTTTGGATTGAAACTGGGCTCCGTAGCGTCAAAAACCATGTTCACCCACCCTTCGTCGTAACCAGCATGGTCATGGACATCCATAAACAGGAAATTAGGCTCCAGCTCCGATGCTAAAGGCACAAGTTCTCCATGTGACGTCCACTGAAAGTAATTCGGCATGAAATCTCTCGAGTACAAATGATATGTCACATCCACTTCTTGATAATATTTCATGTTGTGACATCTCACACATGGACACTTAATTTTGGTACGGTCCATGTACTGAGGGAACGCCTTGGCGAACTATAGAAATTGCTCTACACTATGTATAAATTTATCCCGTACGCCGCATATGTCATTAGGATAACGATTGTACATCCATGAACGATGCCGCAGATAGTAATTCATATCCATTTGACAATAATTCTACAAAGATAGATACACATTATTCGAGTATATTCCAAATTGATGCATATAGACACATGAGTATCAAATGAGTGTCGTCACATGTTCAACAAGAAGGTCCCCTCTCTGACCCCCCTTTCTGACCCCCTTCTACTTTGCTGCTTCTCATTCGACTCTCTTAGCATCCTATTCAGCATCATATGATATCTTCCTCAATCTCAGCCTAGAGAAGTGTTGAAATATTAATGTTAACCAAGGTTCACAGCATCGGTATCGGTATCGAAATCAGTTTCGATATCATTTACGATTGATATCATGAATCTCATAGCTTTCGCTAGCAGAGCACAATGTAGAGCCAAATGTGAAGCAGTGCTTCACATTCAAAATATTAGAAGTAAAAAGTTTTTGATTGGTGGTGGGACGAGTCAGAATCCTTTCTCGTCCCACCACCAATCAAAAACTTTTTACTTCTAATATTTTGAATATGAAGCTCTGCTTCACGTTTGGCTCTACATTGTGCTCTGTTAGCGGAAGCTATGAGATTCATGATATCAACTTTAAATGATACCGATAATGATACCGATACCGAAACTGATAATGTGAACCTTGGTTAATATTAATATTTCCACACTTCTCTAGGGTGAGGTTGAGGTAGATATCCTATGATGCGGAATAGTCGGCTTAATGACCCGAATGAGAAGAAAGGAAGTAGGGAAGCTCACTCTATACACTCTAGGATACTACGATATACTACTAGTATACTCACTCTATACACTCTTACTTATGCAAGCATTTTGAGGCAATCAGCGTTATACTAGATTTCCGAAAAAATCTATAACTCTGATAGGTCCAAAAAGCTTGGCATAAGTAAATTTAATTTCTATAGAAGGGCTCAAAATACTGTACCAATCATACCTACACTTCTAGGATACTCTATACACTATAGGTACTAGGATACTTCTTAGCAAGGTTCTCATAGTAGGTAACCCCCAATATCTTAGGATACTCTATACACTCGAGAGGATACTCTATAGGTACTAGGATACTCTATATACTCTAGGTACTAGGATACTCTATATATACACTCTAGGTACTAGGATACTCTATATAGTATATACTTCTTAGGATACCTCATATTCTAACCTGTCACTAGATACTCACCTCCTAGACACTCAAGTTCACTCATAGGATACCTCACTCAAACACTCACTCACTAGGATGCACATTAGCCCATAGCCACTTATGTGTTGTAACACCCAGTTTTCCAGATGAGAGTATTTTTGAAATTTTGTGATTATAATAATTATTATTGATATTTATTTTATATTATGATTTTTGGTGATTTTTAATAATTTTTAAACTATTTAAAAACTGCTTTGAGTCATGACTTGTGATTTTGATGTGCTGTCGGTGAAACCCTAGTGACTGTATGACCTAGAGCCTAACCATGTCATTAGTATATTTTAATTATCATTTTTAGCCTAGAAGAATTTGATCATTTTGGCTTATTTGATTTTTTAATTATTTTAATGAATTGGTGAATTCTAGTTGGACTTGACTTGTTGAGACCTAGTGGACTAGCCTAGAACCTAACCCTAGCTATGGTAACCCTAGTCTAACTTAGGTTAACCTACTTTTAGTCATTAGAGACTAATTTTGGAATAGGATGATTAGTTTGAGTGAAATCATTTCATGATTTATGGTTTAGTGAAATGACTTATGATTTCATGACTCAATGACTTATGACTTGGCCCATGGCCCATAACTAGAAGCCCTAACCCTAACTAAACCCTAAATGACCAGCCATATAGGGATTCCCACCCTATTTAAATACTTATTCATTAGGGTTGCCTCTTTTTATCATTCCAACACTTAGAGAAAAGAGAGGTATTCTTCCCCCTTCCAAAAATTCTCATTTATTCATTTGATCTCCTTTTTCATCCTAGTCTCTTGCATTAGGTTCTAATTTCTGTATATTTTATAATTCTGGAGGTTAATCTCAGCTTTGGGCTCATTTGGAGCATTTGGCCATCAAGAGGAACACCCCCCATTTGGAGCTTTTCCATACAATTTGCACCTATAGGTAAAACTCTTCAAATTGATTTAAATTGTTGTTTTCTTTGCATTTAGGGCTAGATCTAGGAGTCCCCTAGCTGTCCCTGGAATTTGGGCACAATTCGTGTCGGTTTCGTGTCCGTATCGGACACGTATACATTTGATAGGCTAGGTGTTCGATAGAATGCCCCTTAGGAATTTATTTTCGATTTTTGAAAATGTAATTACATGGATTGATAGATCTTGGTATGTACATTAAATTTTGTGAAGAGTGTTAGGTATTTTGGTGTCTTGTTGTGTCGGATTCTCGAGTTGGACATGCTGTGCACGCACGTACACGGTGTCCTGCATCACGGGCTGAATATCTCCCGACACAGGACACGTGGATACGCCAATTTTGGTGAGCATGATGGGACAATGTCTGCCACCATCCTCCCAAAATTTGGGGCCATATGGTGCAGTGTGCGAGGAGTTCTCCTCCTCGCACTGGCCGCACTGGCCGCGCAGGCGCGCTGTGCACGCGTGGAAATTGCCCACTAATACGGCCTCGTATCGACACGTCGATGACACTTGGACACGGGGCAGGATGTTCAGTCCCTAGCCCTATGTTCCTTCGACACGAGTGCAAGAGCACGTGGTACCTCGAGCACTGTGTCGAGCCCACGAAGGCTCGACATGGCTGAACGATGATTACTCTTTCCTGTTTTTTGAGAAATTCAAAGTTGATTTTGGACACTGTGTGTCCCAATTTATGGACACGAGACAAGTTGTGTGACACAAATACATGTGCACGAATAATTACCCCACACTAAATTGGCTTTGTATGGATTTCGATGTGTTAATTTCAGGTTTACCCATTTTTTTTCTGATACGTATCCTGCTATCAAGAATGCTGAGTTAGATTCAATATAAACTGATATTTTTTTATTACCATATTAATTCGTATACATGTATAATAGTTTACATTTAGTTTGGTTTATAATTTGTGTGTGATTTTGGGATGATAGGTTTTCAAATGGGTGTAAACTGTATTTTTACTGAACTTTCATGCTTACTGTCGATTCCTGTGATTGCTCACTGAAATTTTGATGTTCAATTACATGTATATTCATGTGCACATGTGTATTAACTACAGATGGATAGGTTTTACATGTTAGGACAGTTTGTTATCAAGTAAACAGGATTTTGGACTGCGTGTTGTATGTGGACTGATACGCAGTCTCGAACAATCATTTTCTGAACTTTATTGCTCCTAAAACTGATTTTTTTTAAGTTTATTAACCATGTTTAGATTCTTCTACATGAGTATTAGTCTACTATAAGTCTGTTTACTGATTTTGTTGGGTTTTAAAATTCGAATTTGCTCTTTTTGATTGTTGAATGGGGTGGTATCAAGGGATTGATTGAACTGTCAGTGCACTGATTCCTGAGATTACATTGACTAAAACCTGAGAATAGATAGGACTGAAATGTAGGTTAAATTCTGAGAACATTGTGTTTTCCTGAGATATTCCTGGACCTTGACACTTTTGTACACTGTTTTGGGTTGGACTGATTGTTAACTAATGTTCACGAACTGTCATTGACATAATATGCACTGTTCTCATTCTGATTTTTAATTCCCTGTTAGGACTATTTTTTTCCCTATTTAAATCACCATGTATTAATGCCATTATATGTGTAGTAGGTTACTGCTATGAGGGGTTTTGTTTGTGTAGGGATATAGGATTTTGGTCGTTATGAGAATGGGATTTGAATGTGGTTAAGGGCTGCCTGTGTATCAACTGATACACAGTCCTGGCATATACCTGAACTCTTAATCCCACTTTCTAGCTAATTTTGTTGATTATTTATCCTGATTAGAGGCATAAAATATGGTGCTATATCCTGAATTTATGTTTGAGTTGTCGATTGGGCTTGGATTGGTTGAACAGTCGACTGATCTCAGGTTCTTGAGAACCAGTTTTCTGAGAATTCAGTCCACTTGAAATTCTTGAGCTTTCCCTTTAAAATTTGAGTTGTAAGTTTGGTTTTGTGGTTAATAGGTTCAACTTCTTTTTGTTGGGTGTCAGTCCATGTTCCCATGACCTAGGTGGCTTAGCAGTTTCAACCCCCCATGCACTTTTCATTCATGCAAGTTAACCTGAAATCCATTTGTTCACTGTCCTGTTAAACACACACATCTTAGTTTTCAGATTATATCACACACACACTCAATGTTCCATTCACACACACACAACATCCCCTTCACTTTTGGTTCACTGTCAGCCCATAGACTCACACACACAAAACTGAATTTGAGCAAACACACTATTCCTGTCACCCTATATCACCCACAACACACACTTGAGCTCCCTTTCCTCTCTATATATATGTAAGTAGTGTAGAAGTGGATATGTGGACCTTGGCTTACTGTATAATGTGAAAGTGATATGTGTGCATGTGTATGCAAGTATAAATAGGTAATATATAAAGAGGCAAGCAAGTTAGGAAGAATGTAGGTATAAATGTTATATGCATATATCAATAAAGTTGTAGTATATGTAAATATATTGGTAATGGGTTGAATGCATGCCATCACCTTTAACCTACACACACATCTTGTGTATTGCCACCCTTGACACATACACTCTCTATTCCCTCATTCTCCCTATACACTATATATTATATAATGTTAGGCATGTATGTATGCAATGAATGGAGGATAGGTATATATTTATATCGTATCTAAGTTGATATACATTGTTGTTGTTCACATTGCCTTGTGATTGTATTTGTATGCTAGCCTATGGCTCATAGCCTGTGTGTATGGCTTGAATGCCACTGTAGGAGTGTGGTTGGCTTGTATAGCCTAGAAATTGGGTGTGCTTGCTAGTCTAGTTTTGGTTAGGCCTAGTGAGACTGACTAGACTAGGATTGACTTAGTTGACTAGATGTTGACTTAAGTTGACCCAGAGTTGACCTAGTTTGACCTAGACAGTTGACCAGGTTTGACTTAGAGTTGACTTTGACCTAGATTGACCCAGAAATTATGTAGATTGCATCGTAGATTTAATTTCCTTATTTTAAACATGTTATAACCTGTACTGCTCTATTTAGGACATTGTGACTCCGGTGTAGACATCTGATATTTTACTACTCTTCTCAGAGTAGTAGGCGAGTATATTCTCTGATAGTTCTCTCATTTACTTGTCAATTACTGTACTTCAGTTCTAGATAGTTTTATGTGATTCTTATAACACGTATGGATATTCTGGATTCATGTATGCGATACACATACCATCTGTCTGGCCTCTATTTTCTGGAACCACTACTGGCATCACCTTCTGAAATCACTACTGGAACCACCTACTGGAATCACTCTGGAATCTTTTGCTGGTATCATTATGTTTGGCTGGACTCATCTCGATTCTCGTGTCGTTTTCTGGATTCACTTGTACTTGCTGGGCGGAGAAATATTGGAATAGGCATGTGAACATACCCAAATACTGGAACCACTCCCTTGGAATTATACTGGAATGATAGCCATCTCACACCCGGCCAGGTGTGTGATGTGCCGTATTACCTACAGCCGTTCACATGTCGATCCCGATATTTTAAAACACACTGTTAGAGTATAGGCTGGACTCACCCTGGAATCCTTGATCACTATAACTGGAATCGTCCCTTACTGGATTCATCTTGTATGAGATTCATCCTGTACTGGACTTACATTGGAGTTACGCTGGTTTACATTTTCTGTCTGAACTTTATATCATATTACCCTGGTTTAGCTAGTTCTGTTTTTACAGTCTTCATTGCTATGATTCTTCTCTTGTTTAGTTATTTACTTTCTTTGTACTTTATCTGTCTTTCTTACCTTCACCTGAATATAAACTGCCATTTTCATCAATACAACTGTCTATAACTGCTTTATAGTTCTCTGTCATTTACTTGTGTTTTCTAGATGAGATGTGCTCATTCCTGTCCTGACTGGACCTGTTGAAATTTTACAGATGATTGTCCTGAGGATGCATGCCCTACATATTATGGACCCGGAGACGGGATGACTACCTTTGGCCCCGACTCTCAGGAGTGATCGGGATTTAGTTTAGTAGACTAGTATCTGTTTTCATGTTGATCTTGTTATAGAAGTTTTGAGACTTGTGTAGTACTTGAGATTTGTTGAGAGTTCTTATTATTTTAGTAGTTGTTCTTCTATTCTTAGTTTAATTCTTCTGTGTTTATCTTATCGTGCTTAGACTGTGATTGAGTTCAATATCTTATACTTGTCCTCCGTTCGGAGTTGATCTTGATGAGTACATTATAATTGCGTGAGTTGCTGGTTAGATAGTAACCTAGGACAGCGTTCTACCGCCGACACTACGGCGTAGGCTGGGCGTCGTTACGTACTCGTACCCTCACAGTGGGTGCGGGTCGTGACACGTTTTTAGTGGTGGCCCATGCAGGTCGAGAGTCGCATTAATGCGATATCGTGGTAGTACGACGACTTAGTTGTACTGCTGCGAACCTGCGATAGGATTGAGAGATAGGCTTTAACGGAGAGGTACTCAATCACAGTTGGAAAAAATTCTGCTTCAATTCATGCCATCTACATATCTTACTGACTTATCTTCTTTGCAATAAACTGTCCTCCTTTGATTTATCGATTCCTGCTGAGTATTGACTTCCTTTTCGATCTGTCTTCAGGATGGTGGAGACACGATCACATCGCTCTGGTACAGTAGCCGCTGGAGAGGGGTCTGCCACCTCTCGTCCATTGCAGCAGCCTGTTGAGACTGTAGCACCTTTTGTTCCTGATCAGACAGGAGCTACTGTAGCCATTGGGGGTATGCCTCCACTTGTTCAGAGGACGATCCCAGTCATTCCTGAGATGTTTCAGCAGCAACATCAGCAGCCACCTGCAGGGACAATTGACGCCGTTCAGCTGTTGGCTTTCTTCAGGCAGTACATGGAGGGTCAGCAGACCCAGCAGCAGAGGCACACGGCAGAGCTCAGCAGAGGCATTGATCTGGCAGTGACGGCAGTGGAGAGAGTCGTAGCTCAGCCAGCGGCAGCCTCGCAGCTGTACCAGCCACGGAAGAAGGGCATCCAGGACTTCCAGAAGATGCACCCGAGAGACTTCAGAGGGACAGAGGGGATCCTGTATGCCGATGAGTGGATCGAGCATATGGAGGAGATCTTCAGGCTGGCTGAGATCCCGACGAAGCTCCAGATAGAGGCAGCGGCCAGTATGATGCAGGATCTGGCCCGTACATGGTACCAGACCGACCCGAGGGTTGGCACAGCAGGACAGACTTGGGCAGCATTCAAGAAGCTGTTCAAGGAGAAGTTCTTTCCAGACGCAGCACTGGGAGCCCTCGAGACCCAGTTCGAGGCCCTAGTTCAGGAGACCCAGTCCGTGGAGGAGTACGCAGGAGAGTTCTGCCGCCTGAGCAGATTTATGGAGGACTTGTCGGAGACGACGAAGGCCCGGAGGTTCCGAAAGGGCTTGGTAAAGGAGGTCAAGTCCTACACCAAGAACGCCCGCAGCGCTACATTTGAGGAGATTCTGGTGGACGCACTAGCTGCAGAGGATGATCTTGAGCTTAGGCTCAAGAGGGGGCGAGACTTCCAGGGTGGTAGCAGCAGCGAAAGTCAGGCCAAGAGGCCCCATGTGCAGGCTCAGCAGGCACAGGCACCAGTGAGAGTGCAGCAGGCACAGCATCAGCATAGAGGACAGGACCGCGAGGTGCCGACATGTGCCTACTGCAGGAAGGCAGGGCATGTTTGGGAGTCTTGTAGGAGGAGGCTGAATGTTTGTCTATTTTGTGGGTCTAGTGCTCACAAGATGATAGATTGTCCCGCTGCACCTCCTTATGAGAGAGCTAGGCCACCTGTAGCTCAGCACCAGAGGGGTAGAGCTTTTGCGATGGCGGTCGAGGAGATCGACGCTGCAGGTGATGGGTTAGCAGGTTTGTCCTTCTCATTCTTCCTTCCCACTTTCTGTGTGATTCCCTTAGTACCTGCCAGGATATTGTTTGTGATTGCTAGATAGTGTAGCTACCCTGTTCGAGACTGTAAAATCACGACCAGTAGGATTGTGTTGCTTCGACCTTGATTTGCTGGGGGTTTGACCTAGGAAGGGTGCGATCATCTTAATTTCGAGGACAAAACTTTTCTAAGGTGGGTAGGATTGTAACACCCAGTTTTCCAGATGAGGGTATTTTTGAAATTTTGTGATTATAATAATTATTATTGATATTTATTTTATATTATGATTTTTGGTGAATTTTAATAATTTTTAAACTATTTAAAAACTGCTTTGAGTCATGACTTGTGATTTTGATGTGCTGTCGGTGAAACCCTAGTGACTGCATGACCTAGAGCCTAACCATGTCATTAGTATGTTTTAATTATCATTTTTAGCCTAGGAGAATTTGATCATTTTGGCTTATTTGATTTTTTAATTATTTTAATGAATTGGTGAATTCTAGTTTGACTTGACTTGTTGAGACCTAGTGGACTAGCCTAGAACCTAACCCTAGCTATGGTAACCCTAGTCTAACTTAGGTTAACCTACTTTTAGTCATTAGAGACTAATTTTGGAATAGGAGGATTAGTTTGAGTGAAATCATTTCATGATTTATGGTTTAGTGAAATGACTTATGATTTCATGACTCAATGACTTATGACTTGGCCCATGGCCCATAACTAGAAGCCCTAACCCTAACTAAACCCTAAATGACCAGCCACATAGGGATTCCCATCCTATTTAAATACTTATTCATTAGGGTTGCCTCTTTTTATCATTCCAACACTTGGAGAAAAGAGAGGTATTCTTCTCCCTTCCAAAAATTCCCATTTATTCATTTGATCTCCTTTTTCATCCTAGTCTCTTGCATTAGGTTCTAATTTCTGTATATTTTATAATTCTGGAGGTTAATCTCAGCTTTGGGCTCATTTGGAGCATTTGGCCATCAAGAGGAACACCCCCCATTTGGAGCTTTTCCATACAATTTGCATCTATAGGTAAAACTCCTCAAATTGATTTAAATTGCTGTTTTTTTTGCATTTAGGGCTAGATCTAGGAGTCCCCTAGCTGTCCCTAGAATTTGGGCACAATTCGTGTCGATTTCGTGTCCGTATCGGACACGTATCCATTTGATAGGCTAGGTGTTCGATAGAATGCCCCTTAGGAATTTATTTTCGATTTTTGAAAATGTAATTACATGGATTGATAGATCTTGGTATGTACATTAAATTTTGTGAAGAGTGTTAGGTATTTTGGTGTCTTGTTGTGTCGGATTCTCGAGTTGGACACGCTGTGCACGCACGTACACGGTGTCCTGCATCACGGGCTGAATATCTCCCGACACAGGACACGTGGACACGCCAATTTTGGTGAGCATAATGGGGCAATGTCTACCACCATCCTTCCAAAATTTGGGGCCATATGGTGCAGTGTGCGAGGAGTTCTCCTCCTCGCACTGGCCGCACTGGCCGCACGGGCGCGCTGTGCACGCATGGAAATTGCCTACTGATACGGCCTCGTATCGACACGTCGATGACACTTGGACATGGGGCAGGGTGTTCAGTCCCTAGCCCTAGGTTCCCTCGACATGAGTGCAAGAGCACGTGGTGCCTCGAGCGCTGTGTCGAGCCCACGAAGGCTCGACATGGCTGCACGATGATTACTCTTTCCTATTTTCTGAGAAATTCAAAGTTGATTTTGGACACTGCGTGTCCCAATTTATGGACACGAGACAACTTGTGTGACACAAATACATGTGCACGAATAATTACCCCACACTAAATTGGCTTTGTATGGATTTCGATGTGTTAATTTCAGGTTTACCCATTTTTTTTCTGATACGTATCCTGTTATCAAGAATGCTGAGTTAGATTCAATATAAACTGATATTTTTTGATTACCATATTAATTCGTATACATGTATAATAGTTTATATTTAGTTTGGTTTATAATTTGTGTGTGATTTTGGGATGATAGGTTTTCAAATGGGTGTAAACTGTATTTTTACTGAACTTTCATGCTTACTGTCGATTCCTGTGATTGCTCACTAAAATTTTGATGTTCAATTACATGTATATTCATGTGCACATGTGTATTAACTACAGATGGATAGGTTTTACATGTTAGGATAGTTTGTTATCAAGTAAACAGGATTTTGGACTGCGTGTTGTATGTGGACTGATACGCAGTCTCGAACAATCATTTTCTGAACTTTATTGCTCCCAAAACTGATTTTTTTTAAGTTTATTAACCATGTTTAGATTCTTCTACATGAGTATTAGTCTAATATAAGTCTGTTTACTGATTTTGTTGGGTTTTAAAATTCGAATTTGCTCTTTTTGATTGTTGAATGGGGTGGTATCAAGGGATTGATTGAACTGTCAGTGCACTGATTCCTGAGATTACATTGACTAAAACCTGAGAATAGATAGGACTGAAATGTAGGTTAAATTCTGAGAACATTGTGTTTTCCTGAGATATTCCTGGACCTTGACACTTTTGCACACTGTTTTGGGTTGGACTGATTGTTAACTAATGTTCACGAACTGTCATTGACACAATATGCACTGTTCTCATTCTGATTTTTAATTCCCTGTTAGGACTATTTTTTTCCCTGTTTAAATCACCATGTATTAATGCCATTATATGTGTTGTAGGTTACTGCTATGAGGGGTTTTGTTTGTGTAGGGATATAGGATTTTGGTCGTTATGAGAATGGGATTTGAATGTGGTTAAGGGCTGCCTGTGTATCAACTGATACACAGTCCTGGCATATACCTGAACTCTTAATCCCACTTTCTAGCTGATTCGTTGATTATTTATCCTGATTAGATGCATGAAATATGGTGCTATATCCTGAATTTATGTTTGAGTTGTCGATTGGGCTTGGATTGGTTGAACAGTCGACTGATCTCAGGTTCTTGAGAACCAGTTTTCTGAGAATTCGGTCCACTTGAAATTCCTGAGCTTTTCCTTTAAAATTTGAGTTGTAAGTTTGGTTTTGTGGTTAATAGGTTCAACTTCTTTTGGTTGGGTGTCAGTCCATGTTCCCATGACCTAGGTGGCTTAGCAGTTTCAACCCCCCCTGCACTTCTCATTCATGCAAGTTAACCTGAAATCCATTTGTTCACTGTCCTGTTAAACACACACATCTTAGTTTTCAGATTATATCACACACACACTCAATGTTCCATTCACACACACACAACATCCCCTTCACTTTTGGTTCACTGTCAGCCCATAGACTCACACACACAAAACTGAATTTGAGCAAACACACTATTCCTGTCACCCTATATCACCCACAACACACACTTGAGCTCCCTTTCCTCTCTATATATATGTAAGTAGTGTAGAGGTAGATATGTAGACCTTGGCTTACTGTATAATGTGAAAGTGATATGTGTGCATGTGTATGCAAGTATAAATAGGTAATATATAAAGAGGCAAGCAAGTTAGGAAGAATGTAGGTATAAATGTTATATGCATATATCAATAAAGTTGTAGTATATGTAAATATATTGGTAATGGGTTGAATGCATGCCATCACCTTTAACCTACACACACACATCTTGTGTATTGCCACCCTTGACACATACACTCTCTATTCCCTCATTCTCCCTATACACTATATATTATATAATGTTAGGCATGTATGTATGCAATGAATGGAGGATAGGTATATATTTATATAGTATCTAAGTTGTTATACATTGTTGTTGTTCACATTGCCTTGTGATTGTATTTGTATGCTAGCCTATGGCTCATAGCCTGTGTGTATGGCTTGAATGCCACTGTAGGAGTGTGGTTGGCTTGTATAGCCTAGAAATTGGGTGTGCTTGCTAGTCTAGTTTTGGTTAGGCCTAGTGAGACTGACTAGACTAGGATTGACTTAGTTGACTAGATGTTGACTTGAGTTGACCCAGAGTTGACCTAGTTTGACCTAGACAGTTGACCAGGTTTGACTTAGAGTTGACTTTGATCTAGATTGACCCAGAAATCATGTAGATTGCATCGTAGATTTAATTTCCTTATTTTAAACATATTATAACCTGTACTGCTCTATTTAGGACATTGTGACTCCGGTGCAGACATCTGATATTTCACTACTCTTCTCAGAGTAGCAGGCGAGTACATTCTCTGATAGTTCTCTTATTTACTTGTCAATTACTGTACTTCAGTTCTAGATAGTTTTATGTAATTCTTACAACACGTATGGATATTCTGGATTCATGTATGAGACACACATACCATCTGTCTGGCCTCTATTTTCTGGAACCACTACTGGCATCACCTTCTGAAATCACTACTGGAACCACCTACTGGAATCACTCTGGAATCTTTTGCTGGTATCATTATGTTTGGCTGGACTCATCTCGATTCTCGTGTCGTTTTTTGGATTCACTTGTACTTGCTGGACGGGAAAATATTGGAATAGGCATGTGAACATACCCAAATACTGGAACCACTCCCTTGGAATTATACTGGAATGATAGCCATCTCACACCCGGCCAGGTGTGTGATGTGCCGTATTACCTACAGTCGTTCACATGTCGATTCCGATATTTTAAAACACACTGTTAGAGTATAGGCTGGACTCACCCTGGAATCCTTGATCACTATAACTGGAATCGTCCCTTACTGGATTCATCTTGTATGAGATTCATCCTGTACTGGACTTACATTGGAGTTACACTGGTTTACATTTTCTGTCTGAACTTTATATCATATTACCCTGGTTCAGCTAGTTCTGTTTTTACAGTCTTCATTGCTATGATTCTTCTCTTGTTTAGTTATTTACTTTCCTTGTACTTTATCTGTCTTTCTTACCATCACCTGAATATAAACTGCCATTTTCATCAATACAACTATCTATAACTGCTTTATAGTTCTCTATCATTTACTTGGGTTTTCTAGATGAGATGTGCTCGTTCCTGTCCTGACTGGACCTATTGAAATTTTACAGATGATTGTCCTGAGGATGCATGCCCTACATATTATGGACCCGGAGACGGGATGACTACCTTTGGCCCCGACTCTCAGGTGTGATCGAGATTTAGTTTAATAGACTAGTATCTGTTTTCATGTTGATCTTATTATAGAAGTTTTGAGACTTGTGTAGTACTTGAGATTTGTTGAGAGTTGTTATTATTTTAGTAGTTGTTCTTCTATTCTTAGTTTAATTCTTCTGTGTTTATCTTATCGTGCTTAGACTGTGATTGAGTTCAATATCTTATACTTGTCCTCCGTTCGGAGTTGATCTTGATGAGTACATTATAATTGCGTGAGTTGCTGGTTAGATTGTAACCTAGGACAGCGTTCTACCGCCGACACTGCGGCGTAGGCGGGGCGTCGTTATGTACTTGTACCCTCACAGTGGGTGCGGGTCGTGACACGTGTTCTCACAATAGGGTTGCCACATAAAACTACTTTTTGACAGTCCCCTCCTCTCCAAATTGTCACATACTCACAAGCATGTGAGTGTGACACACTAAACAGCATGTCGTGTCAGCGTGTGTGTGTGTATCGTGTCAGCGTGTCGTGTCAATGTCGTGTCAATATGTGTGCATATCATACAACATGTGTGTGTTGTGTCAGCGTATGTGCGTGTCGTGTCTGTGTCATCACATCAGGAGGAGGGATCTAGGGTTAGGGTTTACCTGCCTTGGTCGGAGTCGGGTCGGGGTCGCTGAGGTTGGAGCAGCGGCGGAGGGGACTTATCGGGTCGGCATCGACGAGAGGACTCGACGGTGGAGGTACGACGGAGGGACGGGGGTCGCCGATGGAGGGGGGTCGCCTAGGGGAGGGGGTCCCAGCACCCTATATGAAAGATTTTAGCGACGTCCTATAAAGACGTCGCTAAACGTCACTGTTAACTAATAAACTTGCGACGTACTGGAGTAAGAGTCACAAAACATCGCTGAATAAAATCAATCAGCGACGTTCTGCGACTAAACCGTGACTTGTTATTTCCAAACCATAATGCTAGTCGCTATCAGTCGCTAAACGTTGCTGAATACGATGTTCAGTGATGTCACTTTAATATGTCGCTAAATACACAAAAAATAGCAACTTATTTAGTCGAATATGACTTATTTTGGTAGTGATCACCAAAACTCAAGTTACTAGGTCTTGATGCACATAGGAATTTGCTTTTAGATGGAAAGCGAATAAAAAATTCTCCTGTAAATTTGATTACTCCATTGCCAGATTTTGTCGTCAATATACTTCTCCATAAATCCTAATTCAATATCTACCTCTGAAGGGGAGCTTGAATTGAGCTGAAACTGACCGAATTTAGGCTGAGTAACGTTCAAATTTTTGAATGTTTGAGACCGTTTCTGAGGAAGGAATGAGTCAAACAACAAACTAGTTCATGTGGGACCGAATTCGGTCCGAGTTTGGGTGGGACGGAATTCGGTCCAAATTTTCCTATTTTCCACATCCAAAAACTTTAGGGTTTTAAAACTTGAGTTTGGACTGAGTTCGAGCAAAACTCATTTGGTGGACTAGGTTTTGGTTTTGAATGGTTTGGTTTAGGTTTAGACTTCCTAGTGCCAGTGCGCATCCGACTTACATTGTATCTTAATAATAAACATAAAAAATACATAAAGAAAGTAAAAAAAATCGAGAAGCCAATCTTTTCTTTTACAATATAAGTTGAAGCTTGAAATGCAGAAAACTTGTTGTACGATTTTGTATTGTGTCGTATCGAGTCATAGTTGATCAATATCAAAATCTAGTTGACTGTTGACTATTTGGGCCAACATAAACAATATCATCGAAATATAAACAAGGAATAAGTAGCGCTCAATTTTATTAAGTTTGAAGGTAAATGAGAGAATGATCAAAACTACTCACCATAAAGAATAGCCTTTTGATTCCGACCGAGTGTATACTGAACAATTTCTCAGATAGATGATTCACTACTAAAATAACTCATTTTAGCGACGTTCGGAAACGTCGCTAAATAAGGAAATTACGTCGCTAAAACCAATTAGCGACGTATTTAGTGACGAAAAAGGGACGTCGCTTAAAGGCAAGTCGCAGATGGCACTTTAGTCGCCGAATGTCGCTATTGGCGACGCGTAATTAATTGTCGCTAGCCGTCGCCAAAATTGCGACATCTAGCGACGTCCAATTGCGTCGCCAAAATGACGACGTAAAGCGACCACTCGCGACGCTCTGTTATTTATATATGATGACATGGCATGACAGCCACGTGGGCAACGTAGCGACGCATACCGACAGATTTAGCGACGTCCACCCTCAGTCCACGTCAGCATATTAGCGACGTCTAGCGACGTAACGTCGCTAACTAGCGACGTATAGCGACGTGTATCTGCCGTCGCAGTACGTCGCAGAATATCGCTATACGTTGCAGATGTTAAAAAAAATTTTAAAAAATATAATTGATATTTTTGTTATGCTGTGTTTCTGTGTTTACAGTGTGTGTGAAGTGCAGTGTTCGAACCATCGACAGTTTCGCTTACTGTTCTATGTTTTATCTTGGATAGAAAGAGCAACAGTTCAGGGTGCACTTCTCAGAGCTTCCTCTTCACGTCCTTCACCTTCTCGGGAACCTTTACGACGTCCGAGAAAGTGAAGGACGTGAAAATGAAGCTCTCAGAAGTGCACCCTGAACTGTTGCTATTTCTATCCAAGATAAAACATACAACAGTAATCGAAACTGTCGATGGTTTCCGAACACTGCATTTCACATTCACTGTAAACACAGACACACATCATAACAAAAATACACAATATATTTTTTTAAAATTTCGGCAGCACCTCCTTTGTATATCAGATCATCGCTTATAACCCAGCGTAGGTATATTTGTCATCCCCATCACAGATATCACAAAGTAAATATCACAAAGTAAATATGACAATAAAAATACCAACAAAGTAAATATCACAAAGTAAATATCCAACAAACATACATGTCCACAATGGAGGGCAAATAAGAATGAAAATCAGTGTACAGAACGGTCAATAGACCCATAGGGCCAATACATACAAAGATGATAAAAAATATCTACTGGATCACTGAGGACTCCTGCCGCACATCTGGGATAGCATGTACTCATACTGCTCCTGGGTGAGCTGCACCGTAGGGGCAGTAGGAGGCAGTAGAATGTCTGGAGTCGGCGCCGTCGATGGACCGAGAGGACGTACCTGCTCCAGCTCTCGCAGTCGCTCACCATGCGCAGCAAGGGTACTCACCACCTTCTCAGTATACTGAGCGAGTGAGGCAGATATGCTCCTCTGCGATCCCTCCAGCTCGACCTGTCTACGCTCTGTGCGATGCGTAGACTCGGTGAGCGTCTGCAAGCTGGCAGCTGTAGTCTGATGCAGACTCATCAACTCATGTATACTGCGCTCGACCGTATTAAATCGTCCGGTGACGATCGGAGGGTCGGATCGTCGCTCGACCGCATCAGAAATCTGCTGCTGCAACTCGCGACACAGCTCCTCGATCTGACGACGAACATCCTCAGCTCGTGACGACGTCTGCGTAGCCGGAGACTGCGTACTGACAGAGGGGGCCCGGGATGACTCCGAAGCCAAATACGCGCCGTAGGATCCCGTACCGTAGTACGTACCCTTCTGAAGACCGCCAACGGCGGTCATCCAGAGCTCGTCCAGCGATGGAGCTGTAGGCGGCTGGGAGGAAGTACCAGCCCCTCCCTCTGCTTGCGCACTAGCAGCAGCAGCAGCAGCCGCCTCCTCCTGTAGCCGAACAAACTCGGCCTAGAACATGTTTGCTAACGTGTAAGTGTTTGCTAAAGTCTATATTGATATATATTTTCATGTTTTCTAAATTATAGTAAATTAATATAAAGGATAGAACGTACATATGCATGCGTCGCTCGCTCGTCAATGAACTCCCCAGCCCTCCGATGGGTGACCAGGAAGACGGTCACCATGTTCGGGTCCTCACCCTTTTTTACCTGTTAAAATATATTATCTATTATTAGTATTAAACATTCTATAGAACTACATATAAATTAATGTCCGTCATAGGAAACGTACCAGACGACGAAAATGCTCCGTCATCGAAATGGAGCCAACACACCACTTACCAGCGCTCGACCGCGCCACCTTGGCCTTCTCAGACCGCTCCTGGTACTTGGGCTCGCTGAATCTAGCCTTCATCGCAGTCCACTGCTCTGGCGTAATCCAACCCTGGATCGGCTGTCCGGAGCGATCACGACGCTTCTGGTCGTCGATCGCATCACGGATGAGCTTGGCTATGACGGCAGAAAATTGGCCCTCGATCCTCGCCGCCCGGTGTGGTGGATAGAAATAGGTCCTCTACAAGAAGTAAAATACAAAAGTTGTATAATATACACAAATGATTATTAAAATTTAAAAATAAATAAAATTTTTACCTTGAAGTGGGCGATCCAAAAGGCCGTCCTATCTGCAGAAGCATCTGAGTAGTTGAGCCAAGGCCCACCATAGTTCTGCCTCACAAATGTCCCTAGCTGTCTCTGTACTGCAGAAGGCCGATATCTATACAATAATAATTTTTCATGAATATATATGTACATATAATCATTTGAAAAATATATAATAATTAATTAACTTACTTCATAGGCCCGTCCGTCCAAATCTCCATACGCGTCTCGTCCGGGGGAGCGCATGGAGGGTCGCTCTCACCTCCTGTCTGGGCAGGATCAGTCTGATCGCCGTCCTTCATATGCTCGGTGTGGGCTCCCTCCATAGAGCCGTCGACAGTAGGAATGCTGGACGGGGGATAAGGGATGCTGGACGCGGGATCAGGAAGGCTGGACGACGAGGGAGGAGTCGCCAACCTGCTAGAACTGCCCTATCCCGGTAATGGACCAGGAACAGAACGGTACACTGGCGTACTCGGAGATGAAGATGAGGGTACGGAACTGCCCTCTCCATCTCCAGCCCGAGGCTGACGGGACTGCCTAATATATAATCCTCCGCGTCGTCCAGATGGTCTAGTCATACCTGACAATAAAATATATGACAATAAAACAAAAAAACATATTTATATGATAGACATCACAGATTTTTGAAAACTATCATAGTCATAAAGTGTCACTGAAATGTCAATAAAAGTGTCAATAAAGTGTCACTGAAGTGTCACAGATTTATATGATAGAAGTGTCACTAAAGTGTCAAATATGATGATAAAACAAACGTACAGATTTAATCATCTTCTGAAAATTCATCTAGTTCGTTTAGCTCATCTACTTCTTCTTCTTCTTCTTCTTCTTCTTCTTCTTCTTCTTCCTCCTCTACATCTTCACTTTCATCTGCATCTTCCTCTTCAGATAATTCGACGCCGATAGTTTATATCAACAAGACCGTGCTTGTCTACTTTCCAACCTTGACCTTCAATCGGATCGAACCAATCACACCTGAATAACACAATCTTAGCAGGCTCTATTCCATAACTATAAGTCAGCTCCACGATCTTCTGTAGCACGCCATAGAAATCGTTGTCCGCATCAACATCTTTGTAGTTCGAAGATCTGATACACAAACAGCTGTTTTTGGTGGAATCGAGATCCACAAAGTTGTCTCTGATCGGGCAAGTTGTTGACTTGAACCTAAACCCATTAACACAGTAGCTTGGCCATATTTTTGCAGCATAAATTGGTCCCTTGGCTAGCATTCTAATAGACTCATTCTCAAGTCTTGCGTATGGACGATCGACCTAAATACCACGAAAGAAGCAATTAAGCTCATTCTCAATCAAGTGCATATACAAAAAGGTAATTACAGAGTTCTCAAGTCTTACATATGCACTCAACCATGATGAAAAATAACGCCTCATTTCTTGTTCTAGTTTTTCTTCTGTTATGTGTGACCTACCCGACCTCACATCATCATTAAATATGCTGAAAACAACATCGTTCAATTAATGTAATAGTATAATAATTAACACTATTAAAATAATATAGACGTATTAATTACTTACCCCTCTAGTTTCTCTACTTCCTCCTTGTCGCAGTTGAGTAATACATACACCTGAGCAGCCCTTAGCTCATCATCGTTCAGATATCTCTTTTTCATCTTACCCGATGGCTTTCCTGGAGCATTGAATACCTTCAGTATTGTATCATTACTTTCATGATCTCCCTCGTCGTTTCTGGAAGCTCTCGTTCTATTAGTTGCAACTTGAGGCTTGAAATACATTGAACAAAAGTTTGTAATCTCCTCGAGAACATAGGCTTCACAAATAGAACCCTCGACCCGTGCCTTATTTTTCACCTTTCTTTTTAGGTGATTCAAATGTCGCTCGAACGGGTACATCCATCGATATTCGACGGGTCCACCAACACGTGCCTCATAGGATAGATGAATCGGCAAATGCTCCATAGAGTCGAAGAATCCAGGAGGAAACACCCTCTCTAGCTTGCATAGTGTTACCACAATGTCCTTCTCTTGCTTTTCTAGACGATCAACGAGCAATTTCTTAGAACAAAGATCCCTGAAGAATATGCTAAGCCCCGTCAATGGATCCCAAACTGCCTACGGTAAGAATTCCCGAAATGCAATCGGAATTAACCTCTCCATGAATACGTGACAATCGTGGCTCTTCATACCCGTCAATTTGTTTTCCTTCGGATCGACACATCTTCTCAGATTTGACACATATCCGTCTGGAAATTTTAGGCCCTGGATCCACCGACAAAGTCTCACTTTATCCTCCTTGTCCAGCGAGAAAATTGACTTCGGCAGGAACTGTTTTCCATTCTGCTGTATCAAATGCAACGCAGGGCATTTGCATATTTCTTCTAAGTCCAACCTGGCCTTGGGATTGTCTTTCGTTTTTCCCTTTACGTCCATCACAGTATTAATTATGTTATCAAACACATTCTTCTCAATATGCATGACATCAAGATTATGTCTGATCAGATTGGTACTCAGTATGGCAGATCCCAGAATATGCTCCTCTTTGTCCAGTTATGAACTCTACCAAATCCATCGCACTTGTACCCAGTTGTAGGATCTTCGATAGCACTTGGAAAATCTTTAACCTCCTCCCATATCGTGGCTCCGTACCACCTTGGCGGTAGATCACCCTTCTCTACAACGCCGGCACGGAAAGCATTCCTGTTCCTTCTGAATGGATGATCTTTTGGCAGAAATTGCCGATGACAATCAAAGAAGCACGGTTTTCCGCCGTGTTTCAAGTGGAAAGCCTTACTACGGTCCATGCAATACGGACATGAGAGACGGCCATGAGTGCTCCATCCAGATAACATTTCATAGGCCGGAAAGTCGTTGATGGTCCACATAAGGGTTACCTTCATCTGAAAATTCTGCTTCCTGGAAACATCGTACGTGTTAGCTCCTACTTCCCATAACTGATTCAACTCATCTATCAAAGGCTGTAAGTACACGTCAATGTTCCTCTTGGGATTGTTCGGACCAGGAATTATAATGGTTAGAAACATGTACTGAGTCTTCATGCACATCCAAGGCGGTAGGTTATACGGAGTGATAATCACAGGCCAGCACGAATACTGGGATCCCGAAAGACCAAAAGGAGTAAAACCGTCAGAAGATAGTCCCAACCTGACATTTCGCGGATCTGAAGCAAAATATGGATACACTCGATCAAAGTGCTTCCACGCTTCTCCATCGGATGGGTGATCCAACACTCCTTCAATCTGTTCTCGCATGTGCCAACTCATATTTTCGGCCGTCTCTTTCACCATAAATAATCTTTGCAACCGCGGCGTTAAAGGCAAGTAGTGCATTGAATCGGTTGGTCTTCTTGCACCTGTAGACCTTCTTGTACTAGTTGTCTTATAGCGATCAGCACCACAAAATCTGTACACATCTGCGTCCTTGTCGTCTTTGTAGTACAACATGCACCCATTGCGACAGGAATCGATTTTCTCGTATCCCATCCAGAGCGATCTCACCATCCTCTTAGACCGGTAGAAGTCTTTAGGCAACTTAGCACCCGCCGGCAAGATCTCTATAATCAACTCCAACACTCGGTTGTAGCATTCTTGCGACATGTTAAAATCTGACTTAATGCTCAACAGTCTTGTAACCACCTCCAACGGTGAATGATCCTCTCAACCAGGATACAATGGAGTCCTTGCATTCTCCAGTAACTCCATGAACTGTACAGCATCGGCGTTCGGTGCCTCCTCAGGTGCATCATGAACGAAACTAGGCCCCGCAGCATCGAAAACCATGTTCACGCACCCGTCGTCGTATGCATGATTATCTGAAACAAAATTAGGTCCCGCATGCATATATGGCGCAACATAAGGCTCCGGCTCTGATGCTAAAGACACAAGTTCTCCGTGTGCGGTCCACTGATAGTAATTAGGCGTAAAACCCCTCGAGTACAAATGATATGTCACTTCCACTTCTGGATAATATTTCACGTTATGACATTTCACACACGGACACTTAATTTTGGTGCCGTCCATGTACTGAGGGAACGCCTTAGCAAACTGCAGGAACTGCTCTACTTCCGCTATATATTCATCTCGCACACCATACATATCATCAGGACGACGATTGTACATCCATGAACGATTCCGCAAGTAGTAATTCATATCCATTTGGAAATAATTCTGCAAAGATGGACACACATTATCCAATAGACACAAATTCGTATATTATATCTTATTAGGGTCACATTAGTAGCGGACAGTTACTAATATCAATGATATGCAATCTAGGTCAAACTAGGTTATACTAAGTCAAACAAAGTCAAACAAGGTCAACCTAAGTCAAACAAAGTCAAACAAGGTCAAAGTAGGTCAAGGGTTGACCTATAGTTGACTTTGTCAACTCTTAGTCTAATCTAAGTCAAATATCCTATTTCTAGTCATTACCTACCAAGGTACCGTTTACCTTATCGCTATTGGTATCCCAATACCAATACCTTAAGTTGGTACCCTTTACCTTATCGCTATTGGTACCCTTTACCTTATCGTTATTGGTTAACAGTCAATTCAATTTCAGTTATTCAAGGGAATCAGTTGACACATTCAGTGGATTTATCTCAGGAATAGGAAAACCAATCTCAGTCCTATTTACAGTTTAAGGAAAATGAAATCTACAAGGACTGTTACTCAAATAGACCACCTGTTGACTGATACAAGAATACCTATCATCAAAAGCCCCAAACTCGAGCCACACTCCAAACACTGACCCATTTGTGAAAATAGGACTGAACCTGTGTGGCATGGACTGATGCATGGTAGGTAGGTGACTAGACACTTGATGTTAGGGACTGATACTCAAGTATTTAGTCAAGTGACCTCAGGAACTGAACTCATATTCAATAGGAGACTGAACTAACCAATAAGCAATTTGGGGGCTGAATAATTAATTCAAAACTGATTTAAGGACAGGCTGGACATCTAAGTTGATAATTAATGTCGATGTGCAAGGGTGGAATGAACTAAAAAGGTAATCCTTCAACCAAACAATACCTAATCTATATGTCAGTCATGGGACTGAACAACTGAATACAAGACAAATAATAGGACTGGAACTAAATAAATGTATGGAACTAAATAAATGCCTGGACTGATATAAAGAGATAATATGGACTGCAATATATATATATATGTATAAAATATGAGGAAACAATGCACAAACTGTTCTCAGATTGACACGTATATATATGTGTGTGTGTCATGTGTGTGGTGTGCTAATAGTGTGTGTGTACAATAGGGTGTGTGTATATAGGGTAAAGTGTGCCATGTGTGTGTACATAACATGGGCTAGGTGTCTCAATGTGTGTGTGTACATAGGAATCAATAGTGTGAGTGAATTAGCTATTCTCGATTTTGAGTGTAATGTGAGTGAGCTATAAGAGAAACAGTATACACAAACAGTGTATTAATCTCAGGAAAATCAGTAGATAGCAGTAGTGTGTGTTTATATTCTCAGGTTACACTTATGTGTGTGTGTAGATAGGTGTAAACAGTGTATAATTTCTCGAGAAAATTCAGTGTAATGTGTGTGTGCCAATATGTGAAAACAGTGTATAAAAATTGTTCTCAGTTTTGACAGTCAATGGCATACGAAAACCCAAGAATCCCCAATCAATGTGAACCCTAACATGCACATTAATTCTCAGAGAAGATATGGGATTAATCATAATGGTTTAATCATTCAAAATCAGTTTAAACCAATGTTAATCTCAGAAAATTAATATATAGTGAACTATGTATCAGAAAATTGTGGATAAACCAAATTCGAAATCCAAATTCAATTAATAGCAAAATCTAATGGTTGGTAATGATATGTGTATGTGTCATAGAGTCACACGTGTCGAGTGTCCACCAAAACAGGACACAATCGTGTCCAAATTATTTTTTAACACACACGAACACAAATGACACAGTGCAGTCTCGTGCACGTGTCCACGCGTGTGTGTTCGTGTCTGTGTGTGTGTGCGTGTGTGTGTGTGTCCGTGTCTGTGTGTGTGTGTGCGTGTGTGTCCGTGTCCGTGTGTGTCCGTGTGCGTGTGTGTGTGTGTCCGTGGGAGAGGAGGAGGAGGAAGGAGAGGAGTTAGGTTAGGGTTTACCTGAGGAAGAGGAGGAGGAGGTCGGATTGGGGGAGGAGGAGCTCGAGGAGGAGGATCTCGAGGAGGAGGAGCTCGCCGGAGGGGGAAGGAGTCGCCGGGGGGGAGGGGGTCGCCGGGGGGGGGGGGGCACTGACAGAGGGGGAGGGAGTCGCCGGGGGGGTGGGGGGGGGGGAAATGAAATTTTCGGATTTTCGAGTGAGAATGAGGGGGAAAGAAGGCAGCTGCGTGCCCTAAGTAAAATAACTTAGCGACGTCACGTTTTGACGTCGCTAAACGTCGCAAAATTGGCGACATGTACATAAAATATGTCGCTGAACGTCGCTATTCGGCGACGTAGTACACTCCTGTCGCAGAACGTCGCTAGACAGCGACGTTTTGCGACGTGTTTAAAATGACGTCGCTACTGGCGACGTCATTTATTACCGTCGCTACATTACGTCGCTATTTGATGATATTTTAGTAGTGATTTGATGTGATGCACGTTCATCTTAATCACGTTCATCTTAATCTGTAAAACCATAAAAACGAGCCCAATTCCATAAATCACCCAATCCGACCAAATTAAGCAAGTTTGTATCATCACTGAAATCTTGCAATTTCTCTCACAACTCAAATCCAACTAGCTTATTCAATACAAGAAGCAAACAGAATGCTTTCTCTCGCATCGAAGCATTACTTCGATCAAGTAGATCTCTGAATGATTCTGTCGCATGAATCCAATACCAACCAGGTCCTTCGAGCCAAAAAAAACTAACCCATTGCATTGCAAAAAGCGAGGCATTACAATTTTGAGGTGTAGTTTCCTGTAATAATTTATGCAATACATTGATTATCAACTTTCCTAGTGCAAAAAACTTTAATAAATTTTTTGAAATTGCTATAAATCCTAAAATCAACGTAAATTTGAAAAATTAAGTTATTCTAGAGTGGTAGAGTACCATTTCTAATTTGTGGATCTTTATTATTGGTTAGATGTCAAGGTACATCATCCCGATAATCCTAATTCAACTACACCATATTACTTGTTTCTTAAGTGGTAAGTGGATTTTAGGGTTTTCCACATCAAATAAAGTTGAAAAGATTTTTCCAATCTCTTGTTATGTTTTATTGGGAAGCGAATTCTACAATGCTTCCACGTTATATTCATTTGCAGGTGCATCAGGTTTTAGGGAAGTAAGAATGTAGACGAAAGAGTTATCAGCATACCATGAAATTTATTCTCCCAATGCTAGAAGTTGCTTCTATTGAAACAAATCAATTTGGCATGTTTGTTTTTCGTTATCTTCATGCTCATCTATACTTCTACCAATGATAAATACTAAAATATTGCTTTGAATTACTAAGACTATTTTAACTTACTACGAGTTTGTGTAGTTGAAAACAATAGTGAACTAAGGCACGTTATATTTCTACTTTTAAAGCTATTGCTCCCACTCTGAGGCAATAGGAATTGGTACGATTAATTCCTTCTATTATAGTACAAACAAACCATTTTTTTAGTTTTGATTCGCTGTCTTGCATTGGCAGAAAATTAGAATCGAAGACGTGATCTTTAATTTAGAATACTAGAGAAAGAAAGGTTAGAAGAGAAGGATTTTTTTTTTAGAATAACTTTGGTCACTCCTTTTATAGGACAAAGAACATCTTCAGTGCTTCCAAATATTGAGATAGAAAGACACCTATACAAAAGGCACCTCTTTTATATAAAAAAGCAACTCTTTTCACTTATAAAAGGATGCGTACTGTTGGAGTTTTGGTTTTTCCTTTAGAAAGCTTTAGTCCCACATCGGAAAAAACAAAGAGATTGTATCTCTATATATTAGCTTTGCTATTATTGGAGATGCACATGTGGTGTGGAGGTACACATGGGTTTGCCACGTGGGGTTATTTTTCTAATGGAAAAAAGGCTAAAATCAACAATTAAAGCATTCATGCTTTTTGCTCTTGGGAAATTTATTTCCAAGGGAGCTAAGCCTCGGACTTGGGCTCATGGGCTCATGAGGCGTAATGTGGCGTTTTGTTGGCGCACTTTGCATTTAGCATCGTCGCTAGGCGCATAGTGCGCGGCCACGTTGCGCAAGCCCAGTTGCGCATGCCCAGTTGCGCAAGCCCAGTTGCGCTGCCCAGGTGCGCGCACAGGTTGCGCTGGGTTGCGCGGGTTGCTCGGGTTGTACGGGCTCGCTGGTTGCGCTGCGTGCGCCGTGTGCGAAGTGCGTGCAGTGTGCGCAGTTCAGTGCGCGATCTGTCGCGCAGAGTGCAAGGAGCGCGGGGTGTGCGTAGTTGGTGCAACTTGCAGCAGAACGTGCATTTGCATGTTCTGGCTGTTGCTACATGTTCGGGGTGGTTATTACCACGTCCCTAACTTTGTGGCAACCGAACAATTGCTGCTTGGCCTATATAAGGCATCATCTCTCTCTCTCAAGGCTGGAAAAAAATACATACAAGAAAGAGAAGCCACCACAGAAAGTTTACGACGTATTTTTTAGCACAAGTAAACTGAGAATTCAGAAGTGTTCTTTAACACAGTTCTGATCTTCCAGCAGCCTTCGAGAGAGAGAGAGAAAAGGCGCCACACCAGCGTTGCTTTTGCACGGGAGTTCGTGTCCATCCGAGAAGTCAGAAGAGCAGGAGTGTTCCAAGTTCTCCGACGAACTTGCTGGTTCCTGGAAGCTGTTCGTGTAGGGCGAATAAAGCTTTGAGCAACGGTGATTATTCAACCCAGCAGGAGTTCTTCCATCTTTTGTCAGTCACCTTCTTCATTGCTGCCAGTAATTCAGATTGTATCTTCTTTTTAGAAGTATTACGATCGATTGCTGTTGATTACGAAATCTTTTTAGATTCTCGTAATTCAGAATCACCTTCCTTGAAGTGTTGATTTGGAACATTATTTTTACAATTGTTTCATTTTTTCAGTTTTCCATCGAAAAATTGTGCCTCGGCACTAACAATCTCAAAGCTTTATTGCTACGATGGAAAACGTTAATGTTTCACTCTTCAATTCTAACTTTTGTAAGTTAGAAAAGTTTGATGGAGAATATTACCAAGTCTGGAAGAGGAAGGTATATCTCACCCTTCAACTCAAAGACGTAGATCACGTGCTTCTGGAGGAAGAACCTACTGTTCCAGATGTTGGGTCTGCTGCCGCAATCACCACGGCTACTGAACTGCAAGCAAAATGGAGAAGGGAAAATAGTATTTGCAGGCTGCTTATCCTGAATGCTATGGAAGATTCCCTTGCAGAATCCTATTCTAAAAAGAATATCGCTAGAGACATATGGGAGTCTCTAGAAAAACTCTACGAAGAAGACAAGAACCGCAGAAAAATATTTGTGGTTGAAAAATATTACAAGTGGTTCTTTGAGGACGAAAAGTCTATGCTGTCGCAGGTGAAGGAGTTCCTGAAACTGCGACAGAAGTTGGAAGACGAGGCAATGCCCCTCCCCAACAAGTTTTTTGTTGGAGGGATTGTCTCAAAGCTCCCCGCTGGGTGGAGCAAGTTCTATGCAAACATGTATAGAAAGAAGCTGGAGATCACCCTTGAAGATCTCCTGCAGGAAATCTATGTTGAGGACCAGATGCGGGCTCAACTGAAGGTAGACGCACTGTCCAAGCAATTGGCTAACGCCAATATGGTTCATACCAAGGAACCAAGGGGAAAGCAGGCGGCTTTCCACAGCAAGAAGAAGGACCCTGACAATCTAAAAGTCAAGGGAACTTCTATCAAGAAAAAGAAGCCAAAGTCTCAAATGTCTTGCTTCAAGTGTGGCAAGAAGGGCCACTTTAAGAATGAGTACAAAGCAAAAACCAAGAAATCAGAGCAAGGAGAGCCTAGTAAGGTATCTATGATCACTAACATTATTGCTATGATTGCGCAGGTTGATGCGGTAAGGACTGACTCTGACTGGTGGGTAGAAACCGGAGCCTCCTGCCATGTCTGCTCCAGTAAGGAGTGGTTCACCACCTATACACCTACTTCTGAAGTGGTTAGGATGGTGAACCAGGCACAAGCTGAAGTGCTCGGGATCGGGACGGTGGTGTTGAAGCTGACTTCGGGGAAGTCTCTGATGCTTCAAGGCGTGAAGCACGTACCTGCTATCGCCAAGAACCTGATCTCAGGAGGCCTACTCTGCAAAGTAGACCTCAGGATGGACATTAATGCTGGCTAGATGGTGATGTCTATCAAGGGAATATATTTCGGAAAAGCTTTTTATACCGAAGGAATATTCAAAATTCAGCTTGTAAATCAGTCCAATATAATTAATGTGATTAATGAAATCACTCCTTCTGCTTATACTCTTGAGTTGTGGCATAATAGGCTAGGACATGTTCATTATAAACGAATAAACAGAATGTCTAGTCTAGAACTTATCTCCAAGTGTGGGGGTAAGGTATAGAAATGTGAAGGTTGTGCTCAAACAAAGATCACAAGGAAACCCTTTCCTCGGGTTAATCGAAGTACAGATCTTTTGGAGTTGGTACACTCCGATATCTGTGACTTCAAACAGTTCTCTACAAAGGCCGGGATGAAGTATTTCATAACTTTCATCGATGACTTCTCAAAGTATGCGTTCGTCTACTTGCTAAAGGCTAAAGATGAAGCATTCGAGAAGTTCAAGGAGTTCAGAGCCGAAGCTGAGCGGCAGACTGGACAACAACTCAAAAGGATAAGAAGTGATCGAGGTGGGGAGTACAGGTCTTATGAATTCGCATCATTCAGCAAAGAACATGGAATTGTCAATGAGACTACGGCTCCGTACTCTCCTCAATCAAACGGAGTAGCAGAGAGGAAGAACAGAACGTTAACAAAAATGATTAACTCTATGTTGTTGACTGCTGATCTTTCTAAGTGCTACTGGGGAGAAGCTGCATTGACGGCCACTTTTATTCTAAATAGAGTGCCTCATGCAACTTCAGACGTTACTCCTCATGAACTCTGGTTCAAGGTCAAACCTAACTTGAATGTCATTCGAGTGTGGGGGTGTCTGGCATATGTCAAGCTTCCAGATCTGAAGATTCAGAAGCTTGGGACAAGGACTACTAAGACGATCTTCTTGGGGTATGCCGAGAAGAGTGATGCTCGGAGATTTCTTGATATTGAGTCAAATCATATTATTGAATCTCGCGACGCAGAATATTTTGAAGACAAGTTTGCAAGGCACAAAAATATTGTTCTTACGGATGTTCCGGAGAACAATGAGGGTGCGCATGTCTTCAATGAAGATGTGGACCAAGAAGATGTTGTTGTTAAAATAACGGTTGAACCAGATCTTGCTGGGCCGTCAACGAAGCGAGTGAGAAGGCCGAAGGACTTCGGAAGTGACTTTGTCACCTATCATGTGGAAGCAGATCCGCTTACCTATGATGAGGCGATAAAGACCAGAGACGCGGTTTTCTGGAAGGAGGCGATTGACAATGAATTTGATTCTATCATCTCAAATAACACTTGGGTGTTGGTTGATCTTCCTGAAGGAGCGAAATCCATCAGATGCAAATGGATCTTCAAGAAGAAGATGAAAGCAGACGAAACTATTGACAAGTTCAAGGCTAGGTTGGTAGCCAAGGGGTTTTCTCAGAAGCAGGGGATTGACTATTTTGACACGCATGCTCCAGTAGCCCGGATGACCACCATCAGAATGTTGATTGCTCTCGCAGCAATACATAAGATGGTGATACATCAGATGGATATGAATACGGCTTTCCTAAATGGCGAGCTGACCGAAGAGATTTACATGTAACAGCCGGAGGGATTTGTCATCAGGGGTCTTGAAGACAAAGTCTGCAAGTTGGTAAAATCCTTGTATGGTCTTAAACAGGCTCCCAAGATGTGGCATGAGAAATTTGACAAAGTTATAAAGTTAAATGGCTACATGGTCAGCGATACGGACAAGTGTGTTTACACAAAGTTCGCTGATGGAAGAGGTGTGATCGTTTGTCTGTACGTGGACGACATGCTTATCCTAGATACGGATATTAGCTGTGTCACGGAGACAAAGAAATTCATCTCAAGCAAGTTCAGTATGAAGGACTTGGGGGAAGCTGATGTGATCTTAGGGATCAAGATCATCCGGACAGACACTGGACTAGCGCTGTCACAGTCTCATTATATTGAGAAAATGATCACTCGTTATGGGTATCAGGATCTTCTAGGGATCGATACGCCGTACGGGTATGATCTGAAGCTGAAGCCTAATTCAGGAAAAAGCGTCAGGCAGCTGGAGTATGCAAGCGTAATCGAAAGTTTGATGTATGCTACTAATGCCACAAGGCCTGACATAGCTTTCGCCGTAGGAATGCTGAGTCGTTTCACGAGCAACCCAGGTGCTGAACACTGGAAAGCTGTGAAACGGGTTATGAGATATCTCAAGAAGACTTAGACATATGCACTGTACTACAGCGGAGATTCGCCGGTAGTGGAAGGCTTCAGTGATGCCAGCTGGTGCTCAGAGGTGGAGAGCAAAAGGTCCACAGGTGGATTCATTTTCACAATAGGTGGAGCTGCTATATCGTGGAAGTCGAAGAAGCAGACTATGCTCTCGCGGTCATCCATGGAATCTGAGTTCTTTGCACTTGATACCGCAGTCGAGGAAGCAGAATAGCTTCGGGAGCTCATGTATGATCTTCCAATGGTTGGGGCGCAAATACCGGCGATATCGATATACTGCGACAACTAGACGACTGCGGCGGTGGCATCAAATGACCTCTTCAATGGGAAGAAGAGGACTGTACGATTGAAGCACAGGGTAGTACACGATCTTATCAAGAGAGGTGTTATTGCAGTTATTGATGTTCGGAGTCAGGAGAACCTGGCGGATCCGTTCACCAAGGGCCTCAAGCGCCAGCTGGTCGATGACACAGCTTGTAAAATTGGCTTGAAGGCATTCTGATATTGTATTATTGTATTCCTACCATAAAGTTTTATGCTATTAGTTCAAAGATTTATCTACTAGGCATCTAGCTTTTGGTTCAAGGGAGGACCACTAATCGGAAGAATTTCAGGAACGGTGGGTACATGTTCTATTGGGCATGGAGAGGTTACGGACCTATAACCACTGTTGTCTACTGTTGTTTTCTGCGAAAAATGGTTCCTGTGGGAAGGTTGGCTTAATTGCCTTAATGAGTTCTCAGGCAGAGTGAATGCCTGGTGTGCTTTACAGGAGGCACGGTAGAGCAGCACTACAAGAAGTGAAACTCCATGCTACAGTGGGGTGACTCTACAATGAGGTTCCTATATGTGGGGTGCTGCCCATTAATAGGATAAAGCCTCGGCTTTGCAGGCCAACTCACAACGGCGTAGTACCGCAAATAGGCAGTTAGCCTGATGTTGTATGTTAAAAATAAAGAGGGGTGTAGTCAGCACTACAAAGAGGAGGAGTTCCTCATGTTACAGTGGCACGACACCACGATGAGGTACCCGGTTAGGGATAAAGCCTCGGCCTTGCAAGCCATGTCGTTGCGACGTAACACCGCAAGGGAGCCTAAGGCTTCATGCTGGATAGTTTGGTACTACAAAGAGGCGGTTGTCTCATGCTACAGTAGTATGACACTACGATGAGGTTCCCGGTACGGGGTATGGCCTCGGCTTTAAGCCATGTCATGGCGGCGTAGCACCGCAAGGGAAGCGCAAAGCGCTTCATGCCATGTCTCTTTATAATTAACTCACCTATAGTGTATGGACAAAGAGATATCAGGCCGTCTCTTGAGGGTAAACTTGTAGACGCCAAAAATTATACACTGAAACCAGGCTGGCACAGGACCTTTAATGTGTAGCCAGAAGCACATGTAACTACATTATGAGAGTGGAAAGAATTTCAGCTATGATGCAGAATTCAAGCCTTAGTCCATTCTTGTATTATAGTCTTATTTGTGATCCATGCGAGAAGATTCAAGTCGTCAGCGACATCTCTCCTAATGCATGATGGACAGTTACTGTGGGGAACACTTATACCCATATATATAGAGATATGTGGGGGATTGTTGGAGTTTTGGTTTTTTTCTTTAGAAAGCTTTAGTCCCACATCGGAAAAAATAAAGAGATTGTATCTCTATATATTAGCTTTGCTATTATTGGACATGCACATGTGGTGTGGAGGTGCACATGGGTTTGCCATGTTGGGTTATTTTTTTAATGGGAAAAAGGCTAAAATCAACAATTAAAGCATTCATGCTTTTTGCTCTTGGAAAATTTATTTCCATGGGAGCTAAGCCCCGTAGGGGCTTAGCAACTCGGACTCGGACTCGAACTCGGACTCGGGCTCATGAGGCGTAATGAGGCGTTTTGTTGGCGCACTTTGCACTTAGCACGTCAGCATCGTCGCTAGGTGCATAGTGTGCTTTAGTTGCGCTCGTTGCGCGAGCCAGTTGCGCAAGCCCAGTTGTGCTACCCAGTTGCGTATGCCCAGTTGCACAAGTCCAGTTGCGCTGCCCAGGTGCGCGCCCAGGTTGGGCCTAGGTTGCACTGGGTTGTGCTGGGTTGCGCTGGGTTGCGCAGATTGCTCGGGTTGCGTGGACGCGCTGGTTGCGCTGAGTGTGTCGTGTGCGTAGTGCGTGCAGTGCGCGCAGTGTGCGCAGTTCAGTGTGCGCTCTGTCGCACAGAGTGCAAGGAACACGGGGTGTGCGCAGTTGGTACAACTTGCAGCAGAACGTGCGTTTGTATGTTCTGGGCGATTGCTACATGTTCAGGGTGGTTATTACCATGTTCCTAACTTTGTGGCAACTGAACAGTTGCTGTTGGGCCTATATAAGGCATCCTCTCTCTCTCAAGGCTGGAAACAAATACACACAAGAAAGAGAAGCCACCACAGAAAGTTTACGACGTGTTTTTTAGCACAAGTAAACTGAGAATTCAGAAGTGTTCTTTAACACAGTTCTGATCTTCCAGCAGCCTTCGAGAGAGAGAGAGAAAAGGTGCCGCACCAGCGTTGCTTTTGCACGGGAGTTCGTATCCATCCGAGGAGTCAGAAGAGCAGGAGTGTTCCAAGTTCTCCGACGAACTTGCTGGTTCCTGGAAGCTGTTCGTGTAGGGCGAGTAAAGCTTTGAACAACGGTGATTATTCACCTCAGCAGGAGTTCTTCCATCTTTCGCCAGTCACCTTCTTCGTTGCTGCCAGTAATTCAGATTGTATCTTCTTTTTAGAAGTATTACGATCGATTGCTGTTGATTACGAAATCTTTTTAGATTCTCGTAATTCAGAATCACCTTCCTTGAAGTGTTGATTTGGAACATTGTTTTTACAATTGTTTCATTTTCTCAGTTTTCCATCGAAAAATTGTGCCCCGACACTAACACGTACTAATTTATTCAAATTTCAAATGGCAACCATTCAATAAAAAATAGCCTCTAAGAATTACTTGTGGCAAAAGAGGAGAGGTATAATCTCCTTGGTTAGGCGAACGGTCACGGGATCGAACCGTGGGGGAGGTGTAGGGGGGGTGTGTGTATGTGAAAAATGGGGGCACTAGATCCAAATGGCATGCAACGCAGCATGTACAAAGTCTCGTACGTTATGTCGAATATTTTCAATAAAAAAAATTAGACACCAAGATGCAAAATCTAAACCTCTTTCTAAACAACCAAATCCTTTCCATTTGACCCATTACTCATTTCTGAAAGAAATCAATAAAAATTATTTATTATTAAAATTATTTATTACATAAAATAATAATTATCTCTATCTTTGGAACTATTCTCTCTCAAGAACTTCTCATCTCTCCTGATCTATAGCTTGACTATATCATCTCCCACTCTTCATTCTTGCGTGCTGAGCCTTCACATTCCGTATTCTATTCCTTCACAAACCCACAACCCAATACATATTTAACCCACATTTATCTAATTTTAAAATGTTTACTTTTTATCGCCCCAACTAAAATATATCAATTTTAACCATTTGCAACTATTTACAACCACGTAGAATTAATTATAACCATTTATAATTACTTATAACTAGTCAAATATTATTATAACCATCTTTAGCAATTATAGTCAACCAACATTTTTTTTTTTCATATTTTAGTAGTTTTTTTCATAATTTTTTATTGTTGATTATAATTGCTAAGTAAGGTTACAAGTTGTCCCAAATGGTTATATCAGTCTATTATAGTTGAAGATAAAAACTAAATATTAAATTTTATAAATATATTTAGTTATATAGTTTGATAGATAGAAAGGTTGTGAATAGAGAAAGAGAGAGGACAAAGGAAGTGACAAGATAGAAGAGAGAGAAAGAAATATAGTAATTTATATAATTGTTACAATTTGTTATAATTGGTTATATATAATTGTGATAGTTTCTTATAAATATTTCATAATTACTTACGAATATTTTTTTTTTGAGAGGAAAATACATGTTATAATAAATCAACGGGATATAAAGTTCTTATCATGGAGAACATGATAAGTTATACAAGAAGGAATCTCATCATAAACACATATGAGATTAGAGATATTAGACAGTAGAGCATGGGTAGCAAGAGAGTGTGCACAAGTATTGGCTTTCCTATTAACATAAGAAAACGAAATATTAGAGTCGGATTTTGTAGTCATTCTTGCATCTTCTATGGTATGTCTAGCACGCCAAAGAGGAAATGTGTTGAAAGAATTGATCGAGTCGATTAACGGCTTGCAATCTCCTTCAATAATGACGTCTTGAAGGTTTTCCTTAATGCAAATGTCCAGTGATAGCCGGATACCCATTGCTTCCGCTTCAATTGGAGTCCCACCATCCTCTGTTAATGAAAGAGCTAATAGAAAATTCCCTTGATCATCTCTGAGCACGGCTCCTGCTGCCATTTTTCCCTCCAAAAAAGCTCCATCGAAATTGATCTTCTTTGCATTACCATTCGGAGGAGACCAGTTGGTAGAAGTCTGAATACTGAACAATAGTGGCACAATTGTAGGGATGCAGTTGTTGAATGCCTCCATTTTTTCCTTCAATTTGGCAGCGTCTTCATAGATCCTTCTTCCATCAATATTCAGATTTTCAAATATACATTTGTTTCTGGCCTTCCAGATATGCCACATTATATAGAAACACATAGTGGTTGTATCTATGTCTCCTTCTTTTAGCAGGGAAGTGGTAAATGAAGTAATCGAGCAGTCTTCAGTTAATAAGGAGTTAACTGTTGGATAATGACTCCAAGTATTTCCTGTTTTTGGGCAATGGAAAAGAAGATGGTTAGTAGTTTCAATATGTACCTGACAGAGGGGACAGATGTCCTCGATATTGTTGATGCGACGATGAATGTTTTGTTTGGTGGGGAGAGAATTGGTGAGGGCTCTCCACACGAATAAAGAGACTTTAGGATTTATATGTTTAAGTCCCCATAGCTTCTTCCACTCAGTGAATTCAACCAAAGATGTAGAACTGTCACTTTGCCTCATCTTCTCGTGAATAGTTCTATAAGCAGATTTAGAAGTAAATTCCCCATCCGTAGTATGTTTCCATATTAGTTTGTCCATGGAACAGTTTGTAGAGAGCTGGATATTCAAGATTGCTGTGGCTTCATCAGGAGGGAAAAGCAAGGTTATCAAATTCTGTTTCCACATTTTGGTACTGTCATTGATGAGATCGGATACATGTTGTACCCATTTACTGCTGAATTCGTAGCCCTGAACTCGATGATTGGGTGTTGATGGAACCCAAGATTCATGCCATATGTTAATAAGAGAACCATCCCCTACTGACCAAATCACATTATTTTCCAGGAAGATTCTGCTGTTAAGTATACTTGACCAAACACATGAACTGGTAGTTGATAGAGAAGCAGACCAGAATGTTGCCGTAGATAGATATTTACTTCTAAGCAAGGACACCCAAGGTGAATCTTGATTTGTTAAGAATCTCCAGCAGAGTTTCAGAAGAAGAGATAGGTTTGAAATAAGAGGATCCCTAATATCTAAACCACCTTGGAATTTTGGTTTAGTAATTGTACTCCAAGCAGTGAAATGAAGTTTTTTCGTGTCAACAGAGTCCCACCAAAAGTTGCATTGGTCTTTGACAAGGATCTTTGAAACTTTTTTAGGGATATGGTATGAAGAAAGATAATAAGTAGGAAGAGAACTGAGTGTGGATTTGATAAAGGTAATTCTTCCCGCATGTGATAGGCATTTTCTATGCCATCCTTGGAGTTTGTTTGAACTGGCATCAAGCAGTGAAGTGTATGTGGTTACTCTTTTCACTACTAAAATAACCCAGATTAGCGATGTCAGGAGACGTCGCTAAATACAGAAAATACGTCGCTAAAAATGATTTGCGACGTATTTAGCGACGAAAAACGTACGTCGCTTATATACAAGTCGCAGATGATACTTTCGTCGCCGAACGTCGCTATTTGCGACGCGGCGTCCATTGTCGCTAGACGTCGCCAAATGAGCGACAGAGAGCGACGTATCAGTACGTCGCTAACATTGCGACGTAAAGTGACCACTAGCAACGATTCAAAAGTTTATAAATGATGATGAGGCATGGCATCCACGTGGCCACGTGGGCAACTTAGCGACGTATATTAGCGACGTCGAGCGACGTAACGTCGCTAGTTAGCGACGTATAGCGACGTCTATTTGTCGTCGCAGTACGTCGCAGAACGTCGCTATACGACGCTAATGTTAAAATTTTTTTTTAAAAATATAATTGATATTTTTGTTATGCTGTGTTTCTGTGTTTACAGTGTGTGTGAAGTGCAGTGTTCGAACCATCGACAGTTTCGCTTACTGTTCTATGTTTTATTTTGGATAGAAAGAGCAACAGTTCAGGGTGCACTTCTCAGAGCTTCCTCTTCACGTCCTTCACCTTCTCGGGAACCTTTACGACGTCCGAGAAAGTGAAGGACGTAAAAATGAAGCTCTCAGAAGTGCACCCTGAACTGTTGCTATTTCTATCCAAGATAAAACATACAACAGTAATCGAAACTGTCGATGGTTCCGAACACTGCATTTCACATTCACTGTAAACACAGACACATATCATAACAGAAATACACAATATATTTTTTTAAAATTTCGGTAGCACCTCCTTTGTATATCAGATCATCGCTTATAACCCAGCGTAGGTATATTTGTCATCCCGTCGCAGATATCACAAAGTAAATATCACAATAAAAATAGGAGGCGGTGCAAAGTAAATATCATAGACACACATCCTCACAAACATCCAATAGATTCAAATAAAAATGAAAAATGATAAAAAGTCTCCCACCAAGTGTATAAACAACAGTGTATGAATAAACAATTTGCCCATAGGATGTAGCACCCAGTTTCCCAAATGAGGGTAATTTTAAAATTTCGTGTTTATAATTATTTTAATAATGATATTTAATTCATGATATGATTTTTGGTGATTTTAAATTATTTTAAAATTATTTAAATCAATGACTTGTGGTTTTGACGTTTTGCTAGTGAAACCCTAGAGACTGTTTGACCTAGAGCCTAACCATGTGATTATGATATTTTAATGTCATTTTTGGCCTAAGAATATTTTTGCATTTGACCTATTTGAATTATTTTGATATTATTTTATTATTTATGATATTGTTTTGGGGTTATTTGAGTCGGGTTAGAATTTCAACTCAATCCGACTTGAAACGGGAACCCGGGGGTAGTTTGACTCTAGTGGGACCCACACACTAGTTAGGCATGGCCCACATGATATTAATTTTAGTCCACATGATAGAAATATTTTAGTTAGAGGTTAGACTAATTATTATGGATAAGGTTAGTGTGATTAGAGACTTTAGAATGACTAATTTAGCCCCAACCAATTAGCCCTTTCCTAATACTCATAGAATAGGTTAGTAGGGGCTTTTAGACTTTTTCTAATAGGACAAAACTACCTTTATGGCCAGACACAATAAGGATAGGGTTGAGCCTCCCATTTGTCATTATCCATCTATTTTTCTCTCTCTTGTTCTTCCCCAAATTCCTAGAGAGCAATTCCTAGCAATTTCTCCACCAAATCCTTCTATTTTACCACCAAATCTTCTTCTTTCCTTCTCCATTCTAGCCAAGGAGGAAGCTACCCAAGTTTGGGAGGATTCGGAGCTCGTTCGTGTCCTTTTGAAATCTCTACGTGTCGGTGTCGCTCCGGGAAGGCTTTTCTTCGATTCGATCTACCGGGAGGTATAAATCTCTTTTCCTTTTCATTTCCTCATGCATATAGGTCTATTTTGAACCCATAGGAATGACCCCCATGGTTGTATCTCCATTTGTGTCCATTTTGTGTCCATTTGGAGGTCATAGGAGTGTCCTTTGTGTTGTAGATGTGTTCATGTTACATATATAGATTTATATATACATATTGTAATGAGAGTGTATCTATATTTGTATATGTAATAAATGGTTCATGATGATTATATAATCAAGTTTGTGAGTGTAGTTCCTCATATTATTATTGCTATTATTGTTGTGGATAATTAGGATATATATTGTGTATTCTTTTGGCTCAAACTATCTAAATCCTAGATGATTTTTATCCACGTTTTTAATTTCAGCCCTAACTTAGAAATGTCATAACTTCTAGCTCAAAGCTCGGTTTAATCTCCCGTTTTTTTTTTTAAAAGAAGCGTATTGAAGTTAGCTTTCCAAAAACAAGTATTAATAGGCCTAATTCTTTCTGTAACTTTCTGGAGAATTATTTGAGTGTCAGCTGTACGAAAGACAAACGCGTTCTCGGTGTTTTCGCGATTCCGGGAGTTTTCGGAAACGAAAATGCGATCCGTTTGAAGTTTCGGAAAGCTAACACATAGATCTATAACATATTTTAATCCTAAATTTTAATTCATGCTGAAATGGTACAGTATTGATTATTAGTAGGAGTTACTATTCGGCATATGCATTTTGTGCACCCTTGTGTGTAATATAATGTTCTATTTGATTTTAACCCATGTTAATTTATATACATTATATAACTAAATAGAGAATACAAGCATGAGTAAATGGTTAAATAAATAATGTATAAGGTGATAATGTAAGCATGTATAAGTATGGCTTGTAATGAATATGTAGGTTCCATAGTATGTAATGTATGGTACATATAGTGGTACAAGAGAATAAATGAATGATAAATGAATGCAAGCATGAATGTAATGTAATAATAGATGTAATGTATGAAATATACAAGTTAATGAGATATAATATTCTATGTTAACACAAATCCTATATTACCTCATGTACCCCCTTACACTATGTTGACACTATCACACTTGACACATTGTTCACTTACACTTTGACACTCTTTGATATGTATACACTATGTATGCCCATTTAACCCTCACTTGCCCCTTTGCCATGTTTACATACACACACGTAGCCTCTTAAATAAGTATTTATGAATATAGTTAACTTAGCTATGTATGTATATTATATATATGTTAGCATATTGTGTTGTAATATATAATTTTATATAACCATTTGAAATGCCATAATTATAGACCTAATATTGAATACCAATATATGCATGTGTATATATGTGTAGACATATATAGCTTAAAGTAATAGATTACCTAGTGTATATCCAATGTGAATTCTTGCCTATTTGAATATTGAATAATTGCATGCTATATAGAGTTGGGTGTATGTTGGCTTGTATAGCCTTGTATTGGTGTGTGCTTGCTAGGATAGTCTTGGTTAGGCCTAGTAAGACTTACTGGGTTCGGACATGACCTAGTTTGACCTAGTTTGACTAGTGCAGTTGACCAGAGTTGACCAAGGGTTGACTTTGGCCTAGTTTGACCTAAATTCATGTAGAATGCATTATAGTGCTTTATATTACCCTTCTGGACATGTTGTGACTTGTGCTGTTCTAATTAGGAGCCAGACACCTCTCCACTGACAGTATCTTTACCTTGGACATTCAGATATCAGGCGAGTACATTCTCTGAACATTTCATATCCTGCTTAGAATTATATTCCTTCTTTAGATTACTATACTTGATGCTGTCACGACATTATCACGGATTAGTACTATACGGATCTCTTCATGCGATGTTATCCCCCTCGGGAGCATCGGGTATATTGTGTCATGTGCGTTTCACTTTCATCATGTACTCCTGTGCTTTTACCATACATGTACACTCTTGTGAATCTTATACTCTCATGTTCACAGAGCCTTCATGTATACTATCATGTGCACCCTTTTAAGGGCCCCATGTGATATCATATACAATAACATAACCTGTTTAGATCCTTGTGTATTGATTGGGGAAACGGGGGAGTGCTAGTAGTCATGTGAACAATTTCATAGTAGTGTAGATCATGTACAACTCTTTAGTGTAGATCATATACAAATCTGTCCCGTTCACTTGTGCTATCTTGTACTCTACATCACTAGCCACTGTTAGTTCTCTATTTATAGTAGATATTCTATTACAGTTCTCTCTCTGTTTACATACTGTATTTCTTCAGATCAAGTATCTTACTTTACTGCATGATTATATTTTCTAACCTGCTATGAACTGTTGAGATATAATGTGCTCGCTCCTGTCCTGACTGGACCTGTTGATAAATTTTACAGATAGCCTGGAGGTTGCCTGCTAGCCTAGAGGAGACAGTAGAGGTTGCATAGATAGCTAGGGTTTTTGCCTATAGTTTATTTTCAGTCATCTTGAGTTGTATTTATGGATTACTGTATTTGGATTTTGAGATGTATTCTGAGTTTGTATCTTAGACACTTAGACTTCTATCTGTTGTATCTCTTTTCGATTTCATGTTTTATCTATCTTCCTTTATGCTCTACCTTAGATGTGATTGAGTTTACATTCTCCTATGTCACCCCCATTCGGGGAGTATAAACTGTTTAGTCTTATACTGTTAGATGCATTGAGACCTAGGACAGCGTTCTACCGTCGACACTGCGGCGTAGGCTGGGCGTTGTTACGTTCTCGTGCCCTAACTCTAGGGTGCGGGTCGTGACACGTTTTTAGTGGTGGCCCATGCAGGTCGAGTTTGTGTAGTGGTATTCGAACTAGAGTACCACTACAGCCTGCAGTAGGATTAGGATATATTTTTGAAGATACTCAATCACAATTAGGATCCCTTGAGAGATTCCTGGGACGACCCTTGAGAATCTTGTTTAACTCCGATTTGAAAACCCTTTTCTTTTTCCTTGATTTGATTTATCTTTACTTTCTGCTATTGAATTTGATTTTGATGGATTATTATTGAATTTGAGTTTGTATTTATTAATTTTGATGAAGATTGTTGAAATTTGAATCTTGATATTAGCTATAGCATCTGAGTTTGTAGTTATATGATTTGAAGGATTTTGTTCATTTCTGAATTTTGATGTTCGTTGATAAATTTAATTTTTTTTGGTATTCATTGTTGATTTAATTTAATTTTTGGCAAGATGAAATTATAAGGGCTAGGTCATCTAAGTTATGGAAATCTTGTCTTCTATAGTCACATTAGCCAGCATGGTGAGGACATATAGTCTGATTTTGGATATATTTCTCGGGTGTAGAAATTTAAGGTTTTTATAGCCAAGCTAGCGGCATCGCAAAAATGTTAAATACCATGATTCTAGAGGTATGTGCATAAGTCAAGGACTTTGTGATTATCGTAGCCTTGCTCACTAGTATGACGAGGATTTAGAGTACCATGATTTTGGATAGACGCATATGATTATCATATTGTACCTTAAATGTTTTCGAACATGTTTTCGCTATTTTTGTTTCAGTCATTCAAAAAAAAGAAGGAATTATTGTTGTTTTATTTTGTTTCTCATTGTTTACTTAGGATGTAACTTTAGCTATTTTTATAAACCTTATGTAACTTTTTACAAAAATTTATTTCTTCTTAATACAATAAACCAATGATTTTGCTAGGCCTTATTTTGGATTTGGTATTATAATTCTTGTTTCAAAAAAAATGGGTCCCTCTTTTAAATAGATAAGCAGAACAGATTCTATTATCATTCTTTTCCTGCCAATATTTTTACTACCATCATTCCTTGTCTTATATACCTGTCCTGATTATATCAATTCCCTGTCTCGTATATAATTCTGTCAGCTATACCTTGACAACTCTTGAATCTTCATATCATTTTGCCTGAGAAATGTTAAGGAAGTGACGTAAATTATGTAGCTCAGAGAAGACGTAACTGGTTATTTTATGATGATCTAAAGGAAATCAAATGTGGAGTGTTCCATATGGAAACTTGAGATAGAAATGTGGTAAAGGTCTCGAATAGAATAAAGAGATGTATACTGCCAATCTGGAAACAATTACATTTAGAGAAATTTTGGGGTTATGAGATAGTTTATAGGTGTATTCAAAACTAATGAGGATATTAGAGGTCAACCTAGTTTTGAGAACTTAGAAAATCTTGGTTATTGATTCTGGGGAAAACTTTTACTCTGAGACTATGTAGAAGGTTAGTAATGGAAAAGAGAAGTTAATTGTGTTTAATAAGGATATTAAACAAGATGTTACGAAAAAATGACTAGGGATAGAGAGAGCACAAAGTTATGGAAGTTTAGAGATTGTTGTGAAATATTTTAGCAGAATAATATTCAAGGGTGTATGTCGAAGAAAATACGGAAGTTGATTCTATGATGAAAGATAAGTTTTGTAAGGCCTAGAGATTTAAATTAAATAATACGATGAGAACAATTTGAACAAGTTCAAGGAATTCGTAAACGGGATTTAGAGGTTTTGGGTCAAATTTAAGACAAGGTGAAAGAACTTGGAAATTTAAATAAATGGTTAATGTTGATTCCTAAATGTGAGGGTTGTGCTTCAAGAGTGATGTTTGGAAATTGGGAATTGCCTACGGTAGTCATGGTAAGGGTTTAAGTAAAGGTTAAATTTTCATATGGAGACTGGTGAGGTAAAGATATGATTGGCAAGTTATGACCAGATGAACTTAAGAGTATCAGAAGCAGATGACTAACTCGATCTTCATTATTTTTGTGCATTAATTACCACCTCTTGAACTCCCACTTTCTAATTGAGATCCTTGACGTTCCTTATCGTGACTTTGATATTCGGAATGTAATACTAGCTGTTACCCTCCAACAAATCTTATATGCAAGACCTAGACGAGCTCACCTTCGTGTAGGTATATCATGTCCCACTAAAACCTGTCTTCTTGTACTCTATTTTCTTGATATGATTTTCTGGTCAACTGGCTAAACTATAACCTCTACCAATATACTGAATTTCTTCTTATTTCAATTAGAAATCCAGCCTTGACTCAATTCTTTCGACCCAACATGTGATGGTGTTCTGCTTGTTTCCTTAGATGCTTAACCTTGTACCTTATCTGATTACTTGACCCGTTGGTTAAGAAACTTGGACTATGTAATTCTTTTCATCATTACCACCCTTATATCTTGTGTTGCCAAATTAGCCTTAGTTTTGTAAGCTTATCTATCTTCGAGCTTGGTCATGATATATTTTATTGGGTGGCCACCCACTAACATATTGTCTAATCAGAACCGGTACATGATGGTCTGATCAACCTATTGTACTTTGGTTTGCTTTTTCATGTATCAATCTACGAGAATAGAGACATAGTTAAACTTGACCCTAGAGTCTCATTCGCGACAGCCTTGACAATTCTTCTTGAAATCTTTTCATCGCCTATGAACCTCGTATTCGTACTCAGTCGAACTAAATTTAATCATGACCTGAATCTCCATCATTGGATGCTCGTGCTCATACTTTGATTTTATTGATTTCCCTTCTTACCCAAATCTCGTTTATTCCAAAATTGATCAACTTAGATCGTGTCAAGACAAAAATCTATTTGTGATTTGTTGTGCCTAAATTTTCAATTTTTGCCATTTTATGGAATAGTAACCTTTTAATAATTTCTTAGTTGCTTGTTAATGACCAATTTTTATATAGGATAGTAGACAGCCCTACAATCTTAATGATTGTTGTTCCCTTACCTTCCCAATTAGGACACCCTAGATTGTTTGTGTGTTGATACCATAGTACTATTTTGACCTAGAATGATTTGTGTACCTAGGTGAGACTTCCAACTGCTACGGTATGCCCTGACCTTGTATACTATTCCTTCAAATTGCATGATTTAGATAAAAAAAAAATTTAGACCTTGATTGTTGGGAGACAGGGACGTCATCCCATTAGTATCAGTTGTAGATATATATAGGTTAGTCCTTGATGTGGGGATGTGTGTCTATAAACATGTAGCTTATGAGATTTATGAGAGATTATAGTATCAGCCTTGATGGGATGTACTAGTCTTTTGGTGAGCATAAATGTGTTATGAGAGATAGGGGCCTATATGTCTTAGTAATGCATCGTTCCTTTGGTAATAGAATGTATTAATAGATGGTTAATAGGAAGATAATAGTTTGAGCATACCTATAGCCTATGATCAGTTCTTTTTCATCCTTAGTTAAGACCACTTTAAATAGGTCCAGTCCCTTGGATATAGGTTCCAGTCCATATTCTATTGAAGTTTCATTACCGCCGTACAGTAGAGCAGTATTGGAGGTATTCCTAGATTGACACTTTTTAGATGTCCGTTTATTATTCCAGTGTTAGGAAGTGTTACCTTAGATATTGGGTAGGTTAGAGGCTCTAGAAGGAGTACTATCGATCTTAAATTTCGAGGACGAAATTTTTCTAAGGTGGGTAGAGTTGTAGCACCCAGTTTCCCAAATGAGGGTAATTTTAAAATTTCGTGTTTATAATTATTTTAATAATGATATAATTTATGATATAATTTTTGGTGATTTTAAATCATTTTAAAATTATTTAAATCAATGACTTGTGGTTTTGACGTTTTGCTAGTGAAACCCTAGAGACTGTTTGACCTAGAGCCTAACCATGTGATTATGATATTTTAATGTCATTTTTGGCCTAAGGATATTTTTGCATTTGACCTCTTTGAATTATTTTGATATTATTTTATTATTTATGATATTGTTTTGGGGTTATTTGAGTCGGGTTCGAATTTCAACTCAATCCGACTTGAAACGGGGACCCGGGGGTAGTTTGACTCTAGTGGGACCCACACACTAGTTAGGCATGGCCCACATGATATTAATTTTAGTCCACATGATAGAAATATTTTAGTTAGAGGTTAGACTAATTATTATGGATAAGGTTAGTGTGATTAGAGACTTTAGAATGACTAATTTAGCCCCAACCAATTAGCCCTTTCCTAATACTCATAGAATAGGTTAGTAGGGGCCTTTGGACTTTTTCTAATAGGACAAAACCACCTTTATGGCCAGCCACAATAAGGATAGGGTTGAGCCTCCCATTTGTCATTATCCATCTAATTTTTGTCTCTCTTGTTCTTTTCCAAATTTCTAGAGAGCAATCCCTAGCAATTTCTCCACCAAATCCTTCCATTTCACCACCAAATCTTCTTCTTTCCTTCTCCATTCTAGCCAAGGAGGAAGCTACCCAAGTTTGGAAGGATTCGGAGCTCGTTCATGTCCTTTTGAAATCTTTACGTGTCGGTGTCGCTCCGGGAAGATTTTTCTTCGATTCGATCTATCGGGAGGTATAAATCTCTTCTCTTTTTCATTTCCTCATGCATATAGGTCTATTTTGAACCCATAGGAATGACCCCCATGGTTGTATCTCCATTTGTGTCCATTTTGTGTCCATTTTGTATCCATTTGGAGGTCATAGGAGTGTCCTTTGTGTTGTAGATGTGTTCATGTTACATATATAGATTTATATATATATATTGTAATGAGAGTGTATCTATATTTGTATATGTAATAAATGGTTCATGATGATTATATAATCAAGTTTGTGAGTGTGATTCCTCATATTATTATTACTATTATTGTTGTGGATAATTAGGATATATATTGTGTATTCTTTTGGCTCAAACTATCTAAATCCGTCATGATTTTTATCCACGTTTTTAATTTCAGCCCTAACTTAGAAATGTCATAACTTCTAGCTTAAAGCTCGGTTTAATCTTCCGTTTTTTTAAAAGAAGCGTATTGAAGTTAGCTTTCCAAAAACATGTATTAATAGGCCTAATTCTGTCTGTAACTTTCTGGAGAATTATTTGAGTGTCAGCTGTACGAAAGACAAACGCGTTCTCGGTATTTTCGCGATTCCGGGAGTTTCCGGAAACGAAAATGCGATCCGTTTGAAGTTTCGGAAAGCTAACACATAGATCTATAACATACTTTAATCCTAAATTTTAATTCATACTGAGATGGTACAGTATTGATTATTAGTAGGAGTTACTATTCGGCATATGCATTTTGTGCACCCTTGTGTGTAATATAATGTTCTATTTGATTTTAACCCATGTTAATGTATATACATTATGTAACTAAATAGAGAATACAAGCATGAATAAATGGTTAAATAAATAATGTATAAGGTGATAATGTAAGCATATATAAGTATGGCTTGTAATGAATATGTAGGTTCCATAATATGTAATGTATGGTGCATATAGTGGTGCAAGAGAATAAATGAATGATGAATGAATGTAAGCATGAATGTAATGTAATAATAGATGTAATGTATGAAATATACAAGTTAATGAGATGTAATATTCTATGTTAACACAAATCCTATATTACCTCATGTACCCCCTTACACTATGTTGACACTATCACACTTGACACATTGTTCACTTACACTTTGACACTCTTTGATATGTATACACTATGTATGCCCATTTAACCCTCACTTGCCCCTTTGCCATGTTCACATACACACACGTAGCCTCTTAAATAAGTATTTATGAATATAGTTAACTTAGCTATGTATGTATATTATATATATGTTAGCATATTGTGTTGTAATATATAATTTTATATAACCATTTGAAATGCCATAATTATAGACCTAATATTGAATACCAATATATGCATGTGTATATATGTGTAGACATATATAGCTTAAAGTAATAGATTACCTAGTGTATATCCAATGTGAATTCTTGCCTATTTGAGTATTGAATAATTGTATGCTATATAGAGTTGGGTGTATGTTGGCTTGTATAGCCTTGTATTGGTGTGTGTTTGCTAGGATAGTCTTGGTTAGGCCTAGTAAGACTTACTGGGTTCGGACATGACCTAGTTTGACCTAGTTTGACTAGTGCAGTTGACCAGAGTTGACCAAGAGTTGACTTTGGCCTAGTTTAACCTAGATTCATGTAGAATGCATTGTAGTGCTTTATATTACCCTTCTGGACATGTTGTGACTTGTGCTGTTCTAATTAGGAGCCAGACACCTCTCCTCTGACAGTATCTTTACCTTGGACATTCAGATATCAGGAGAGTACATTCTCTGATCATTTCATATCCTGCTTAGAATTATATTCCTGCTTTAGATTACTATACTTGATGTTGTCACGACATTATCACGGATTAGTACTATACGGATCTCTTCATGCGATGTTATCCCCCTCGGGAGCATCGGGTATATTGTGTCATGTGCGTTTCACTTTCATCATGTACTCCTGTGCTTTCACCATACATGTACACTCTTGTGAATCTTGTACTCTCATGTTCACAGAGCCTTCATGTATACTATCATGTGCACCCTTTTAAGGGCCCCATGTGATATCATGTACAATAACATGACCTGTTTAGATCCTTGTGTATTGATTGGGGAAACGGAGGAGTGCTAGTAGTCATGTGAACAATTTCATAGTAGTGTAGATCATGTACAACTCTTTAGTGTAGATCATGTACAAATCTGTCCCGTTCACATGTGCTATCTTGTACTCTACATCACTAGCCACTGTTAGTTCTCTATTTATAGTAGATATTTTATTACAGTTCTCTCTCTGTTTACATACTGTATTTCTTCAGATCAAGTATCTTACTTTACTGCATGATTATATTTTCTAACCTGCTATGAACTGTTGAGATGTAATGTGCTCGCTTCTGTCCTGACTGAACCTGTTGATAAATTTTACAGATAGCCTGGAGGTTGCCTGCTAGCCTAGAGGAGACAGTAGAGGTTGCATAGATAGCTAGGATTTTTGCCTATAGTTTATTTTCAGTCATCTTGAGTTGTATTTATGGATTACTGTATTTGGGTTTTGAGATGTATTCTGAGTTTGTATCTTAGACACTTAGACTTCTATCTGTTGTATCTCTTTTCGATTTCATGTTTTATCTATCTTCCTTTATGCTCTACCTTAGATGTGATTGAGTTTACATTCTGCTATGTCACCCCCATTCGGGGAGTATAAACTGTTTAGTCTTATACTGTTAGATGCATTGAGACCTAGGACAGCGTTCTACCGCCGACACTGCGGCGTAGGCTGGGCGTTGTTACGTTCTCGTGCCTTAACTCTAGGGTGCGGGTCGTGACATAGGGCCAATACATACAAGTCATAAAAAAACCAATAAAATCACTGCGGACCCCTGCCGCGCAACTGGGATAGAATGTAGTCATACTGCTCCTGGGTGAGCTGTACCGTAGGGGCAGTAGGAGGCAGTACAATGTCTGGAGTCGGCGCTGGAGGCAGTGCAGTATCTGGAGTCGGTGCCGTCGATGGACCCGGAGGACGTACCTGCTCCAGCTCTCGCAGTCGCTCACCACGCGCAGCAAGGGTACTCACCACCTTCTCAGTATACTGAGCGAGTGAGGCAGATAGGCTCCTCTGCGATCCCTCCAGCTCGACCTGTCTACGCTCTGTGCGCTACGTAGACTCGGTGAGCGTCTGCAAGTTGGCAGCTGCAGCCTGATGCAGACTCATCAGGTCCTGTATACTGCGCTCGACCGCATCAAATCGTCCGGTGACGATCGGAGGGTCGGATCGTCGCTCGATCGCATCAGAAATCTGCTGCTGTAACTCGCGACACAGCTCTTCGATCTGACGATGAACATCCTCAGCTCGTAACGACGCCTGCGTAGCCGGAGACTGCGTACTGACAGAGGGGGCCCGGGATGACTCCGAAGCCAAATACGCGCCGTAGGATCCCGTACCGTAGTACGTACCCTTCTGAAGACCGCCAACGGCGGTCATCCAGAGCTCGTCCGGCGATGGCTCTGCAGGCGGCTGGGAGGAAGTACCAGCCCCTCCCTCTGCTTGCGCACTAGCAGCAGCAGCAGCATCAGCCGCCTCCTTCTGTAGCCGAACAAACTCGGCCTAGAACATGTTTGCTAACGTGTAAGTGTTTGCTAAAGTCTATATTGATATCTATTTTTCTGTTTTCTAAATTATAGTCAGTTAATATAAAGAATAGAACGTACATATGCCTGCGTCGCCCTCTCGTCAATGAAGTCCCCAGCCCTCTGACGGGTCCTCACCCTTCTTTACCTGTTAAAATATATTATCTATTATTAGTATTAAACATTATATCGAACTATATATAAATTAATGTCCATCATAGAAAACGTACCAGACGACGAAAATGCTTCGTCATCGGAATGGAGCTACCACACCACTTACCGGCGCTCGACCGCGCCACCTTGGCCTTCTCAGACCGCTCCTGGTACTTGGGCTCGCTGAATCTAGCCTTCATCGCAGTCCACTGCTCTGGCGTAATCCAACCCTGGATCGGCTGTCCGGAGCGATCACGACGCTTCTGGTCGTCGATCGCATCACGGATGAGCTTGGCTATGACGGCAGAAAATTGGCCCTCGATCCTCGCCGCCCGGTGTGGTGGATAGAAATAGGTCCTCTACAAGAAGTAAAATACAAAAGTTGTATAATATACACAAATGATTATTAAAATTTAAAAATAAACAAATTTTTTACCTTGAAGTGGGCGAACCAAAAGGCCTTCCTATCTGCGGGAGCATTTGAGTAGTTAAGCCAAGGCCCACCATAGTTCTGCCTCACAAATGTCCCCAGCTGTCTCTGTACTGCAGAAGGTCGATATCTATACAATAATAATTTTTCATAAATATATATGTACATATAATCATTTGAGAAATATATAATAATTAATTAACTTACTTCATAGGCCCGTCCGTCCAAATCTCCATACGCGTCTCGCCCGGGGGAGCGCATGGAGGGTCGCTCTCACCTCCTGCCTGGGCAGGATCAGTCTGATCGCCGTCCTCCATATGATCGGCGTGGACTCCTTCCATAAAGCCGTCGACAGTAGGAATGCTGGACGGGGGATCAGGGATGCTGGACGCGGGATCAGGAAGGCTGGACGACGAGGGAGGAGTCGCCAACCTGCTAGAACTGCCCTGTCCCGATAATGGACCAGGAACAGAACGGTACACTGGTGTACTCAGAGGTGCGGATGAGGGTACAGAACTGCCCTCTCCATCCCCAGCCCGAGGCTGATGGGGCTGCCTAATATATAATCCTTCGCGTCGTCCAGATGGTCTAGTCATACCTGACAATAAAACATATGACAATAAAACAAAAAAACATATTTATATGATAGACATCACAGATTTTTGAAAAATATCATAGTCAAAAAGTGTCACTGAAGTGTCAATAAAAGTGTCAATAAAGTGTCACTGAAGTGTCACATATTTATATGATAGAAGTGTCACTAAAGTGTCAAATATGATGATAAAACAAACGTACAGATTTAATCCTCTTCTGAAAATTCATCTAGTTCGTTTAGCTCATCTACTTCTTCTTCTTATTCTTCTTCTTCTTCTTATTCTTCTTCTTCCTCCTCTACATCTTCACTTTCATCTGCATCTTCCTCTTCAGATTATTCTACTTCTTCTACACAATTAGATGTGTAATAGAGAACTTCCGTCGTGTCCACTTCTATAATATTTGTTATAAGAGGTAGTTCATCCTGTTGATAAGCTATATCGTCAACCTCAAAGGTATTTCTAGCTTTGGTCTTGCATACTGCCCACCAGTCCGACCTTGTTGTTGTTCCCCGTTTAGGATAACTTGTGAAGTACACGAGCTGAGCCTGACTTGATAGGACAAATGGTTCATAGGCTTGATATCGACGCCGATAGTTTATATCAACAAGACCGTGCTTGTCTACTTTCCAACCTTGACCTTCAATCGGATCGAACCAATCACACCTGAATAACACAATCTTAGCAGGCTCTATTCCATAACTATATGTCAGCTCCACGATCTTCCGTAACACGCCATAGAAATCGTTGCCCGCATCAACATCTTTGTAGTTCGAAGATCTGATACACAAACAGCTGTTTTTGGTGGAATCGAGATCCACAAAGTTGTCTCTGATCGGGCAAGTTGTTGACTTGAACCTAAACCCATTAACACAGTAGCTTGGCCATATTTTTGCAGCATAAATTGGTTCCTTGGCTAGCGTTCTAATAGACTCATTCTCAAGTCTTGCGTATGGACGATCGACCTAAATACCACGAAAGAAGCAATTAAGCTCATTCTCAATCAAGTGCATATACAAAAAGGTAATTACAGAGTTCTCAAGTCTTACATATGCACTCAACCATGATGAAAAATAACGCCTCATTTCTTGTTCTAGTTTTTCTTCTGTTATGTGTGGCCTACCCGACCTCACATCATCATTAAATATGCTGAAAACAACATCGTTCAATTAATGTAATAGTATAATAATTAACACTATTAAAATAATATAGACGTATTAATTACTTACCCCTCCAGTTTCTCTACTTCCTTTTCGTCGCAGTTGAGTAATACATACACCTGAGCAGCCCTTAGCTCATCATCGTTCAGATATCTCTTTTTCATCTTACCCAATGGCTTTCCTGGAGCATTGAATACCTTCAGTATTGTATCATTACTTTCATGATCTCCCTCATCGTTTCTGGAAGCTCTCGTTCTATTAGTTGCAACATGAGGCTTGAAATACATCGAACAAAAGTTTGTAATCTCCTCGAGAACATAGGCTTCACAAATATAACCCTCGACCCGTGCCTTATTTTTCACCTATTTTTTTAGGTGATTCAAATGTCGCTCGAACGGGTACATCCATCAATATTCGACGGGTCCACCAACACATGCCTCATAGGATAGATGAATCGGCAAATGCTCCATAGAGTCGAAGAATCCAGGAGGAAACACCCTCTCTAGCTTGCATAGTGTTACCGCAATGTCCTTCTCTTTCTTTTCTAGACGATCAACGAGCAATTTCTTAGAACAAAGATCCCTGAAGAATATGCTAAGCTCCGTCAATGGATCCCAAACTGCCTGCGGTAAGAATTTCCGAAATGCAATCGAAATTAACCTCTCCATGAATACGTGACAATCGTGGCTCTTCATACCCGTCAATTTATTTTCCTTCGGATCGACACATCTTCTCAGATTTGACACATATCCGTCTGGAAATTTTAGGCCCTGGATCCACCGACAAAGTCTCACTTTATCCTCCTTATCCAGCGAGAAAATTGACTTCGGCAGGAACTGTTTTCCATTCTGCTGTATCAAATACAATGCAGGGCGTTTGCATATTTCTTCTAAGTCCAACCTGGCCTTGGGATTGTCTTTCGTTTTTTCCTTTACGTCCATCACAGTATTAATTATGTTATCAAACACATTCTTCTCAATATGCATGATATCAAGATTATGTCTGATCAGATTGGTACACCAGTATGGCAGATCCCAGAATATGCTCCTCTTTGTCCAGTTACGAACTCTACCAAATCCATCGCACTTGTACCCAGTTGTAGGATCTTCGATAGCACTTGGAAAATCTTTAACCTCCTCCCATATCGTGGCTCCGCACCACCTTGGCGGTGGATCACCCTTCTCTACAACGCCGGCACGGAAAGCATTCCTGTTCCTTCTGAACGGATGATCTTTTGGCAGAAATTGCCGATGACAATCAAAGAAGCACGGTTTTTTCGTCGTGTTTCAAGCGAAAAGCCTTACTACGGTCCATGCAATACGGACATGAGAGATGGCCATGAGTGCTCCATCCAGATAACATTCCATAGGCCGGAAAGTCGTTGATGGTCCACATAAGGGTTGCCTTCATCTGAAAATTCTGCTTCCTGGAAACATCGTACGTGTTAGCGCCTACTTCCCATAACTGATTCAACTCATCTATCAAAGGCTGTAAGTACACGTCAATGTTCCTCTTGGGATTGTTCGGACCAGGAATTACAACGGTTAGAAACATGTACTGAGTCTTCATGCACATCCAAGGCGGTAGGTTATACGGAGTGACAATCACAGGCCAGCACGAATACTGGGATCCCGAAAGACCAAAAGGAGTAAAACCGTCAGAAGATAGTCCCAACCTGACATTTTGCGGATCTGAAGCAAAATCTGGATACACTCGATCAAAGTGCTTCTACGCTTCTCCATCGGATGGGTGATCCAACACTCCTTCAATCTGTTCTCGCATGTGCCAACTCATATTTTCGGCCGTCTCTTTCACCATAAATAATCTTTGCAACCGCGGCGTTAAAGGCAAGTAGTGCATTGAATCGGTCGGTCTTCTTGCACCGGTAGACCTTCCTGTACTAGTTGTCTTATAGCGATCAGCACCACAAAATCTGCACACATCTGCGTCCTTGTCGTCTTTGTAGTACAGCATGCACCCATTGCGACAGGAATCGATTTTCTCGTATCCCATCCAGAGCGATCTCACCATCCTCTTAGACCGGTAGAAGTCTTTAGGCAACTTAGCACCCGCCGGCAAGATCTCTATAATCAACTCCAACACTCGGTTGTAGCATTCTTACGACATGTTAAAATCTGACTTAATGCTTAACAGTCTTGTAACCACCTCCAACGGTGAATGATTCTCACAACCAGGATACAATGGAGTCCTTGCATTCTCCAACAACTCCATGAACTATGCAGCATCGGCGTTCGGTGTCTCCTCAGGTGCATCATGAACGAAACTAGGCCCCGCAGCGTCGAAAACCATGTTCACGCACCCGTCGTCGTATGCATGATTATCTGAAACAAAATTAGGTCCCGCATGCATATACGGCTCAACATAAGGCTCCGACTCTGATGCTAAAGACACAAGTTCTCCGTGTGCGGTCCACTGATAGTAATTAGGCGTGAAACCCCTCGAGTACAAATAATATGTCACTTCCACTTCTGGATAATATTTCACGTTATGACATTTCACACACGGACACTTAATTTTGGTGCCGTCCATGTACTGAGGGAACGCCTTAGCAAACTGCAGGAACTGCTCTACTCCCGCTATGTATTCATCCCGTACACCACACATATCATCAGGACGACGATTGTACATCCATGAACGATTCCGCAAGTAGTAATTCATATCCATTTGAAAATAATTCTGCAAAGATGGACACACATTATCCAACAGGCACAAATTCGTATATTATGTCTTATTATGGGACACACATTAGTAGCGGACAGTTACTAATAACAATGATATGCAATCTAGGTCAAACTAGGTTGTACTAAGTCAAACAAGGTCAAGCTAAGTCAAACAAAGTCAAACAAAGTCAAACAAGGTCAAACTAGGTCAAACTAGGTCAAACTAGGTTGTACTAAGTCAAACAAGGTCAAGCTAAGTCAAACAAAGTCAAACAAGGTCAAACTAGGTCAAATAGTCAACCTCGGTCAAACAAGGTCAAATCTAAGTCAAATATCCTATTTCTAGTCATGACCTACCAAGGTACCCTTTACCTTATCGCTATTGGTATCCCAATACTAGCTAGCACACACCATTCAAGGCTATACAAGCCTAACCTATAATTCAAGTACCAATAATGACCAGAGTCAACTCAAGCTATCTCATACACACAAATAATATCTGGGTGTCATTTGTTTAGTCTTAAAAAACACAATCAACTAAAACTAGTACCAAGTAATGAGCAATAGTGAGTTACCAAAGCAAACTGAAACTAAAACTAGTATATGTGTGTCATTTAAACAACTAAAACTAGTATCTGGGTGTCATTTAACAAACATAAAGACAACAAAGTCAAACAAGGTCAAGCTAAGTCAAATAAAGTCAAACAAGGTCAAACTAGGTCAAGGGTTGACCTATAGTTGACTTTGTCAACTCTTAGTCCAATCTAGGTCAGATGTTTACTCTACTTTGACTTTCAGTAAAAATAGTCAACCTTGGGGGTGACTACTATTTCATATAATTTTAAAGTATCGGCCGATACCGATCCGATACGGCCGATACCGATACGGTTTGGCATGTTCCGATCCGATACCGACCGATACCAAATATTGATCGATACCGACATTGGGGGTCTTTGTTCCGATCAATTCAAGTACCAATAATGACCAAAGTCAACTCAAGCTATCTCATACACACAAGTAATATCTATATAGATATACATATAATATATATATATATAGGCATGTATATACTATATGCCTATATTACAAGACAAGGCAACTTTCATGCATTCATATATTTAAACACTCTAACATAAGCTATATGCCTATATCACATATGAGTTACATGATATAGTTATGTATATATGTATACAATACCATCTATCAAACATATATATATAGAGAGAGAAGTAGAGAGTGGGTGGTGTGTGTACATGCACATGTGAATGGGGGGTGAGTGTGTTGACTGTTACATGTGACAGTCACATATACGTGTATATGAGGGAGGCTAACATGCTTGTATTAGGCTATATGCGTGTGTGTACCTAGGCAAGAGTGAGTGAGTGAGTGAGTGATATGAACTATAGGTCAGTCCAATCTGGATAGTAAGGAGATTTACTGTGTTCAGTCAAATAGGAAAGGAAAAGAAAGGAAATCAGTTCATTTCACACAACATTACATACTCCTATAACATATTTCAGACCCATTCACCTCAAACCCAAATCGAGAACCAAAACTCTAACCAAATCACCCCAAACTTGAAACTCAGTCAGCACACATATAGATACACTACACTAGGGTTTTAAACATCTAAATTAAAGCATTAAACTAGGTTAAAATGGCTGTCAAAACTGGGTTTTCAAAATTAGAAAATACAATAAATTAACAAGGTATCAGTCAACATAGGGTATTTAGAAATTGATATATAAAAACATGTTAAAATGGAAAATAAATGGTTGGTAAAGGATCTAGGCTATGTGTACGTATCCAACATAGTGTCTCGTGTCCACCACAACATGACACAGTGTGTCCAGTGTGTGTGTGTGTGTGTGTCCATCTGTGTGTGTGTCCGTGTGATCCGTGTGTGTGTGTGTGTGTCTCTGTGTGTGTGTGCGTGTGTGTCCGTGTGTGTGTGTGTGTCTCTCTGTGTGTGTGTGTGTGTGTCCGTGTGTGTGTGTGTGTCCGTGGGAGAGGAGGAGGAGGAGGAGGAGTTAGGTTAGGGTTTACCTGAGCTCGAGGAGGAGGAGCTCGACGGGGGGTACGGGTCGCCGGAGATGGAGGGAGTCGTCGGGGGGGGGGAGGGAGTCGCCGGGGGGGGGGAGGGAAGGGGTCGCCGAAGGAATCGCCGGAGGGGGGGAAGGAGTAGTGGGAAAAATTGGAAATTTCGAGTGAGTGGGAAAAACGAAACGCTGTGCCCGAAGTAAAAATATTAGCGACGTCACATGAGGACGTCGCTAAACATCGTAAACTGGCGACATATTTTAATAATCCAGCGACGTAACGTCGCTATTCAGCGACGTAATTTTATACCTGTCGCTGAACGTCGCTATTCAGCGACGTTTTGCGATGTTTATATAAAGGAGTCGCTGAATTCCATATATAGCGACGTAATTTTACGCCGTCGCTAAATTACCTCGCTAATAGATCATATTTTAGTAGTGTTTTTTCGATTGAAGGAGTAAATGACCCAAGTATTTATCAGAGGCTTTCAAAGGTTGAACTCCCAATAGGTTAGTGTACAAACCACGCATGATGTGATCAGTTTTTTTGGAGAAGAAAACAGAGGATTTATCAAAGTTAATACGCTGACCTGACCATGATTCAAAGGTGTTGAGAATAATCTTGAGTTGTGAGATATTAGGAAGAGAGTTTTTGCCAAATATCAATAAGTCATCTGCAAATGCAAGGTGGGAGAATGACATTGTATTGTTTCTAAGTTTCAAACTATCATACAATGAGTTTCTTGTCATAATATGGATAAGAGTAGATAGAATTTCCATGCTCATGATGAATAGATACGGGGATAGTGGACAACCTTGGCGAATACCCCTAGCAGGATTGAAAGATTTTGATGGGATTCCATTAATAAGGAGAGCAAATGAAGTAGTAGAAATACATTGAGATATTATGTCATGCGATTTGCCACTGATTCCAAACCCTTTGAGAACTTGACTGATGATACCCCAACCTAACCTATCATAGGCTTTCGACATATCCACTTTAAGAGCAAAAGCACTATTTGAAGGTGAATATTTATGGATAGAATGAAATAGCTCATGAGCCATAACCACATTATCACTTATTTGCCTACTAGGGACAAATGCATTCTGATATTTGCTAATCAGTCTGTGAAGGTGGGGGCGAAGTCTATTAGTAATGATTTTTTAGATGACTTTATAGAGCACATTACAAAGAGTAATAGGTCTAAAATCAACTGGCTTCATGGGATGTTTGATTTTTGGAATGAGGACGACATGAGTATGGTTCAATTTTTCAGGCATTGATGCAGAGATGAAATTTTTTTGGATAAGCAAGGTTACCTCTGAACCAATAGAGGACCAACATTTTGGTAGAACAGTGCAGGATAGCCATCGGGACCAGGTGATTTGTATGGATTCATGCCATTGATTACTTGTCTGATTTTTTCTTCCTGTGGTACAGAGCATAGGTGGTTGTTGTCAGCTTCAGAGATCTTAGGGAGTTCAGCTAGTATATGTTCAGGAATAGGAGAGGTTGCCACATAGTTGAATATTGAACTGAAGTAAGCAGTGAAGGTATCTGTAATCTCCTTGTGATCAGTAACTTGCTCTCCAGAATCTTTAGTGATTATGTGAATATGATTCCTTTGTCTTCTGGTTGTGGCAGAGAGGTGAAAAAATCCGGTATTCTTGTCCCCTTCCTTTAACCATGTTATATTGGATCTTTGTTTCCAATATAATTCCTTTTGGAGATATAGCTTATTAAGAATCATTTGGATATCTCTTTCCTGTATATACGAATCATCTGAGGGTGGGAGTGACTGAATACTGAGAAGTCGAGATTCCTCTTGTCTGATAATCTCATCCAACCTACCAATCTGATTCCTTCCCCATTTTTTCAATTGAGGAAGTAATTTGTTAAGCTTGGATATAAGATCATTTGAGTGTATATTGTTCCAGGAGGTAGAGAGAGTTTGCTGGAAGTCATCTTCTAACACCCATGATGCTTCAAATCTGGAAGGGGGTCTGCGTCTTCGAGTGGTAATGTTCAGGAGAAGAAGTATAGGACTGTGGTCACTATTGATACTGGGTAGATGAAGGAGTCCCGCAAAAGGATGTAGAGTATGCCACTGATTGTCTACAATGGCTCTATCTAGACGTTCAGCCACGAAGCTTTGAGATTTTCTCCGATTATTCCATGTATAGGCAGGGCCATAGTAGCCTATATCAATAGCTGCAGAACGATTGAACCATCGAATGAAATGTTTGTGATGGTTGTAGTTGAATTGATTACCTCCATATTTCTCTTCAGCATCCAAAATGCTATTACAATCACCAAGACATATCCATGGTTCAGTAATGGAAGTAGTTATAGATTCCATATTTCTCCAAAAGTCACGTCGATCATTAGTCCCAGGAGGACCATAAACACAGAGTAGATGCCACTGTTGAGAGTATCCTGGCAGTTGGATACTCGCTTGTATATGATTAATAGAAGAAGAGATGGTACTTAATGAAATGTCTGAATCCCAGCATAAAAGAAGACCACCAGAAAATCCATTTGCAGAAACAGAGCAGTGACATGTATATCCCAATCTGGATGCAATAGAGTCAGCATTTGTTGACGAGCATCTCGTTTCCGATAGAAAGAGAATTTTAGGACGAGTTGCACGGAGAAATGAGGTGATAGTCCGAATTGTAGGGTCATTTCTCAAACCCCTACAATTCCATGATAGAATCATGGATTGGAAGGCTGTTGTAGGCCAGCCGCGCCTTTTCTTTGCATGATAGATAGTGAAATTCGTTTGAGAGGTCGATTATCATCAGTGACCTCATCATCAATGAGACTTGGGGATCTCGACCTTTTAGTATTGATTGGATCTTCATGAGGTTATATATAAAATTGATTATAAAATTTTATAAAAGGTTACAGTCGTTCTAACCTAGCAAGGAAGGAAAAAAAATTAAATATATAATTTAAAAATATATTTAAAAAAAAAAATTACTATGAAATAGAAAATGAGAACACCACCAAGTTGAGTTTAGAAAGTTGGAGGGGCTGTAAAAAATTTCTCCATTATGTTATTTTAGAGAAGAAATGAAGAGAGTTTTATTTCATGGCTTATTTATATTCTTCTCGGGATTGGGTCCCCCTAAGTTTTCACCAATCCTTCGCCTCTCTTTATATATAACCCCCACCCGTCCACTGCCTCTTCTCTAACCTTCCTCCTCTATTTTCTTCATTTCTTTAGCTAGTACGTGCATGTGTGAAGGTGGCCCTCCTTGTAGTCTTCCACAGCTTTCTTGAACTGCTCCCACATTCTTCTCTCGTGGAGAGGAGGTTCTATGTTGCAATTCAATAAAGCTGTGGGAAATCACAATGAGTACCAAAACAAGAAAGAATCTTGGAAATATTTAACAGAAGTAAGCTAACATGGTATGCTTCCTGAAGTTTTTATATATTTCGTTTATTTAGTATGTTAATTTCTACCTACGGTGTATGGGCGGACTCGAAAAATTGGCACCAATATGACACAGACATTCCAAAATATACATACAAAAATACACATACACAGTTGACATGCGAAAATCAATGTCGTGTTTGTATCTTGATCACTCCGTACTTGTTCATGTTAGATGTAAGTTTAATTCTAAGCTGTTATTTTCTTAGAACAGTAAGTACTCTTCCTATCCATTGGTGAGAGCCAGCTTTAGTGCCCAGTTGTGTGCGTGAATTAAAAAAGAACAAGAAGTAAGTATTGTCCGTGTTTGTCCTTGAAACATAGATGCAAATTTACTTCTAGACTCTTATTTTCTTAGAACAGTAAGTATTGTATCTGTTGGTATCATGTCATGTTTGTGTCTGTAATTGAAACTTAGATGTAAGTTTACTTCTAGGCTTTTCTTAGAATAATAGTATCATGTCCTCTTGGTGTCTGTCTGTGAAACATAGATGTAAATTCACTTACGAAAATACCTTTTTGCCCGTGGCCTCCGCCTGCCCCCACATGACCGTAGACTAACGTGTCAAAAATCCATTCGCCCTCCCCCCTATTTGTGTAGGGCCTGCCGTGTGAACCGCAAACCAAAACTGTACTAGGCCAGAAACGCGATCCACGTAGCATCTTCCATTTACTTATAGAAGAGCAAGTACTGTTCAGTGTCTGTATAATGTTCCAAAATCGAAACCGTGCTGCACGGGTCACCTTCCTATTGGCCGGAGCAAACCAGTAACGCCTGTCTCTCTGCTAAAGTAGTCAAAAAACTTCCGCTTAAACTAATCAGAACTATGAAATTTACTTCCTTGGAACAGTAGTGCTGCTGGTACAGTGCGAAATCTTTTGGTTGTTTTTTGGTTGCATCAGGATGTTCTTTTATTGTGAGAAAGGCTGCTGTGGGCTGTGTCTTCTTATGATGATACTTCAAATCAGACCTTTTGCTCTTGAAATCAATTATCCCTGCACAGTTGCTTGCATGGACAATTGATGGGAATTTATTCATTCAAGGGACAGAGCCTTTCTGATGAATGTGCTTTTCTTCTTCACATCACAACTCAGTGAGGGAGGCTTTGGAGATGGCTAGAAATAGTAATGCAAGCAGGAATTTTTTTCCTGACTGATTTGATATCTTCTTTTCTACGTGTAAGCATAGGTTTGTATTTCCACAGACATACGAATCTCCACTCCACTTCAACATTTGATTTCTTGGGCCCTCTGGGAAAAGAAATTAAGTTACAACTTTCACAGTACGTAGAAATATATCTAAAGTAAACTGTTCTTCTATATTTTCTTATGTGTACAACAATGTTGTAAAAACTGGACCGGACTGGCGGTTGGACCGGATCCAACCGGTTTAAGCCAAAAAATCGGTCTGGTTCGACTAAAACCAGATCTTTTAAAGAACCGTCGATTTTTTGTCAAAACCGGGTTCAACCGGTGAACCAGCCGAACCGGTTCACTATTGAACCGGCCAATTTTGGTTATTTTTTCATTGTAAAAAAATTCAAAATAAATTATTATGTGAAATTTGGACCATTTAATTCTTTATTTGGTTTTAATCGACCTTATAGTTGTAAAATTAAACCGAACTAATATACTTATGACCAAACCAAACTAAACCAAGAAGTAAATATGGATATTTTACTTATTTGAACAAAACTAAACCAAGTCTATTGAACTCCAATTGAACCCCGGTTGAACTCCGGTCCGACCTATACCAAAAAATTTCGGTTCGATCAACGGTCCGGTTTTTAAAACATTGGTGTACAATGTACCTTCAATATATACTAGGTTCTGATTACTTAATTATTTATACTAGATAGAAGTAACATGTATCAAGTTCTTGGCTTAAAGTTGTTTTATTATTCAATAACCAAACTGGGTATATAGTCCCCTTTGGACACAAAATTTGGGAACTTTATTTCTTCGTATATCAAAGACATCAACCACTTGGTATACCTTAACATAACAAATAGACCTGTCCACTTTATTTCTACGCATAAACAGCCGCTCAAATTAATTTTATTGATCTTATACGAATGAAATTTCGGTAGAAGCTCGTTGATACAATCCTGTCTCGAAAAAAAAAAAAATTAGAATAACTGTTGATGTTTTTGAAGGAACATATTTAGACAGTTGGTTATGTTCCCCAACGATCGTCCATCACGATGATGAGGTACTAGACAGTTGAAACTTGCTTCTATTGCAAATTGGAACCATTTGAGTTGGAGATTTTGATGCTTTTGGATGTTTAATGAGGATATGCAAGCTTTGCTTTTTTCTATCAAATGCTTTCTTGATAACTTCTCAATATATATATATATATATATATATATATATATATATATATATATATTGAGAAAAATATATATATATATATATATATATATATATATATATATATATATATATATATATATATTTTTCTCAATATATATATATATATATATATATATATATATATATATATATATATTATTTATATATATATATATATATATATATATATATATATATATATATATATATTTCCAAAAGAAAAATATATATATATATATATATTTCCAATGCTTGCGGGCTCAGTATAATCGTGTGTCCCACGCACACGATTCTTGGCCTGTCGTATGGAACGACTTTTGGAGTGCGGACGTAGTCCGTTGGCCTTGTCTATATATATATATATATATATATATATATATATATATATATATATATTTCCAACGCTAGCGGGCTCAGTATAATCGTGTGTCCCACGCACACGATTCTTGGCCTGTCGTATGGAACGACTTTCACTACCAAAATACAGTAAATTAGCGACGGACAATTAGCGACGAAAATTTTCAGTCGACGTTAGCGACGGCTTCGTGGCCGCTCGCCGACGGATTACCGACCACACGCCTTTACATTTTTTATTTTAATTTTATGGGGAGGAAAGGTCCCACATCCGTCGCTAGGGTGTCGGAGATATAGCGACGGATCGATAGTCGTCGCTACGTAGTCGATTATTTGGCGGGAATTATGTCGAGAATTGGCGGAACATTTTTTCGACTACGTAGCGACGGATATTCAGTCGGCAAATATCAAATAAAGCGACTACTGGGCGACGGATTCTTTGACGTCGCTATTCCGTCGCTAAATATACGTTCCAGACTTAAATTTAAACGGCGGGGGGAACTTTTCGCATTCCCCTAAATTCACTCTCTCTCTCCTCTCTCTCCCCCTCTCTCTCTCTCTCCCGCGGCTTCGGTGATCGGCGTCGGCGTCCTCTCCTCTCTCTCTCCCGAAGGTAATCCCCCCTCTCTCTCTCTCTCTCTGTCGCGGCGTCAACTTAGGGGCAGCGGGGGCGGCGGGCTTGGGGACATTCGGGGGCTGGGCGGCTGGCTTGGGGCGGTGGCGTCGGGGGCTGGGTGGCTGGCTTGGGGCAGGGGCGTCGGGGGCTGGGCGGCGGGCTTGGGACGGGGGCGTCGGGGGCTGGACGGCGGGCTTGGGGCTGGGACGTCGGGGGCTGGGCGGCGGGCTTAGGGCGGGGGCGTCGGGGTCTGGGCGGCGGGCTTGGGGTGGGGGCGTCGGAGGCTGGGCGGTGTCACCCTCATTTCCCGTATTTCGTATTTATACTCGTAGTTGGATTTTGGCATGTATTTTATTTTTCTCGACTTGCAGAATTTTGGGTTTTCTCGTATTTTGGGTTTCGGCTCGGCTCGATTTTAGTTGGGTTGGTTTGATTTTAAACCCAATGGGACACCTTAACCTATACTCCACCCTCATTCCACCACAACCCACCCTCATTAAAATCCCCACCAACCATTCTCTCTCCTCATTACTTTCCTTATTAAATTCCTAACTCCTTCTTCTTCCTTCTTCCACACAACACCCCACCCATAGGCAAGTGCATCTTGCCACCACATGAAGACCAAATTTTATTTGCCTAATAGCTTAATTAGATGATTTGGAACAACATTAGAATTTGACATTTTTGGATTTGGAGCTTGGATTCTCCTAGATCTAAGTTTTACCATTTTCGAAATTTCTTGGGTTTGATCTACCAAACTTGGATTTTTGCTTGTTTTGATGCTTCTATGTTGTAGAGAATCGAATTTTACACAAGTTAGACTCTTGAAATTCTGGATTTCACGTTTTATGGACCAAGTTGTGAAGTTCCAAAGTTTTGGGGCCAATTGTGTTCTTCCTCTCAGCATGAGGAAGAAGAAGACCCCACCCAGCCGCACTGTTTAGCGCCGGGCTGCTTTCCCCCGCGCCGCGCTCTTTAGCTCTGGCCGCTGCCCCGCGCCGTGCTCTTTAGCGCTGGCCGCTGCCCTGCGCGCCCCTACACGCCTCGCTGGCCCGCGCGCCCCTGCGCGCCTCGCTGGCCCGCGCGCCCCTGCGCGCCTTGCTGCCTTGCGCTCCTGCGCGCCTGGCTGCCTTGCCCCCTGCATGCCCCGCGCGCAGTTGTCCCTGTTGACCCCGCTCGTGCCCCTTGGCGCGCCGCGACCGTTCCCGAGCGCATCTCTTGGCGCCGCTTGCCCGAGCCCCTTGCCTGACACACCCTATGCCATGGCTTCCCTTCCTGACCCTTGGTGTTCCCCTTGGTCCTCGGTTTCTCTCTTGCTGATTTTGTTTTCTGAGATCTTGATGCCCACAGCACGACTTGACTTAACCCGACACGTCTTGACACGATTTTCTGTGTTTTTAATTTATGGCTAGCATTCTCTGATCTTGATAGTAACTCAATGTGGTACATTTGTAACTTGTGGCTTTTAACTTGTAACCTGTAACCTGTAATTAATCCCCTGTAACATGATATCTTGATAGTGGCCGCCGTGGCGCACTCTTGACTTGACTTGACTTAACTTGATAACTGGTCGTACATTGACTTGCCCTGACACCGTGGGTGTACTTTCTTGTTGTTTTGTGCAATCCACTTGTCTTCTCTTGCATCATGTCTAGGACGTGACTCCCTGGGTACCATGGACAGGGACTCGCGCTAAATCGAATTAGGCTAATGGTTAGATCAAACTAGAACATGAAGAATTTCCAGTCACAGGCGATCTCGTTATCTGGGCGCTTTAAATGGACTTGTAGCCTGCCGACGAGTAGGGCACATTTCTAGCACACTGTCATGTGTTGCACTCTCTAAGTCACCTAAGGGTATATCGTCTCCAGGGCGATGTACCCAACCATACTCTCAACCCGCGGAAGGATAACTGGATAGTCTGCAGGGCTTGGGACTGGGAATTTCTCATTTACATCTTGTTAGTAATTAGGCTTGTGATAACCCTAGTTAGTTAAGTAGTAAGCCGTAGTATTTGCTTGGCCGCTTGTGAATGGATGGTGTCCAGCCTAGTCTAAGTCTCGTCTAAGTCCCTGTACCTGGTACTCCTGTACATGATTGTTTTACTTATCTTTAACAATAAATGGGTAGAGACAAGGCGCTATTCAGGCGAAGGATTATAACCCCAGTCCTTGTTTGGTTTACGGGTTGTAACCTGGCTCCCGGAACGGTTCCACGTCCCTAGTCGTTCATTGTCCTGCTGTACTCTTTATCACTTGTACTTTTTTCTATTTTCTTATGTTCTAATATGCTGGCTTTTGTTCTTATTTTCGTGGCCTCCTTTGTGGCACTTGCTCTTTCTGGGGTTTGACCCAGCTGGTTTTGTGTGGCCAGATTTCGGAGCAGCACCCGAGGATCTACCGAACCTTCTTTCCAATGGTGGCGACTAGAAGGAACCCGGGCTACGAGTGGATTTTCCATTTTGTTTCACCTACTACATTGTAAATTTATTATTTTGAGTCGTTTAGCCGACGAGCACCTGTTAGCTCGATGCATCTTTACTTACTGTCTGCCTACGGGCTGTAACATGATTAACAAATCCTAGGGTTGATCATGTATGACTTAACTCTTGCTAGTCCTCGTATTTTGTATGACTAGCTTCATGATCAGCTGAATATGTAATATTTGGGACGCCTTTTATTGTATATTTGGTGGTCTAACATCTTGTAATTATACCACTTGCTTGAGATTGAGACAATAGGCTTGACCTTAAGAGACCGTTGGCTTGTAGTAAACCCTCATATCTAGACAGCCGTGACCGTATAGCGAGGTGGATTCCATTTCAATATACGTAGCTGGCTATGTTCGCCCCCGCTCTCCAGTATTCTGGTTCTGGGGCGTCACAGGCGGCGGGCTTGGGACGGCGGGGGGCTTTGCTTCTCAAATTCATCTGAGTTTATATATTGGCTAAATAATGTGTTATCCATATTGGGCGTTATCCATTAGTTTGGTGGTGTTTGGATTAGTAAACGTGAATATGGAGTTTGGGTTCATGGTGTATATGTTCACTGTGTCAAGGACAGTGCGAGTTCTTCATCTGCATAAGTCACTGAATATAGATGTATATATCTATACATCTAACTGTGATATATCTATACATCTAACTGTGATATACATATATATATATATGTGTATATGTACTTTAGAGAGTGAGGAATGAAGGCAGGCCTACCATGCCTATTAGCATGCAGGACGGCTTGGGGTGTAATGTGTGAGTGTAGACATGGTAGGAATTATAGGTAATTAATGCTAGTGTGACTAGACTAAGGTAGTGCTTGCTAGATAGTAAGGACACTCTAGTATCCTAACCAAGTTAATTTTAGACTAGATATTTAGGATATAGCTCCCATATCCTAGAAGTGGTCTCTTGCAATTTAGAAATAGATAGATTGACTCAGTTTGATTAATTGTCCTATAATGACTCTAAAACTTGATTTGCTGCTGCAAGCATACAACACGACAAAAATATTTAAGAACTCGTCAAGTTGAACCGTGTATAACATGCTCGACGCTTAAGAGGAATCATTTCGACTTAGTGGACTATCGAATAATCGGTATCAGACTATCGGTATCGGTATCGAACTATCGGACTATCGGTATCGAACTATCGGTATCGCTAGCGGACTATCATACTATCGCACTATCGGTATCGGTATCGAACTATCAGTATCGAACTTGGTATCAAGCTATCGGTATCGAACAATTAGTAACAACTGTACTTAGATTTTTCTCTTCTCGAGCTAGAATACCAGCGGATCCACCAGTTACATGGTTATATACTAATTCTATTTAGTTTGTCTTACTATACAGATTTTTACATCCAATCTGTAATGGATCGTTATTTCGTTGATCGTACATGGATGTACAAACGACAACACGAGAGCAGAATAGGTGTGAGTGACGATTTTCAGGTAGGCGTGGAAGTGTTTCTTAAGTATGCCATGAGCAAAGCTCAGTTTATGGACGGTAACAAAATTAAGTGTCCATGTCGTAATTGTCGTAATAGACGTTACGAAGAAGTGGTGAGTGTAAGAGATCATTTGACCCGTAAGGGTTTTGTACGTGATTACGGCATGTGGTCATCGCAAGGTGAACTATATGCGGAAAGATAGCTTGCGAATGCTGCTACTTATGCTTTTGATGATAATGCTGCAGCGGATTTTGTCGTCGATGACGACGAATGCTCCGTTGATTATGGAGACGTGCAGAACCTTGCACGAGATATGGTGTACGACGCGGCAGGGCCTAATTTTGATCCGGAGGATACTAATCCCGAGGCGAAGGAGTTCTATGATATGTTTCAGGATGCTGAAACTTCTTTATATCCTGGTTGTGAGCCACATTCCGTACTGTCAGTGACGATGCGGTTGTTGAACATAAAGTTCGATTTTAACTTGCCACAAACTTGCTATGATCGGATTACACAACTAATGAAGGTGGTGTTACCGAAGGAATCAAAAGAGCTTCCAAAAAACTTCTACAAGTCGAAGATGATGGTCCGACAACTGGGACTGGGGTACGACAAGATAGATTATTGTCGCAACGGATGCATGTTGTACTACAAGGAGAACGAGGATGTAGAAAGTTGCAGCTTTTGTAATGTGGATCGTTACAAGAAAGTCAGGAAAAAAGGAAAGTCAACTAGAAAACGACGTCCTTACAAGTATATGCATTACTTGTCGATCACGAAACGCTTGCAGAGGATGTATATGTCTCAGAATACAGTAGAACACATGACGTGGCACAACGAAGAACGCACAAAGGACGATGGAGAATTGTCACATCCTTCGGATGGAGAGGCGTGGAAATTTTTCGATTTTTGCCATCCAGATTTTGCTGCAGAGCCTAGAAATGTACGCATGGGGCTATGTTCTGATGGATTCGCCCCTTTCGGGCAATCGGGATCTCAATACTCCTGCTGGCCGATCATTCTGACCCCTTACAATCTGCCACCATGGATGTGTATGAAGACTCCTTATATGTTCTTGACAGCTATCATACCGGGTCCCAAAAATCCGACGAAGAATATCGATATATATTTACAGCCGTTGGTGGATGAGCTGAAACAACTGTAGAAGATCGGCGTCACGACCTATGATATTTTCAGGAAACAGAACTTTCAGATGAGAGCTTCACTGATGTGGACAATCAATGATTTTCCCGCATACGGTATGCTGTCGGGATGGAGTACTCACGGTACCCTGTCTTTTCCGATATGCATACAAAATAGTAAGGTGTTCCGCCTTAAGCATGGAGAAAAAACTTCTTTCTTTGATTGTCATCGTCAATTTCTGCCCGCGAGTCATCCTTGGAGAAAGAACAAGGACGCGTTCAGAGCTGGAAAACAAGAATTTTCTCATCCGCCTGCCAGATTGTCGGGATAAGATATTTGGGAAGATGTAAAGGACTTGCCCACTGTAATGGAAGATCCATCGAACAATCGTGTCGATGGGTTCGGACAAACCCATAACTGGACCAAACGGAGTATCTTCTGGGACTTGCCTTATTGGAAAGATAATCTTATATGGCATAATCTTGATGTTATGCATATCGAAAAGAATGTGTTCGATAATGTCTTCAATACTGTCATGGACATTAAAGGAAAGACGAAGGACAATCCAAAAGCAAGATAAGACATTGCCGAGATATGTAAGCGTCCTTATTTGAACTTGATACAAAGGGGAGCTGCTGGACAATTAAGTAAGCCGATAGCACAATACACATTGAGCAAGGAAGATAGATTAATAATCTGCAAGTGGGTATCTACTTTAAGATTTTTCGACGGCTATGTGTCGAATTTGTCTAGATGCGTTGATCTCAATAAACGCAAGCTAACGGGAATGAAGAGTCATGACTGCCACGTGTTTATGGAAAGATTACTGCCCATTGCTTTGAAAGAGTTGTTGCCTTCTGCTGTATGGGTTCCGTTGGCCAAACTATCAATATTTTTTAGGGATATTTGTTCAACTAAGTTGACTGTGCAACACATGGTTGAACTTGAGGAGAAGATTATCTTAACAATTTGCAAGTTGGAGAAAATATTTCCTCCTGGCTTCTTCGACAGCATGGAGCATCTACCGATTCATCTAGCATACGAAGCCCGTGTCGGTGCATCTGTTCATTATCGATGGATGTACCCATTTGAAAGGTACATAAAAATCGATATAATTTAAGTTGAATTTCAGTGTGTTTTAAAATTCTTTTTTAATTCTCAAGATAATTTGTCTCTCTAGATACCTACACCATCTAAAGAAGAAAGTTGGCAACAAAGCTCATATAGAGGCTTCGATATGCGAAGCATATCTTATCGAAGAGGTGTCAAACTTCTGCTCCATTTATTTCGATACTCATGTTAAGACAAATCGAAATAGACCTCAAAGGAATGACGAGGACGTTGAGGATGGAGGAATATTCAATGTAAGGGGCAAGCCTGTTGGGGCTAGTAAAAGACGGTGGCTGACAGACGACGAGTATGATGCCGCTCACCGATATGTCTTGTTAAACTGTGACATACAAGAAGTGAGAGATTTGGAGAAGTAAGTCAGTACACTTGCACTCGTTATAATCTCGAATTTGATGAAGTAAGTGACTACACTTATATATTCTTATTTTCTCTAATAGTGTATTTAGAGATGAAGTCAAAATGAGAACACCCGATATTACCGATGAGGGACTTCAAAGAGAGGTTGATTGTACATTTCCGTCATGGTTTCACAAATACGTAAGTAACTGTGATTATAATTGAGATTATAAATATATAATCTGAAACATTTAAATTATAAATATTTGTTTACAGGTTTTATTGCCTGAAACAACACTCACTCATGAGAGTGTTCGTTATCTGGCATTGGGACTGAAGAAGCAAATAAAGACTTGGCCATGCTATGTCGTTAATGGCTTCAGGTTTAAGTCAACTCAGAATGCTATAAATGTCGAATTTATCAATGACGACATCAATACCAAGGATTCCGGTATTTGCATAAGAGGTACCATCTATGACGACGAGCCGGACTTTGACTATTATGGAGTGCTTCAGGATATTGTAGATTTACAATATACTGGCCCATATGATATGCATATTATGATGTTCAAATGTGAGTGGTTCGATACGACACCAAATATCGGTTGGAGAATCGATAAACAATTTGGATTCGTCGATATAAATCATCGCAGGAGGTATAGAGGGTCCGATACATTTACGATAGCAAATCAGGCTGTTCAAGTATACTATACAAGCTACCCAAGGCGTCGTAGAGATCGATTTGACTGGTGGGCAGTATGCAAGATTAAATCTAGAAATACATTCAACGTTGGAGACCCAGCATACCAAGAGGACCAGATCGAAAAGTCCCAATACTTGGGACAACACTCAGATACAATAGATGTTAAAGATATTGTTGAGGAAAATAGAGAGGAGGAAGAGGTTGATACACAAGACTTAGCTGTCAAACAGGGGAGAAAGAGGCGTCTTGTCCCAAATATTGAGGCAGAAGAAGAAGAAGAAGAAGAAGAAGAAGAAGAATTTGATGGGGATGAGGATACAGATGAAATCGACGATGAAGATAAGGATGAGGATGAGGATGAGGATGAGGAGGATGATGATGAAGACGAGGCCGAGGATGAGAATAAAGACGATGATTAGGTTAAATATTGTTGTATATTAAAAATACTTCCAATTACGTGAATTAAGTTTGACCTCATAAAAGCAATTACGTGAATTCATGTTTTTTTCATTCGATTATTTACTTATTGCAGATGGCACTCCTAGTCTTTTTCGTCGCGGCGGCACTCGTCTTCCTACTGGTGGTATGTATATTTTAGTTTAGTTTTTTATATCCATTTACACTTTTATATTGTTAATTATGTTTATGTGTTCTATTTACAGGTCATGATGGCTGGCCGTGGTCGTGGTGCTGGTGGTGGTCGTGGTGGTGGTGGTGGTGGTGCGGGTCGTGGTCGTGGTCGTAGTGGTGCTGGTGGTCGTGGTCGCATTCAAAGTTCCCGGCATGTGACCCCATCGAGCTACCCCGACCCGGAGAGTACCCCGGGCACAGACGCATCCCGCCCTCGATCGACCACTTCATCGAGGCATGAGTCCGGATCTGCTAGTGGATCTGTTCCGCTATCGAAACCACCAGCAGCGGATCCACCACGGAATGCCCCAGTTACTGCACAGTGGGCCCCGGAGTACCCCCATACACGGTTCTATCCGGTTACTGGGGAGTACATGTACGGACCCGCGGATCCTCCGACGGTACCGGAGAGGCCGAGAGGCGAGTTCCGACAAGAGCTATGGCCCACGAGGACCTCGTAAGTAAATTTAAGATAATTTATTAAATTTCTTTTATTTATTCAAGTTAATAATCCAGTCGTTTCTTCTTTGTAGGTCTTTTCCGTTTAATATTGGCAGGGCTCTTGGAGAAATTATCAGGGCTAACTTCCACGGTCCCTACCTCAACTTTTCGTCGGTACCCCTAAAAGTGAAGTACGTCTGGCTCGACGAGTTGAGGGTATATATCTATATCTTCTGGTTAATTATTAGTTACTCTTTAATCAACCATTTTTTAAATTACGTGATAATTGAATTTCTATGTTAGACGACGTACTGGTGGCCCCCCCATCGCGAGGACGCGATCCGCAGGACCTACAGAAGCGCTGCCTCGAAGAAGATACGGGATATGATTCATGACTTGAAAATGGGGCATACGAGGCCGAATTGGATCCGGCAAGAATATTATGAGAACCTCTTAGGTATGATGGATACCCCTGCGTACAAGGAGAAATCGGAGAAGGCGAAGGCGAACCGACAGGCCGCGGGCCTTCATACGGGGGGATCAAGGCCCCACGCAGCGACGCTTGCAGATCTGGTGAGCTACCGTAAATTTATTTCACTATCGAATTAGGTATTATTAATTAAAGGAGTTATCGACGTTCTACAAAAATTTCGTATGCAGGCCCAACGGGCGGTGAAGGAGGGAAGGGCGCCAGAATCGGTCACTATGTACGACGTATTCCAGCATACGCACAAAAGACGGAAGGACGGGAGCTTCGTCGATGAGAGGGCCAAGGAGACTGATGTAAGTACTTATGTTTATGAGATTTACATTAGAATTAAAAGTATTCGGACTATAACTTAGGTAAACTTAGGATTCACACTTAACTTAGTGAAACATAGGATTTAGATTACAACTTAGGTAAATCTTATAATATAAACACATTCATTTGATAGGCTGCGTATCGTGAGGCCCTTAGTCGGGCTCAGTTAACTGACACCGAGGATGTCGGTGAAACGACGCCCGCCCGGACGCCCTCTTCTTTAGCCGTTCGCAACGACTTGTTCGTAGATACCGTCGGCGGCTTTAAGAAAGGGCTCCTGTACGGAGTCGGCTCCCTAGGGCCATTACACATGGCGACGCAGAGATTTCCACCGACACCGCCTCCTCCCGTGGCCCCGGCAGACGATGATGTTAGGTCGCAGCTTACGCAGCTGCACGAGGCGGTGTCGTCCTTGCGGGAGCAATTTGCCACGTACTTTCCGCCTCCGTCTGCTGCTGCCGGTCCGTCTGCTGATGGTGTTGGTCCGTCTTCTACTGGTCCGTCGACTGCTGGTGTCGGTCCTTCTTCCGTGGGTCATCTTTCTTTTAACCCTGATGCCCCTGTGGTACCGCCTACGACTGTGACGTCACTCCTGGATCTGATGTCGCCAGAGCAGCTACGTCGA